>OX103729.1:4953536-5553536 GCA_944470365.2 Schistosoma intercalatum | reverse complement strand
CATTCCTACAATATTCATTACTTTAATATTTCTAAACACAAAAAACTTACTACCTAAACGTCAAGTTATTAACCAACGGCTATTAACACGGATTGTTTTATTATTATTACTGTAATCCCATTTTTTATAGCTCAAATAATCTTCACCCAAATGCCCTGGTACAGCCGAGAGTGGGGAGAGTCCGCTCTCCCTCTCGAAATGCTCTCACACGGCCACGCGTATATAGCCTCTGCCAGGGAAGTCCTACTCACTGCCTTCTCGTGGCGGGGGTGTTGCTTACGAAAATGAGAGGACGAAAAGCGAATGTCCGGCGCTTTAACCGGATTCCAAACCAATGGTGCACATGTGCTCCAGTATCCTGAAGGAACAAATGGTGTATGAACCAATTGTTGGTCACCGGCTTCCACGGGACTGCATCTCCTTACGATGCTCCACTGCCTTGTGGATCAGACCTTCAGGTTGAAGGCTCGGGCAGCGGCCCCCTAAGAAAACCGCCTGCTTCGGTTTGGGCACCCGGGCAGTATCATAGCCCTCACACATATCGAATGGGATTTGTGTGGCGCATATGTATTTGGTGCCTCCTTGTACCAATGTCTATGTGTTTAAATAAATAAATAAATAAATAAGGCACATATATGTATCGGTCGAAGTTGCCATATGTCATTAGCACAACAAGATGAACACCGGAATCATAAAACAGTGAATTCAATGATGGTAATATATAAAAGAAAGATTGCATATAAGGAAGAAAGAATTAGTTTGTGGAAAGAAAGATATTAAGCGTTTTTAATATCATAGTTTAAGGAAAGACAGAAAGTGTATACACCTACGCCATTGTGATCGATTCTGAGCCATGTCACTCAGAGTCTTCAACCATTAGTACCAACCATTGATATCAAAATAAAGAAATTCAATAAGTAGAGCAAAAAAGTAGATATAATGAAAGTTAGGTTACATTATCGATTTTAGGATACGTTGTTTGCCTATAATCAGTAATCATCCATTAAATTGTGTATGTAAAATCATGTGAACTCTAACAAGGAAGTTTTATATTCTCTTCCCCCGCATTCGCCACTGTATTTGCTACTTATTGGTTGAAATAGATAGTAGTTATAGTCCACATGTTATTTCATTACCTTTTTTTATCTACTATTCTATGTGTTACACTAAACACAATAGAAAATCTTGAAATGTATGCAATTATTTAACTTTATCTGAATTTTCTTTTCCATTAACACCTCAATCTAACTACAATTTTTAAAAGTTGTGGATAAATTAATTTGAACTATCATTTTATCAGTCGAGTTGAATGTAACCAACATCCCTCATACTGGAACTAATGATATAACTCACCCAAACCAACTCAAATAGATTTGATAGGTTCGGACTCAAGATTATGTAGTTGGTAGTTGAATATTTAGAACAATGAAATACAAATCCACTTAAGATAGTTGTTAAATGCACTAACCAAATAAATATTTTTCTTTTGATCGCATGAAGTATCTCATGTTCAAAAGTCTCACCGTCATCATGATCACTAGGATATGACAACATCCCCTCATATCTTATATAATAGCATTCATACTCTACATATAACATCTAGTCGTTACTGAAATGCTATGTATGTGTACTAATATATGTTTGTTTGACCAAGGCCAATTCTCCATGTTTAGATTATTTATTTATTTGAACACATATATATTGGTACAGGAGTGCGCCAAACATATATGCGCCACACAATTTCAGTTCATTAATTGCGTGTGGGCTGCGTTACTGCCCGGGTGCCCAGACCGAAGCAGGTGGTTCTCTTAGGGGGCCACACCCCGAGCCTTTGACCTAAAGGTCTAACCCACAAGGCAGTGGAGCATCGTAAGGAGATGTAGTCCCATGGTAGCCGGTGACCGAAAATTGGTTCATACACCATTTGTTCCCGCAGGATACTGGTGCCCATGTGCACCATTGGTTTGGAATCCGGTTAAAGCGCCGGACATTCGCTTTTCGTCCTCTCATTTTCGTAAACAACACCCCCGCCACGAGAAGGCAGTGAGTAGGACTTCCCTGGCAGAGGCTGTATACGCGCGGCCGTGTGAGAGTATTTCGAGAGGAAGGGAGAACCCACCCCACTCTCGGCCATACCAGGGCGTTTGGGGTAATGAGGTCGCTAATCTTCATCGACTGAAGTAGTTAGGACATATGTTATGTATGCCTAACTATTGTCCCTACATCAACAACCGATGCTTGATAGTGCAGGATTAAGTTGGAAGAAAGCTAAGAGAGGACAGACCAAAACGTCGCATCCGTCCATAAAGTCACTGAGTTTTGATCCGAACCATATAAGTTTGTACTCACTACCTGTTACGGTTCACGTGATAACAGTTACCAGTGATTGGGGACGACATGGCAGCATGGAACCGTTCACAATGCGGTAGGAACATTCATTCTTTGTCTTCCTCTCAATCTTGAATTCCAGTATCCTTCCACACATACCTTTCCACTTTGTTTTTTCAAACCATATTCCTAAGGTTTAGTTTTTATTTCTCGCTGCTACTATATTATTTCAATCTCGTTTTTTTACTTTCATTTCGTCGTGCTAATGTAGTATTACAATTTGAGCCAACACATCTGTGGAGGATTGTATGTTGGTGATTTTTGTCTGTCTGATGTTCATATAGTTGAGTTAGTCATATTTCCTACTCGTACATCTCAATTAAACTATCTTTTAATAAAATTATCCTGCAACGAATTTTTTCTTGTCATACTGAAGTTGAAAATCCACCTTGTGTATGTGTTTGTCTATACAGTATTTCCTTAAAACAAAACAGTTGAACAGATATGACTACCTATACAGTCATATAAGCAAATAGTTAAATGAATAATTATGCACACACACCGGTTTCTGTGAACATTTTTATATTTGGTTAAGACCGAGATAATCAATACAATTAAGAACTTTTTTCCTAGTCTCTCCAACTGTTACACAAACATAGTAGTAGTAGTTGTTGTTGTTGTAGACTAGGTAAAGTGATTAAGGTCAAGAAAAATCGATGAATAGAAGTGGACAAAACCTCACCACCTCATTTCAATCAATTCTCGAATGAAAACTAACAACTATAGATTACCGATTAGTTTTTTTTTTTGTTACTAAATAAACCATATGATGTGTTAGATACACTATACATAATGTAATGTAAGTAAAATGTTAATTTAACTGTTATTTAAAATAAAAAAGAATAAATGTACAACTATGACAACGAATTCATGTGATGTAACAAGTACAACGAGAAGCACGACAATTGATAATACCACCAATTAATAACAAATTAGAAGAAATGTGTTTGTTAGAAGAACAAGAAGTTGTTACTATTTATGACAATATATGTATGCTGGTTCTGGTTCTTGATTGGTCTCATCTTAAGAACAATATGTGTAACAAAGTTGATTACATGTAGAAGTGATAGACTCATAGAAGAGTTTCATGTTCTTCTTCTTCTTCTGTTATCACTGTTTTCTTTTGAAAACAATCTAGTTTGATCTCTTGTATTTCACTTAATCGTTATTTCTGTTTCTATAACTGTTTTATTTATTACTTATAAAGATTTCATCAAATCAAATTTAATAGTTGAGATCATGAGTCAGTTGAAGCGAGATCACTATGGAAAACCTGTAAGCACTGGACGACCGTTTCGTTCTATTGTGAGACTTTTCAGCAGTGCTTATCCATGGTCCTTTCTCGTGGGATTCGAAGCCAGGGTTTATCGGCTCAGTGGTTTAGAGGTTAAGTGTTCTCGCGCTGTGGTTGTTCCACAATAGGACGAAATTGTCGTCCAGTGCTTCCAGGCTTTTCATCGTGATCTAGCTTCAATTGACTCATGATCTCGACTATTGAATTTACTATAATATCCACAAAAACCGTTTCTGATATAAATCAAATTTAATTTGATAGAGTTTATAGGCATAATTCTCATAATGTTTTGTTGATTACAAAATGGTCATTCTACATGAAGCTGCTCAATGTATCTCTTAAATCATTTTAAGTTTTTACCGTATATGCTCTAATCCTTAATATGCATCAATTAGAGAATTATGCCTTATTTACTAGTGAAGTTCATAGTTGTCAAAATACCCAGTATGATCATGAAAATTATCGACTCGGTTCTGAAGTGCACGTCTCCCCATAGTTCATCACTTTGCTTTGGCTTAATGCTTAACAAATATCTCTTTGATGTATTTACAACCTTTGTGTGATGCATATGATTCACTACATACTATAATATAGTTTGGAAATCAATTACTTATGCGTTCAAACTTGCTGCTGTATGACGAACATTTATCTGTTTTGGCTAATCGTTATCAACACAGTCTCCTATTTCAAATCGACATAGATAACTTCACCAAACATAATCTGTTGAAATCATTCTCTAAGGCACCTTTATCGATGCATATTTACAGCTCCGTCATCTCCTCATGTTTACCCTTAGCTCTATCCATCCGTTTCGACATTACCGTTCACTCGATGACTACCACATTTCCGGAATGTTTGATTGTGTTATCGGGAACATACATTAGATTAGCATGTTCTGTGCAGGATTGTGTTGGTGCACGCCGATTGAGTATTTCTTATCCAATCAGCGCTAGTCGATACTTGGAGGAGACTCTAGAAACTGGAATCTATGAAAACACTACTTCCATCTACTCTAGTACTTTGGGATATAATTTCGTGCTTGTTCAACTGTGTTCTGGTTTGGGGACTTGTTGAGTGAATTGGTATCCAAGATTACTAAACAATAGGATTAGCTGGGGTATAGTAACAGAGAATTATAACAGATTACTATTAGATTTCTTTTAAACTTGCTCTTTTCCATTTAATTGATCGTCTTACACATTATTTCCACTGATTTTTTTATGGACTATTTCCTTGGAAAAAATAACGACTGCGTTAACATTATTAGCAAAGATGGATAGCGACTAGCAGTGGAATCCAGGAAACGCGTTTCGTCCGATTTCGGGACTCGTCAGCTGGATATACCTGCATCTCACAGTTGATGTTCACTCTGGGACTTGGACCTAATACCGTTCGCTTCGATAAGAGACTGATCAATCGTAGTCCTAAACATCAATAGGAAGATTCAAGTGAACAATACCAAGTGAATTCAGACTACCATTACAGTTTACAATTTAATCGAACTGATCGATTAGGTATATAAAAAAATCCCATAATAAATTTATTTTTATTATTGCTAATGTTATCTTGTTATTATTTTTTTATCTTTCAGATACATGATGAAAGCCTTCCATTTATGCTTAGATCAACTTCGCTTATTGAATGAATAATTCTATTGTTGCTTCATATAATGACTCTCTAATGTATCTTTTATTCTTCATTATTATAATTATTGCCTCCAGTATTAATCATGTTTAGTATGTCTGATAAGTCATTATAATCTTTTGGTGTATTTTAAGAGGTAGTATTTAGCCAATCTCTTCTATCACTTCTTCTTTATACTCGTTTTAATTTACTGTTATTATGATTAAGATCTACCATTTCTTTGCTTATTTCTTTACATCTCAGATATTAACTACCTTCAGATATTCTGTGTATTATGTTCTCATGCAGTCGTTGTTTACTTTCTCTTTTTTTGTTTTCAAAATGCTGTTGTCATGTTTGATTTGATTCAGATATGATGTTGTATACGTATACAAATCTTTTATCTTTACAGTTATGAATGTTTAGACCTTTTAAGATGTTTTTCACATTAGCAATGTAAGGTACGTTTAAAAAGTTTAAACATACAATTTATTCTCTAATTTGATTAATGTTTATCCTATGATTGTTTATGTCTTTATTCAACCATCAATCCTAACGACCGTGCAACTGACCACATATGAAATACATGTTTCTTCTTGAAATACTAGTAGAATCAAGAGTCCGTTAAGTTTTTGCCAAAATATCAGTCTTCATATTTTATACAGCATAATGGCACAAGTATTCGAATTATGATTGACTGCCTTGTTACCATCTAATCAATGATAATAATAATAATCACTTTATCCATTTTAAGAATGACCATATTAAGTAAATTTCAAATTAACGATATCTCAACTATACCAAAAAATTAAAATTAACTTTTCAGATATTGTCACTGTTAGCTACAAGGAAGAGAAGCGTGAAATGTACTCACCCAAAATTGACTGTTCAGTATTCTGGTCAAAATGTACATTTAAATAGAAACTGCTGTATCCAACTGAGTTCATTCGATTTTAACCATCTTAAATTGTCCAGACCAAAATATACTAACCAAAACTTTGGATAACGATTCAATCACTAAAAAATTGATTACATGTATCACTTGGTTCTAATTCTGTACATATTTCGATCCGTTGTTATTAGTTCTTCAACTAAGGTAGCCGACGTTTGATTTTCTCATGAAATGAGGGTGACTTATTTGCTGTGTTAAATTTATAAAGTTCAACCTGTGAAATTTCTAAAACTCTCCACAAAACCCATTCTGATAATAATCAAGTGCTCACTAGTGACTGACTTCGTGAAAAACTTCTGGAGTTCTAGTGAGAAGCCGTTACCAGTGGAGTTCAACCAGGTCTGTTGTGAGATAACAACTCACTGAAGACAATGGCGTACGGTGGCGCAACTTCGTGGATTGGTTGAAGTTAAATATTAACACCGTTAGATGCCGGCTCAGTGGTATAGTGGCTAAGCGCTCGAGCGCGAAGCCAGTAGGTCCTGGGTCCGAGCCCCGCGTGGTGCGGGATTGTGGATGCGCACTGCTGAGGGGTCCCATACTAGGTCGAAACGGCCATCCAGTGCTTCCAGGTTTTCCATGGTGGTCTAGCTTCAATCGACTCATGATTTCAACATGTGAAATTTATAAAGTTTAATTGGTCTCGGATATTTGGAACAAGTCAGTGATAATTCGTAGACCTAGGTGTTGTTTTCGTTTACACTTGTGATGAAACCTACCTTAAAGTAATACTATTGTTTTCACCCTGCAAATGTAGACTTTCCCTCCATACTACGTAAGCTGTTTTAGAAGTCTGTAAGAGAACAAATGGGAATGGTTTGTGTTTTTGTAGTGATAAAAAAATAGAACGTAGTTTTCATTTCTTTCCATTTACTAATCGAAATTTCCAACCTGCCTGTAGTACATTCTCGACAAATCGACATAATGCTCAACCATTTATTGTCGGTTTTCTGTACATTACTATTAACTTAATATTTGATGACAAGTAAATTACGGCTAACAATTTTCAATTACATATTGATGTTCTAGTATCCCTAAGTGAACAGTTGGGGAAAAAATATGCTGGAATGAAAATTATTAAAACCAGTTCGTATTAGCACATACATAATCGAATTATCTGAAACAATTCGACGGGTTTATTGTTCAATAATTAGACTAATGTGATCTGAAGATAAGTCAGTTTGTACTCATTTCCTATGAATCGTCGAAGGTTCTTTATTTATTTTGTTAATAGGAAATAGTACTATTTGTTCAATCTCTTTTCAACAGATATTTTCACCCGCCTAATGTTTACACGGCGAGACTATAATTTATGAACGACCTTTGAACGAATCTTACGTGACCTTAGGAAATGTTAGCCAATCAGGAAACAGTAAGTATATAGAAAAATTCTACTATACAAAACCAAATAATTAAAGTAGATACGCTACTTTCACATGGTTCAAAAACTTGTCAAGGTTAGAATGAGGTTCTAAAATCGTAACGAATACAGTAGAGGAAGTCATCCATGATATAGTCGCAAAAACTGTCAGCCTCGTCCACATAGCTTCATTACCTTTTGTGTGCACTCCGGTAGTTGGGTCCATAAAATGCCACTTGTGGGTAACGACACGATGCACATAAATCTATGTATCCATCTGTACGCCTTCCAAACAACCGTACATATTGTAGTACCCGGGTGTAGTCAGTGTTACTGGTGCTTTTATTATCCAGTTCGCAACAACTGTCATAATTTGCTTAAGTCCCAATCTAGGTAGAGCGGAAGAAATCCTATTCTAGCCGACTTCCTCCAATACATGTTACATCAAAAGATTACATCACGGTAGTCTATACAAGTTATTTGATCACTATAATCGCGAACAGGAACATTTTAGTAGTCCCGTCTGTTGTAGTCGCTCAATCATCACATTTTCTCTAAAATTCGCTGTCAACCACACTAGTCTGACTAAACATTCGCCCAGGTTGTAAGCAACAAATCAAACTACTAATAAACTAAAAATCATGTAACAAGCACGAAAATTGACGTGATACGGAAAAAATGCTGTTAACAGCTGACAACGGGACCCAAGATGTTCGACAATGTGTAACACGTGCGCGAAAACCGGTGGTTTAACGTCCTGGCCGTTCGTACAAGGGCACTGGATAGTAAAATTGGCGCTGTCACCTTGAAATTCCTGAGACGCTTCTAATTGGCTCGTGTTGTTTGTTCTTGATCTATCTACATTAATATTGCATGACTATGCCATTTTTATGAATCCCAGTTAACCATATGAAAAAGCGAAATTTAAAGCTAACAATGAAAACCTCAGTGAAAATTGTTTTTTCACCTATTAAACAAACTATAACATGTATGAAAATATTTGATACCACAAAGATACAAAACATTGAAAAGTAGATGTTCTAAAAACCTACGGACATGTACTAAATCTCTAGGAAAATAAAAATGGTTAGTCGATTAGAAAATCAAAGATTGTATTACACTAATTTAAAGTATTTCTAAGCTGACTTCGTTATGATTTTTTTTAATGGCGCCTGCTTAATTATCCATGTTTGTATTATACATTCTGTGGTTGTGTATATTTGTTTATATGATGCAATATTAATAAGACATGGTAAATCGACATGACAAACTCGTGAATCCATGTATGAATTCATTATAATAACACACGACCTGCTTACAGACATATCTGAACGAGTCATTTTTATTATAAACTTGTTTATTTAACTTAACAGAAAGTAAAATTTACTATGGATCAGGCAACTGTAATCAGTAAAAGAAGCAGAATATTTTTTTATAAATGTAGCTGGTATGCTTATATAGTGTCATTTACATGTCAATAAATCAACTAACTTTTAACGGTCTTTATTTTTAATTAATCCGGCAATGCTTTAACTTGATTGGATGGATACTATTATATAATCTTATTTCAGTGGCTTGTCTAAGATCAGTCATTCTTCATATCACAGTGACATAGCGATAACTTACATATGTGTTCAAGGAACATTCCTTTATTATATACCCAGTTATTATCGCATCATTCTTCTTGAGATCATTGCGAAAGAGTAACAAAAGCAGGAAACTCCAAACAAGAGTTCCATCACATGGACTACATTTCTCATATTCATTCAGATATACAACCCCTGGTGTTATTGAGTTAGTCGCATGTACCTTTTCAGTGTTAGGATCCTTGAACCGTTTTCAGCTGTGCTGAATTAATTCTACTTCCAAAAGATAACGATCACCACCGTAAGTTGTCATGAACAATTATGTAACTCCAATCTAAATTGGCTTGAACGATTAGGATTTCTTTGATATTCGTCATTCGACTGTTTTAAAATCGTATCGTCAGGGTGTCTTCAGTATAATATGTGATATTTTACGTCCAGAAGTTCTGACGAACTCAATGACCTCTTCTGGTTGACATTTAAAATATGTGAAAATAGTCAAATCTGTTTGCTCAAGAAGAATATTTAAAATCGTCTAATTCAACTCAAATCGAGCTCGGCGAACCACAGTAAAATCCACAAAATAGTCTATTTTAATAAAAATTACATCATATTATGACAAATCAATTGACTAGATAAATGTAAACATAACTATTATTCTAATCTGCGTTACACTATTTTGACGTAACAAAGTTGAGTATAATTACGCCCGAATTTAATTTAGTTGAAATTTGATTTGGCCGGGGAATTATTAACCGATGCAAAAGCCCCATTTCATTTCAGATTTAGATTTGTGTAGTAAGGACAGAAAGTCCAACGGATTAGGATTAGGGCTATTATTAGAGCAGAAATAATAATACACTTAGACCGTAATTCGACATTTGTAAGTCCAACAAAATAAACACAGCCCTGTTACTAATCCCCGTTTTAACTTTAACTTTCTCGATCTAATTTACTTATGTCAACCCATCATTCCATTTGTCCTCCGACTAGTGCTCACGCGTTTTATTGTATTGTTATGTCGATTAGTACGCATAACTTACTATTTCACTCGATACTAATAACCTTTCTTACTTACTCACGCCTGTGACTCCCGATTGAGCATAGGCTACCGACCAGCATTCTTCAACCCACTCTGTCCTGGGCCTTCTTTTCTAGTTCCATCCAATTCTTGTTCATTTTTCTCATGTCTATCTCCATTTCTCGACGTAATGTATTCTTTGGCCTTCCTCTTCTCCTTTAACCTTGAGAATTCCGTGTGATGGCTTGTCTTGTGACACAGTTGGGTGCTTTCCTCAATGTGTGTCCTATACACTTCCATCGCTTCTTCCTGATTTCCTCCACTGGAAACTGGTTTGTTCTCTCCCACAGTAGGTTGCTGCCGACAGTATCTGACCAACGGATCCGAAGTATTTTGCGTGGATAACTGTTAATACACACTTGTATCTTCTGGATGATTGCTATCGCATTTCTCCAAGTTTCCGCCTCATACAGTACAACTGTCTTGACATTTGTATTGAAACTTTTGACTTTGGTGTTGGTTGATAGTTGTTTTGAGTTCCAGGTGTTCTTAAGTTGTAAATATGCTGCTCTTGCTTCGCCGATCCGCAACATCAGATCCAACCTTGATCATCAGTGATGCTGCCTAGACATGTTGAGGCTTTTACGCATTCCAAATCTTCTCCGTCAAGTGTGATTTGATTGTTGCATGCTCTGTTGTATCGGAAAATCTCGCTTTTCTCTTTTTTTATGTTGAGACTGACGGCTGATGAAGCTGCTGCTGTCATCAACTAATTTCATGAGCGACCAGTTTTTCACTATTTCTCCAGCCTATATTAAAAACGTCTTCCAAGACTCGTTCGTCAATATTCGAAACAGTAGTGATCGTAGGATTATTCTTAGTCACTTTATGGTCAGCCCTCATGCACCGGCTAGATGACTAGCTCTAGGGAAGTTAGAGCGCTATTCATGACCTCTTTCTAAAAAAGCATTTTTTATCTTGTTCCGGTCCCGATCGAAGCTGCTACCTTGACGCGGTGGTCGGGCTTGCCTATCGTGATGACCCAACCGAGCTATATTGGCTGGAACATATGTTCCTGTAGGTTCTACCATGCCAGGCAGGTCGATTAGTGAACGGTAAGACAAAAAGCAGCAACTCAAGGTCTGAGGGCGTAGTCGTACTGCTGACTGTAGAGGGGTGTGACAGCAGTAAAGTGTTTCCCTCGAACAACCAGCATGACAGCGATGCTGCCTTCCCACAAGGAGGGGTGGGGTTAGAAAAGGTCGACCCTAAAAATGTCACACCTCACTTTACCTCACGGATTTCCGTCTCTGGCGGTAAGGCCCTTTGAAGAACGGAGCTAACACGTCAAAAACCTTCCACAAAAAGACCGTGCGGCAGCTATGCTCAGATAACCGCCTGTTCCTTGCAAATACTAACTTTAAGCATAAGGAAAAACATCTTTTAACATGGCGACCCCCTAATTCGTCCCAACGTTGGACCCAAATAGATCACATCGCTATCAGCCACCGATGGAGGGGCTCGATAGAAGACTGTCGCTCATTCTGGACCACATGCCTAGATTCAGATCATGCTCCAGTGCGAGCGCGTATTTGCTTGCGTCTTACTGGACGTAGGAAAGACGCTGCAAGGAAACCTCTTAGGGCCCTACTTAATGATAGTCAAGCTAAGAGTATATTTCAGGAACAACTAAGAAAACTGTTAGGCAGCCATGTAGGTGATGCCCACCCCGAAGCAGCATGGAATGATATCCGAAAAGCTGTGAAAACAGCAGTGATATCTACTAGTAAGGTAAACCAGAAGGTTAGGGAGCAACACTGGATCTCAGCAGCATCTATCGCACTGATAGATGCTCGGAAACTCATTCCACCTGGCTCTGAACATAACGAAGAGCGGAGTCAGCTTAAGCGCAAGCTGACAAGAAGTCTACGCAATGATCGCGAACAGTGGTGGGTAGCGAAAGCAAGAAAGATGGAAAAGACAGCGGCAATAGGTAATAGCAGACAATTGTTCAGACTCGTTAAGGAAACCGGAGTTAGGAACCCAACCGTTAGCGAAACAATCTCAGAGAATGATGGACATACTATTCATTCTCAATCCAGGAGATTGGATCGATGGGCAGAACACTTTAGGGGTCAGTTCAACTGGCCTTCAGCCACACTTCGCAATGAGATTAACCGAGGTCTTAGGTAGAATTTGGGAACTGGACCTAATCCCATCTGACTGGTCTCAATCACCGATTGTGCCAGTCTATAAAAAAGGACAAAAGTCATCTTGTGACAATCACAGAGGAATCAGTTTGACTAATATAGTGTCTAAAATATTAGCTTCAATAATACTTCGACGCCTAATCAATGCTCGTGAAGAGCAGATTAGGGAAAACCAGGCTGGTTTTCGACATGGACGTGGTTGTATAGATCAGATATTCACACTACGTCAGGTTCTAGAACACAGACACACTTCAGTCGCCCCACAATCGTAGTATTTCTCGACCTTAAGGCGGCATTCGACTCTGTTGATCGTGAGGTTCTATGGCAGTGTTTGTCCTTGAAAGGAGCACTAAAGAAGTACATTAACCTTATTCAGGCTCTCTACTCGAACACAACTGGTAGAGTGAGAGCTTAAGGCGAACTGTCATCAGAATTGATTACCTGAAGTAGTGTTCGTCAGGGCTGTCCATTCTTGTTCAACTTTGTCGTCGACGTACTTTTAGAAATAACACTATCCTCATCTAAATTTCCAGGGGTTGAACATCTACCAGGAGGTTCACTTGTTGACTTAGAATATGCTGATGACATAGTTTTATTTGGTGAAGACGCTGACAAAATGCAGAGTCTTCTGACCACTCTAAGCAACAATGCAAGCATATTCGGGATGCGATTCTCCCTCGGTATCTACCCCTTCATACCTTATAATATCATCCCACAATCTACGCAATAAGGAGAACATTCTAGCGATTCCAAGAACCCACACAAACTTACGTCAGAATTTTTTCCTTATTCGCTACTCAACGATGTGGAACAGACTGCCAGTGAACCTCCGTTGCAGTAAAACTACAACCCGGTTCAAAAGTCTCCTTGATGATTTTCTTTCCGAAAGTGGATTATGTCACCTATTGAATATCAATGTATTCAATAATGATTTATACAAACAAGGTCCATCATCCATTTAATTGCTTGAAAAGCAAAATAAAACCTTTAAATCTTTTCACATCTATCTTGTTTTATTTCTCTTTATCTTAATATATGAAGTCTGCTTATGTTCATGTTTATCATTATTACGGTTATTAATATCATTATTAGTTCCCCGACACATTAGATATTCTTTTTGTATCTTCTTATCCTTCTAAACATATTTAACTCCAGATTGTCCTTTAAAATCAATTTTGACTTTCATAGCATCATTCTTAATTATTATTGCACAGATGTTTATACTAATATCCGGTTTCACTCTGTATACTATTACATAAATCTAAATGTATTCATCCGAGTGCATTAAAGGATTTTTATTTTATTTATCTCAATTGTTGGTTTCCTTCTGAGGTCGCTGTTCATCACACAATTATTATTCTTATCATGAATCAAAACTTTTCACTAAGTGTTCACTTCTTTTCTCTCTTCTTTCCCTCTAAATAAATATTATTCTTAAGATTACGAAGTTTGTAATTAAGACAATAACTTGTGTTACAGTTAAATTAAATTCTCGGACCCGTTTTATCTTCACTATGCATATATGACTACTCATACATATTGATATTTTATTATCCTTTTCATTTATTTGTAACTTTCATAGCATCACTTCAAACTATAACTGCACAAACATTTATTCTAGCGTCATATCTTACTGCAATTATAAGTTGTTTTTTCTTAATTATTTTTCGTTACTAATTTAACGATACACACATAGTCGTTTATTCTTGTTCTATGTTCATAAACACGCCTATTAGACTGTTTGCGTATTTCACGTCTCCTTTATTTCTATTCCCTAATTTTCTCCATTTCCTTCTTTAAACTCAATTCAATATTCTTCTCAATTACAAAGACCCCATTTATTATTATTAATATTCTACTATTATTATTCTCAATTTTTTATTTTATTTTTATTATTATTTTTTTAAATATGGCAAGTATAATGCTAACATTATTGAAAATTGTGTATTATTGCATTTTCTGAAGAAACCCGAAATGGTTTCTTCACAACACTTATGTACCCATAAGATGTTTGTGAATAATAATGATAATAGTAATAATAATAATAATAATAAGCAACAATGCAAGCATGTTCGGGATGCGATTCTCCCCCTCAAAATGCGAAATGTTGCTTCAGGATTGGGTTACATCCACATCCGAACTAGTGATAGGGAGTGAAGTAGTTGAGTGTGTTGACCGCTTCACTGACCTTGGAAGTCTCATCAGCAGTTGTCTTATTTGGTAGCGACATTTGTAAGTTGCCAACAAATTTCTTATGATTATTAGTGCCTCGTCGTGGTCGCGCTGAGACCGAATGTGTAGAAAACTTCCAGGCTATTGTGTTCAAATTGTCTGAAGAAATAGGAGTGGACTTGGATCACATTGTACCAGAAGACCTTATGGTTGGAGAACCCAGAGCATTATCGGATTTTATTGTCCTGCTGACCGCGTTTATTGCCTACTGTCATGAATCGAATCTTTTGGAGCTCCAAATATCAGCGAATGAGTCTTCCTCTGAGTGTTCAGGCCGCTTGATTACTAACTCAAAAGTAAATTCAAAGACAAAGGAATTTCTAGGTAAGTTACATGCTTTTTCATATAACAAAATTCTATTACTATGTTTATCACCATCTTTCTCACCTGTCGAGTTGATCGATCTCGAACTAAGCAATGTTTCTAAAAGTTTTTAATAATATTGTGACCCCAGGGTTCTCAATAGTTTAATCACTCCTGTAAACTGGACCAATCAGTAGTTTTTCAAGTGGTTGTAATGTTCACCTGTTAAATCTATCTATGTTCTGTTTCCTACATTGCTTATAATCTTTTGAACTTTCCCAAAAGTGATTTTTGCTGTCATTTTGTGGGAAATGCACGGCCAAATAGTAACAGAGATTCTGAACCATCCTTCATTTTCGCGTTCGTCTGATTCGCAATAGTTTTCTGAGGGTTTTAGTCCACGTATTAAATATACACCAATACAAACTTGTTATATTTTTATGTCTCCCTCGAAATGCAAAATGTTTCTTCAGGATTGGGTTACATCCACACCCGAACTAGTGATAGTGAGTGAAGTAGTTGAGTGTGTCGACCGCTTCACTTATCTTGGAAGTCTCATCAGCCCTTGTGGTTTAGTGTGTGACGAAATCTCAGCACGGATACAGAAGGCTCGACTAGCTTTTGCCAACTTGCGTCATTTATGGCGTAAGCGAGATATCCGTCTATCAAACAAAGGACGTGTTTACGGCGCAGCAGTTCGTCCCGTCCTACTTTATGGCAGTGAAACATGGCCGGTAAGAGTAGAGGATATCCGTAGGTTACTAGTATTTGATCATAGGTGTCTTCGAAACATTGCTCGTATATCCTGGGACCATCGAGTAAGTAACACAGTTGTTAGGAAACGGGTACTAGGTAAGGATGGCAAATCAATTGATGAAGTAGTGAAACTTCATCAGTTGAGATGGCTGGGACACGTGTTACGTATGCCCAACGACCGACTGCCTCGACGTGCTATGTTCAGTGGTATAGGAGTAGGTTGGAAGAAAGCTAGGGGCGGCCAAACCAAAATATGGCACAAGTCCATGAAGTCACTGACAAGTGGACTGAGTCATGTTGGTAGGTGTAGACTACCTGGTTGGGGACCGCGAGATGAT
This sequence comes from Schistosoma intercalatum, assembly GCA_944470365.2. NCBI lineage: Eukaryota > Metazoa > Platyhelminthes > Trematoda > Strigeidida > Schistosomatidae > Schistosoma > Schistosoma intercalatum. Next base: position 5,537,473 of record OX103729.1, on the reverse strand, counting down.
AGCAACCGATGGTTAGAGACCCTGAATGACATGGCTCAAAATCGTTTGCAATGGCGCAGGTGCATCCACTCTCTGTGTTCTCCCAAATTCTAATCTTCTGAATTCTTCATGTCCCTTTTTTCCTCTTTCCAAATTTATTTCACTGGATTATACTCTTTAAATAACATCTCCAAACCCTAATCTTCCCGATTACTACTTATACTCTTATAACCTCTACCACTACGGGATTTGAATCGTCAACTGCATCTCTGTGCTAATGTGGTGTGGCAACTCGAACTGATGTACGTACGTACGAAGTTCTACGTTGTTACTGACTGACTGACTGATCTTATTCCGTTCTGAATCACACACAAATTGTCTGAGACTAGCGTAGGCTCTTTTGAAGCTGCCAGGTGCGTCCCTATTGCAAGCTCCTTCAAACGTGGGTTTAGAGTCAAGAATTTTCACTTCATCTACTTTTATGTATACACGTTAAGAACTTTCCTCAGTAGAGAGTCGGGTGTTGATGTGGACATTTATTTTATCGTCTATCTGTTCTTACCGCTCCCAGTGCTACATGGTATGATGTCTCCAGCCACATTCTTCCATGACACGTGACTTCGGCGCTCGAAAGTTTCTTGCTATTCGGTTCGCCTTCAGACAGACATTACACATCTTCAGTACAACTCCTAATCTTTAATTATAATCCTTGTCTTCAAAACTTTCACATTGGTCTAAGGGTTGGTTTTCAGTGCACGTTAAAAATTGCGACTCAACTGTGCTTGACCTTACGTGTAGAGAGACATCAGACTGCTTTCGAACGTAACATTTTCATTTCAATTTCTCCTGCTGTCTGGGCTGGGCGTACTTTAGCTATTTCTAACTTTAACAAGGGACCTATTCGGTAGCCGTTTTCTTTAAATTGGTCATCTTTATCAGTGAGAAGACAAATAAGCAATCTGAATTGTTTTCTGATTCTACTCAATAAGCATTTAACATTACTCATCATAGGAATTTATGGTGAGTTACTGGTCGAAACTTTGCCCTACAAATATTCTACTAGAACCGGTTGGTTAGTTACGAACATGACTAATAATCATGCTTAATCCCACTTTGTTTAACCATTGAATAATCTTTACGCGGGTTTTCATTTTGCGCGTGTCAACAAGTAAAACCCCAAAAACGGGATTATAACACGTATTTCCCCATCAGTTGCTTCCGCCTTCATTTTCTGATTTATCTTTCAGCTTATCAATACCCGGATGATTCTTATTATTCTTGGTAACCTCAGGCCATCGGCAATCTCATCCAATTCCGTATCGAACTAACGTCATGTTGATTCTGGTGTGAGAATAGTGTAGTGGCGTTGAACCCTAACCATACGACATTCAATGCCGAGCTATAATTACTAGGAAAGATTATTTCAATCCAGTTGGATAGCATGGCTTAAGTACATCGTCTTCATCGAAGTTCTCGGTGAGCAAACGAGTTTTTTTATTTTGTATTTGGGTTCAGTTCTTCGTGTAGGAGAGACTCCTTAGTAGAAACTATCCCGAAATTAATTGCTTTAGCCTGTAGTGACTCACGTTTATCACGAGAACACGACTGGTTTAATAAAAACAATTATTATAACCAACTGTACCAGTGTTTGTTTTAACGTGCTTATGTTTGACTGTGCTAATGACAGCTATTTTGTGCTTCCATTCTTTTACACACACTTCGATTGTAACTTCGCGCGAATTCGGTTACCTTCTGTAACCAAGGTTGTATCCTGGCACGATCTCGGTATCCTCTCGATGCCACGAGATCGCCAGCAAATATACACCTCGATTTGGTCCATTAATTGCCTTCTGGTATTTGGCTTCTGGGGGATTTTATGGATCTATTTGGTTACGTCCAACCCTCGCCTTCTGATTTATTTGGCACGTGTTTTTCTGTAGCGGTGTTCATAGTTAATCTCAACTCGACGCCACGCTACAAGCCTATGATCTGTCCTGATCTTTGTCTGTTATTTGAGAGCCACACGCATAATGAAGCTGGGAGTTTTGCAGTATTAGGCTTTTCTGAGTACTTTCAGAATCCGCGTTTTCTCCTATTCTATAAAACTAATAGATGCTAATTTCCGCTACTGTTTCTGGAGGTAGCTTGCTAAATAGGAACTTAATTTGTCTCAGGTCGTGTTTAATTCTAATCTTTAGTTCCTCTTCGAGAGATTCTCTTAAGAAAAATGACTGACCCCTCAGTGAGATCCTCTCTGACCTGATGTGGAGTTTTGTTTCCTGGAATCTACTCGTCCATGAAGTCCGGTTTGTTGTCACACGCGAAGGTCTCACTACGCTTTTTTGCTTTTCCTAATCTGGGTGTAACCGCCAATCAATTATTGAATTTATTATATCTATTCATCACATCATCTACAGCATTCAGACTTGTGCGCTGATATGTGATTCAGGAGCGGGAATCTTCGATATGTATAACTTAGGACTCCCTATTATTTATTTCTTTTCAGCGTAATTTTTCTCTTTTACTTAACTATAATTACGTTTGTATGTTTGTTGTCCGTCACTTAGATGGTTTCGTTCAAACCCAAAGCATGACTCATGATAACGTTCATTGCTTCCTCGGAAACTGGAAGCTGATCACATGCTGCTAGCTGTTTATCCTAATGCAACTTTCAAGCTGTGTTTAGCGGCCCAGTCGCCTCACGAATCGGTTGGGCGGCATGCTTTGCACAACCAACAAGATAGTGCTTTACATCACCTTTTATATGCAGCCGGCGTGAGTCCGGTACACACGTTGCGATACCAATTGTTGCAGTTGTCATATTGTGTTCCATCTTCGACGGGAAAAAACATGCGTGTCCATGACAAGGATGTTCTATTTGCAACATTAACATTTTAAGTGATCTGACAATGGTGGATGTGTCGCTCAATTTCGTGGATTAGTTGAAGTTAGACATTAACACCGTTGGATGCCGGCTCAACGGTCTAGTTGGTTAAGAGCGTGGCGTGAGACTTATAGGCCTTGGGTTCGAATCCCGCGAGGTGGGGTCGTGGCTGCGCCCCGCTGAGGAGTCACACAATAAGACGAAACGGCCATCCAGTGCTTCCAGGTTTTCCGTGTAGGTTTAGCTTCATTTGGATCATGATCTCCACTACTGAAATTACTACAATCTCCACAAAACCTCTTTTGATAGTAAAAGGTTCAACCAACGAGCAAAATTAAACTTCATTTTCGTTTCGTGTGTCATCATATTAGGTATAAGATTTGATGTATTCACACATCAGAACTTATCTACAAACGATGTTATAGTATTTTTCAATTTAGATTTACGTGTGTGAGTGTTTTTCCGCTTAGCTTACAGTTAAATATTACCGCGGCTCAAAATTTTTAAATTCGGTTGTAGCCATGGGTCCTGAGGTTCATTGTTCCCGCTTTCAGGTACATTTAGTACTTTGTGTTTACTCTTATTGTATTTCAGTGCCACCAATTGCTCAAACGTTTGGTCCACGTTGGGAGGCGAAAGCTTGAAAAGTTTGAACGACATAGCCCAGGCAAGTTACTTAACCGCCACTTATTGTGTAAGGCTTTAAGTACTTGGAAAGCTATGCGTTCCTCACAAAATTCCCATAACTGTTGGTCTTCCATAGAGCCTACGTGTTCAATCAGCTTTGGTTGGGACGAGGATAGTGAATTCATCAGCGTATGTAATTTAACTGTGTCGAACACTAGTTATTGTGACCTCTTGTCAAATACAACCGTAGACAGTGTTGATAAGGATGTTATATCTAGTGATCATCATTATGCATCACCCATTTTAGTTCTAGATCCTAATCAGTAGTTATTTAGAGATTGAGTTTCTTAATGTTATTTCACTGTTAATCCCTTTCTTTCCTTCAACTCGACTACTCATCAGGCGACATTTAAAGGAAAGAAAAACGTTCGAAATTAATCTTGGTACCACTGTCTTTCCACTTGGGTTTGGTGTCTCGCTTGCTCCGTGCCTCAAGGTTGATTCCCACCCTCAACTGCTTTGTATGAAGCGACTATTTGTACATAACTTTCCAATAATAACATGTTGAATTCCATTTCTCGTGTCTTCTGTTGTCAGTTCTAGCAAATGGTAAAAGTGTCTCAGATATCTTCAAGTAACAAAATGATTCGTGATTCGTTGGCCATTCTTAGACAGACGGAATTTCTAGATGCTATAATCTCGAGTTAGTGGCACATCAAAATTATGACCAAGTTCTCCGTGACTTTACTGTCTTCTGTGACAAGCTAGTAAGGTGTTATTGTGCTCACGGTCTGTTCGGTGAAGATCCAGTTTTCACAAGTGTCGCGGCGTTACGTTTTTTTAGTAGAAAATTCCAATTAGAAATTAAAAGTGATTCACAGTTCTCCCAACGCAATCTATTTCGCTGGGCAGTCCAAAGTGAGGAAAAGGCGTCGTGTATGGCTTGTTGTTGCTGAAGAACATGGCGGATTACGACATCTTTGATAAAAGTAATAAGACGTGACGGAAGTAATATGGTTTTAGGGATAGCCAATATCTGTTATTATTCCTTCCCACAAACGAGGTTGGCTAATAAATATTACCCCCCCCCTTCACTACAAGTATTCCGGGTTCCTCAGGTATGGTTTAAATATTACAAAGCTGTTACTTATGTGTCATGTTTAATGAAGCATCATACTTTCCGGTGCTATTCTGTACCTGATTTACGGTTGGAATATATATGAGCAAACTATTTTATGTGCCTATATCTGACGGTACTGCAGTTATTTGTAGGGTTATCCGACCGCAAATAGTCGTAATGACATCGGAAACACTAATCGTCAGTGGTCTCGGTTTTGATTATGATGAAATTCACAGATGTGAAGGGGATTTAGACAGCAATCATGTTTCGGATTAATTAAAGCATCTCTTGTCTCCTAACACCAAGCGAGTGTTGTTAAGATTGACAGGTTCCCACACCGTTCGGTGATTTCTTCTAGCTGTCAACTTTGTGGAAACGGACGTTAATTATTTGAAGAGAATTGTGCTTCAGGTCTAGAAGTTCGATTTTGAAGTGCTTTGTGGATTGCAGCCGTTGAAAGTTCACAAGGGGTTGGACACGGTTTGTTTCATTTGCTCGACGTTCTTGGACGTCTTTGGACATTACACATGTTCAATTTGCTCACTGAGGAACTCGCAATACTATACAATGTCTAAATAGGATAGGAAGGTCACAATTAGTAATCAGTGTCATTAATTCGATAGGCTAGGCTCTACTCAGTTTATTATTGAAGCGTAAGAAACAATATACACTATATTTCTATTCTGAAACATTTTGTCTGTTGACCTCTGTTAGATGGGCAGTTATTAACGCATTACGTATCAGCAAATAATTTTCCTTTTATTAAGTGCGTGCATATATTTTACAGATCCATTTTTAAAAACTAGCACGAAGTATTGTAGTAAATCACTTCGTGATATAGACCTTTGTATTATGAATTTAATTAGGACTGAAGACCTTAATGTCTTGACCACTGAATCGAAGATTTTTTAAATGTACAGTTCGTATATAAGGTTAAATCTACACAAATTTTAACTTTATGGCAGTTACATGACACATAAGTCCTCATAAAATCAGCGATTCTTTTAGTAAATGACTGCTAACCGCGATTCGTTTGTCAGACTGATATCAAGGGATCGTTTGTGCAGGTCCAATGGAGCGATTACATCTAAATACGTGGAAGGTTAGTACTGAAGCGAATCACTTATTACTGGAGTGATGGATTTCGGAGCACTTTTGATTTGGAAATAATCTTATTTGCACCGTGTCAGAAAACTAGCCACGGATTCTGTATATGCAATTAATAAACAGTTAGAATCAAAACAGTTGCAGTCGGACATTGTTTTCATCGGACTCCTACTTCTACAAGTAACAGTTATCTTGTCTAAGACCGGTCTGTTTATGAACATTTATATTGCTTGTATCAGCATATTCATCCACCAAACTCTCCAGTTTATTATTTGCATCGTGTCGCACAACTCACGCGGGTGGTAATCTTATAGACCGTCGTACACATGTAAAACATAATTCTCGTTAGTAATATTATGTTTATGGCGAATTCTCTGTGTTTACTGGTTCATTATTTCATAACGTACTTATTAATTTCATACTTCTAAAAGGTAAAAACGGTCCGATTCCTGCAAAAACTTTGCGTTTAGGAAGAAGTTAACAGATCTGACCACTCGACTGCACTTTGAATAATGTGTTACTTTGATCTCATCTCTATAATCTATGAGTTATTCTCATGTATCAATTGACATCGTTACTTTGAACTACGGACCTCGTCTTTCAGACGCTTGCTGGCAGTCTAACAAATACTAATTCAAAATCGTTTTTCCGGAACAAAGCAAACAAATATCGTTACATTTCTTATCAAGTAAATCCCTTCTATTAGTTATCCGTTAGTGCCTTTATTAAATTGCTTCCTCTGTTGGATTTGGGTTGATAAACAGCTATTCGTACCGAGATTTTACGGTCCAGTTTAATAATCTAAGGATGGAACTATCAAAAAGGTTTGTATCTATAAACACAAGCATCGAAAGTCGGAATAAAATTTCTAAGGTTTTAAAATCTTTTTAATTTGTGTCCGTTATCCTCTACAATCAATCAGAAACTTAGTTATTCAGACGTCTATCGAAGAGTCTGTTTTCAATAAATACTGTGTTTCGAATTTCATAATTCTTCATTCGTATTACCCCAGTCATGTCATCTCTTACATCTATTTCGAACAGAGACTGAGGTGCTGCTAGTGAATTTATCCAGTTCCTGACTACAGACGAAATGTCATAATGCTGTTTTGGTTCGAAGTCCATTGATATCTATCAAGCCACGTATTTTAAAAGCTGAATAATCTGTATCTACAACCTCGTCACCGCTGCAAAAACTTCTAGTATATTACTGACCCTCTTACTTGTTTTGATACTGTCTTGTAGGTCAGAAGTTACGTATCGCGACCTCACAACACAAGTAAAAAGGCTTGGGTGCATTGAGATTATCGGTATTCTAACTTTTTCGTATAACTTTACTGACCCCTTCATCTCGGTTTGGATGTTCAGTTTTCAAAGTTGCACGAACGATTCAAAAGTTTATCGGTTAGTTTATTGTGATGAATTTAGGGGGAAGTTATGTACACTTCCCTCCTTATCAGTCAGTCAGCTACAACGTAGGACCAGGCACATATATGCATCGGTCCAATTTGCCATACCTCATTAGCACACAATACGATGAACATCAAATTCATAGAAGTAGTTACTTCAGTGGTAGTAATATATTTAAGAAAGGTTGCATATAAAAATATAATACGAAAAGAAAGAATTAGTTCGTAGAAAGATATAAAGTGATTTTAATTTCACGGTTTAAGGGAAGACAGAGATTACATACACCTATGCCATTGTCACTCAAAGTCTCCAACTATTGGTTACGATAGTCGCGCGGAACCCAACCACGTAGTCTGCATCTACCAACATGGCTCACACCAAGAGTTGGTGACTTTATGGACTGGTGCTATATTTTGGTTTGGCTGCCCCTAACTTGCTTTCATCTGTCTCCAACACTGGTCAACATTGTGTGTCGTGGTAATACATGAGATGTGGCCCAACCATCTCAGTCGATGAAGATTCACAACCTCATCAGCTGATTAACCATAATACCCTGTGTCTAACCTCATTTTTACTTACCCGGTGATCCTAACAGATGCGAGCAGTATTTTCAAAACATTTGTGATCAAGTACTAGTAACTTACGAGCATCCTTTACCATTAATGACCACAGTTCCCAACCGTAAAGTAAAACCGACCGAACTGCCGCGCAGTATGCTGGTTCTTTTATTGATAGACAGATAACTCGCTTTCTCATGTAAGTTGGCAAAAATCAAACGAGCCTTCTGAATCCGTGGAGAGATTTTGTCAGATACCAACCCATTGGGGCTGATCAGACTTTCTAGTTGTCGGCGCATTCGACTGCTTCACTCCCTATCCTTAGTTCATGTGTTGACGCAGGCCGGTCATGAAGCAACAACTTGCTTACTGCTGTCAAAAGAATGCATTTATCAGTGTCTTCAACAAATAGGACTATGTCATCTGCGTATTCTAAGTCGATAAGCGGACATCCTAGAAGATCGATTCCTAAAAATCCAGTCGATGAGAACGTGATTTCCAGCTGTAGGTCTATGATGAAATTAAACATAAAGGGAGATAGTGGACAGTCTTGTTGGACACCACGTGGGGTTGCAAAATCAGGTGACAGTTCTCGATAAGCTCTGACTCAACGGGTAGTGTTGAAGTAAAGAGTCTTCAAAAGGTCTATGTATTTCTGAGGTACACTTCCAATGACAGACACTGCCACAGAACCTCTCGGCCTATAGAGTCAAATGCTGCTTTTAAGTCAGGAAAGACCACCACTGTCGGACGCCGATAAGCATCCCTATATCTGTGAAAGGAGGATATGAACTGTTTATTGAATAAACTTAACACTCCAAAATCACATCAGTCTCATGCAAATAAGAGAAGAACGGCCAGCTTCCCTTCCTAGATATACTTCTAACATCCTTTATGTATTCAAAAGTGGTTAGTTCTCACCTCAAACCTACCCTGGTAGTATTAGCTTATTATCCAGAGTGCTGAGGTTTCAAATTGTCTTCACATCATTTCCTTATTATCCTTGTCTTCTCTTACCCTCTATTTCTTGTCTAGTTGACTTTTTATTTTTATATACTAATATTCTTAACAAGTATATGTGTGATCTGATTGTTTGAAGTGTCGCGCTAATATATCACATAGCTCTAATAATCTGTCTTCTTATTAAACTTTTGAAATTTATCAAAGGAACTTTATAAAGACTCCGTGCACATACTACTAATACTCTTTTTATCACCTGTCAATATTTTTGTGACTACCGTTGCAGTAGTGTTAAGAATTCGAATTTGTTAATACAGCATGGAGTTTCTGCCGAATGTTAAAACCGCAACAAGTGGAAAAATTGTCGGCGTGCTTCAAACTAACCACATCAGTCCTTGAAGATGGTGCCTAAGTAATATTAAGTATGAAGAGCCATACTGTAAACGCATGGAAGTGGGTATCGGTGATAAGCATTAATTTTAAACTTATTATTAGGGAGGAGCTACGTCAAAAGTACCATAAAACTAAGAGTCGACAAATAGTTCTCTGAAGTCGCTTGAATAACATGCAAATAACTACCAAAATTTATTCTTATAAGTTCTTACCCTAACAGCATTGTTAAGTGCTTAACTTTTGCCATACTGTACCTAATAGACTCATAAATAAAATACAGCACGAAAGTCCAGATTACTGTTAAACAACTGAGTATAAAAATTAGGGTCAGAAAGTGTTTAGTGTTTATTGTTTGTAAGACAGATAAAAACAAGAATAAACACAAACACTTTGACAATATATAAAAAACTAGGTAAAAGGCTATCAGTATGAAATGAACATCAAGAGATTATGAGATTACTTGACTTTTAATATTTTGGTTTAATTCCTGCCTACACGATAAAACAAAACTAATTATGTTCTCTAATTGATGGTCATGAGCCTCTTGCCACTATTTCTGTAAAAATATACTACTAAAACATAAGGAGTGTTGTATTTTAATAAGAGTCAATACGTTGCTACACTTTAACCCTATATTGAAAACAGTAAATATTTATCTCAAAATAAAGTAGAAATGCATTTAGTTTTCAACACTTTTCAATGTATTGTTCTCTCGATTCAGAATAGACCTCAGTGCTTCAATGGAATACTCGGGACCTTCGGATTGTAGACCTGTGACAGGATCAATCAGATTACCAACCGGAAACTCGACTTTCTTTAGTTTGTACATGGTATTGAATGCCATTGGTGGGTCAGCCTTTTCAATAAGCACGATATCTCCAATGTTGACCGAAGAGCCTTGTGTATGAACCCAGTATGTTGCTGTTTGATAAAAATACTGTAGGTCACATTTATAAATCGATAACACGACGATAGCAAATTACCTTCATCAGGAAACGATTCAAGCAGAGCTTGTGCAAGCGGACCTTAACAATATTTGGGAATGATGATGTTAAGCTTTGTGAAAATGGCACTATCTGCCCAATCGCATAATCGAAAGGTACTTTTGCTTTTTTCCCCGTTATACTAGCATGCTGAGGGGAAGTACCTCCAAGCTCAGGCTTGTGATAAGGAAAATATTTCTGGATATGCGGTTCTATGTTTTTGAGTATGTTCGCACCACGATGCTTCCAATATCGGACCATACTTGATCTGTACCGCACAGAAATAAAAAACAATTAAATCAGCATTTTGTAACTGATCATTCACTGAAAAGAGTACAAGCTATCTAGACTATAAAAGAAACTTGTGCTCAGGTAAATATTACTATGCGCTCAGATGAAAATAATCCTCAAGGACCAACTAACATTTTGAATTTCCATCAAAAACATTTTATGTCAATATAAGTATCTGATGCGGTTAACCGCTCCATCTAGATGAATTCATATGAAGGAAACTAGACGTACTTGCAAGTACGTCCCAGGTCTGTGGACATTTGTGTCATTTTCCCAAAGTTTATTATGGCGGCTTCCCCAAAATGGGTCAAATTTTCCCCAAAATTAAGAGCTCGAGTGAAACCCTTTCATTTACACCAGGAAATTTATGGTAAGTTAGATAGGCAGTTTTTTCAACAAAAAGTTAATTGACTGTATCCCTACTGGTGGGATTACATGTACTGCAAGACTACGACATTCGATTAGTGCGCAAATAGCAAACAAACAACACCACCAGTCAGTTACCTCCGGACTCAAAAGACGGTATTTTTATCAAGGTGACTGTGTTAAGAGTGCCAGTAGTACATTAAAAGAATAGTTGAAAAATTGAGTGAATATACAGAACACGAGCAAGTAAATTACCATTTAAACGGCCAATTAATTGATAGTTGGAATTACAGTGAGCCATTTAGTACAACTTCAAATAAATGAAAACGGGTCGTTGTTAACTACTTTCCAGTCACTGCGTGTGCTATATAGCATTTGTTACAGCTTCCAGAATAAACACTTAGATTTTGATTATTCTCTGGAATATGGTAAATTCTCCTTCGACACCAGTGTTCAAAAGGTCGTGGGGTGAATCAATAATTTATGGACGAACCAATCAGATATAAGATAACGAGTACTAAATTTTGGTGCGAAATTCATTCATACATTTGGCTAAATAGCGTTCCGGCATTATGGCTGATGTCAGTTCGTGATGAAAACCCTAAACCCAATTTTTAGCCCAATCATCGACTGTAAATCATAATTTTAACTGGTTTCTGACCCTCATTTAGTATTAATCAGTGGTTGCCCATTCTCACGATCACCTCAACGTCTCTAAAAGCCAACCATAAATTATAGTCTCACCACACGTGTTGTCGTTGCCTATTTGGAACCCGGAGAGATCGAACATAACAGCATACATATCAGGATCGGTGAATACATGAACAAGGAGAACACTGTGCCAGAAACAACGTATATATTTGGGCTTTATTTAAAAAAGACAGTGTAATTGTTTCTCGTTGAGTTAGTTAACTGTTTTGATCGTAAATTACGCATCAAAACTACTGTTTACACTTTAATTGCATCTACCCCAGTTAAAGTGATATTGTATTGAGGGTTTCGATTTTGCTTTTGTGTATTTATTGCATCGAAGCATACTTGGTCGACTTTTACTTGGTTTATTTAGTTAAGGTTTGAGAATCCTTTCACATATCCTGTTTCTGTCACCGTTCTAGTTGATTTCAAGATGGCTAGATCTGCTCATAAATGTGGACAACCATATTGCTTATTTCCCGTGGAGGAAGGGATGCAATATGATGAGTGTAATAAGTGGTTCCATAAGATGTGCACCCGATTAAGCCCCACTGCATATAAAAGGTGCTCAAAACCCAACTCTCATTGGCTTCGTAGTTTTTGTTGCTCGAGCAAAACATTACTCATCCAGGAAGCAGTTAGCCTCCTGATGTTGGCTAAAAAGAAGGTTGATGAGGGCCGTACTGGTAACATTGGTACTGATGGCGAAGATTGCGTTAGTGTCGCAAGTGCTGTCACGGCGCAAGTCAGACATCTGCTTGTGCAACCCGCAGCTATGGTCTAATGCCACTACACGTTCTCCCCCGAAACGATTAGTGAGTGACACCTCATTAGACGTTGGTGGCCATGTTGCTACAGCTGCGACTAGTGATCCAGATAAGGCGATTACTGTCCCGAGTTGTTCTAATGTAGACGTTTCGACTGATGGAAAATGGATGACGCGAAAACGCAGAAGAGTAGGAAAGGCAGCTAAACCTAATGAACCTTTACTTGATAAGTCCTTGGTGGACTCTCAGACCAATCCGCCAATGTCCCATAGTAAAGCTTCGTCTAACATTGTTGTGAGTCACTCGCTCGATTCCCAGGACTCTGTTACAATAAAAACTAATCGTAAGATACCAATAGTTAAAATACAGGATCTAACGTCACGGTCGAAAGCTGTGAACACAGTTTCAAAAGAAGCTAAACCCCTTCCTAGTTTAATTATTTGGAATCTAGAGGAGTCGAAAGACAACGACCCTGCTAGAAGACATGCACATGATCTGCCGTTAGTGGAATCTGTGGTAAGAAATGTACTACCTGAAGAGGTTTTAGGGGTACATAATAAAAAAGTAATACGACTTGGTAAATGGGTTGGAGGCGAGACCCAACCAAGAAGAACCCTGAAGCTGGTTCTCGGGAGTTTTGAAGAAAGAGACAATTATTGGAAAACGCACTCGTGACTCACATTTCCGTATTCGACCAGATTGGCCGCTTGAGCATCGAATCAAGTGGAAGAATGCTCTTACATAGTTGAGGACTCTCAAATTAAATGGCGAAAATAACCTTGCCATTAAGGGTTTTTGGGTAGTCAGGTCTTGGAAGCCAATGCTTCCGAGGCCTGTATGGTTAGAACGATTGATTGCCAAAACACCTTAAGTGTGTGCTACACAAACGCTCGTAGTCTTAGAAATAAAACGTCCGAGCTTGGTCTGATGGTGGAAGAATTATGTCCCGATATAATCATTGTTACAGAAACTTGGTTCACAGTAGATATAGACTGTTCTCCGTTCATTGCAGGCTATATCTGTATTAGAAGTGATAGAGTTTAAAGTCGCAAAGGGGGAGGTATAATATTATACGTTAGGGATCACTTTCGTATACAATCAACCATATCGGAGGCTCATATCAGTGGCACATGTGAGGTTGCATGTTGTAAGATTAAATCTAGTAGTGGGTTAGTGACTATAGGGGGAATACACCGTAGTCCGTTTTGTCTTGCTGACGACTTTATCCTAAGACACATCTGTTCTTGGAGTATGGCAGAATGTTGTCTCATCATTGGGGACTTCAACGCACCGCATATCAGCTGGATAGAGCTTACAGCTCCAGGCAGTGGTTTCGATAGTGACCTTTTATCTACCATTATTCAGTGTGCACTTGTGCAATGTATCACGAAACCGACACATATTGATTTCAATCATGATCCGTTACTGCTGGACCTCGCCGTCACACACCACTGTGAGGATGTCTTTGATATTCAGCACCTTCCCTCACTAGTGAACAGTGATCACGTTGTAATTCACTTTAAGTTTAGGACACATGGTATACAATTCGTATCTGCTCCACCCCGTCCCAATATCTGGCGAGCCAATATTCCGGCAATCAGAAACTGTGCTATATCGACTGAATGGTCGGTCAATGCAGATGGATAGATCGACGAGGAATGGAATAATTTTAAGGCTACATTCGAGTCCGTAACGTCGCCGTTTATCCCAGGGTCAGCACGTATGCTATCACTTTGCCCTCTATGGATTAATAAGGAAACCCGGAAGCTGTTAAACGTAGGAAACATTTCTGGGACTTATTCTTGTTGACAGGTCATGCAACATTTAAGCGCGAGTACCAAAATTCCGTAATATCTGTAAGAAAACCATAGCCGAATCCCGTACCACTTACGAACGACGTAGCGATGGTATTTCCTCGTTCAGATTTACTAGCTGAATCAGATCGGGCAAAAGCTGAGACTTTCTCAAACTATTTTGGCGAAGTCTACTCTACGTTTATTGTAGCAAATACTTGTCCCACTCACACCGAGATTCCAACCACTAACTCTACAGGGGACTGAGGAAACTGTCCTTCCGTTGATAACTAACCTCAAACATGGTAAGATACCGGGCCCTGACGGGTTACATCCACGGTTGCTGTCATCTCTTGCGGACATTATTTCAGAACCGCTCGCGACACTGTTCAACATGACCCTTTCACTAGCTCAATCCACTAGAGATTGGAAGGACGCTATAGTCAGTCCTATATTTAAGGACGGTCCGAGACAGATAGTATTTAACTACTGGCCTGCCAGTCCAACTAGCATAGTCGTTAAGTTACTTGAAAGGATAATTTGGGTTAGTTTGCTAAGCCATGTGGATTTACACATCTGTTAGCTCCTGAGCAACACGGATTTCGTGACAAGCGTTCATGCTTGACTAACTTGCTTATTGCGAGAGAGGATTGGACAGCAGCTCTGGATAACAGTCTGTCTGTCGATGTGATATTCATGGATTTTGGCAAAGCATTTGACAAGGTTTCACACTTAGGTCTTAAGCAGAGGCTCACGAGCTTCGGAATAATAGTTACTGTACATGAGTGGATAGGAAACCTCCTATGTGACCTCAGACAAAGAGTGAAGGTCAAGGGAACTCTATCCGATTGGAAACCGGTCAAAAGTGGTGTATCCCAATGCACCATCTTAGGCCCTCAGCTCTTTTGAGTTACCGCTGTTGCCTAGGTCGTCGATATTATCGTTTGCGGATGATGTAAAAATCTGGAGAACAATAAAAATTGTGACTGATCATCTGAATCTTCAAGCTGACTTAGACGATTTAGTTAGATGAGCTCGATAGTGGGGGTTAGAAATCAATGCTAAGAAGAGTGAGCTAGTACACATCGGTCACGGTAATAGTTACCGCTATACTATTGAGGGTAAACCTCTTCCATGCGTTCAAGAGCATAAAGACTTAGGAGTAGTAATAAGTCATGATTTAAAAACAACTACGCATTGCAAAGCAGCCGCTATCAAAGGTTTTCGTGCGTTTGGTCACTTCGCCGAGCGTTCAAATCTTTTGACGAGGAAACGTTTCGAATTTTATATCCCACCTACATAAGACCACATTTAGAGTACTGTATCCAAGCAGCTAGCCCATGTCTGGTAAAGGATACTAACTCCCTTGAGCGTGTCCAGCGTGTGGGAACGAAATTAATGAAGGGTCTTTCTAAACTCCCCTACGATGAGTGTTTAAAACGCCTAAACCTTTCCCCTTCGTCGTATCGTAGGACGCGGGGTGACCTTACACTGGCATTTCGTATATTTAATTATGAGTTGGGTGTTATTATGTCTTATCTTTTTGCTCCCTCCAGCACTAATAATCTCCGAGTTCATAGCAAAAAGGTTCACAAACCGCCACCTAGTAAACTTAAAGTGGGGTCCCGTTTTTCTCATTGAGTAGTCGATGATTAGAACGCATTACCCAAACAAGTGGTATCAGCCCCATCAGTGAATATTTTCAAGGAGAAGCTGGATCTTCACTGGAAAGCAATGTGTCAGAATTAATACAGGTTTACCAACTTACTATTCTTATTACTGAAGACTAAACAATGCAGACTGAACAATGTATATGTTTTGACAATCAAATAATGCGGTTCTGTTACGAAAGGGGAAGCTTATTTACAAAATAGTTTCACACTTCATTTTGCACGCCCAGTCCACGCAATGCATGTTCTTCTTCACCCGGCACATTTACCTTTTGTTAATCTGCAATAGAAAGGTTCACGTCGATAACATTACATAGGCTGGCATCTGATACTATTACACACCTTTACTGACGAGGCTCTTTTCTCTTCCTACTTGTGGATATAGGTGTGTCATTTTTCGTAACATACTTAAAAACAACTTATGTTGGGCGGTGTTTTGACGAACAGGGTATCTAAGTACACCATCGTTAAGTCTGGTTTCAACTGAACAAGGTGTTCCGTTCTAATATCATCCCAAGATATCTGAAAGTTAAGTAAGACAAAGGTGGTGGGAGAACGGACGGACATAATTTTGTGATGCACTCGCTAAAAATGGTGGGACATGATGCATGTGAAGCCACAGGGCGTGGTTTTGCTCCCAAGTTTTGTGTTGGATCTGAGCATGTGTGCGTTCAAGTTTAGAGTGCCTATACACTAATTGGTAGACATACAGTGATTTGAGGCCCCATACATATGGTTTGAGTTTGCGTTGCGAATTGCTGATTCTATTAATTATGGACTACCTCTTTGCGACGCTAAAATGACCTTGAGAATGAACACCTAATTACTGGAGCCAAATGGGTGTTATCAACCAGTGTGTGGGATTGGGGCCGTGATCTACAGATGTTGATTAAGGTCAGGAATTAGATCTACGGTTTTTACCGCGAACTGACTTAAGCTAACATGCTACAATTCTAGCTGAACAAACAGATGAGTGTATTTCACGCAAACACTTGAGACCTGCCCTGTTAAACCTGATTGGTTGTTCCATAAATTACGGTCTCATCCATCATGTTCCCATATTCTAAGTGATCTTCAGTAAGACTGCTAAAGATCGAACGGAATGTTCTACAATTAAACTGGTCAAAATTGGGTTTCATAATTACTGATGTAAGATTCATTCGAAAGGTAGTTTTGTCTCAATCAGCCTAAGATTTCAGATCACAGAGTACCAACACTCCTAGATACTTTCCAACGTAGAATATGACTAGATTTGAGTTATTAAGTTGCATGTGTAGCACACAACATATCCCAGGCCGGCTACTTTACACTTTATAATGTTGATGGTCATTCATTTGTAACCTGTCCAACTTTGAAGTCAAATCTCTGTGAAGCAACAGATCATCATCTTGCTTGTTACATTGAATACCATTAGTCTCACTGTGATTTGCGCACATATGTTTTACCCGGGTTTAGAACCTGTTCGTTTATAAATTTAACGCCGAATATTCTTGGTTTCACCCTGGTTCTGGCCTGATATTTTGAAATTTTGGTCTCCGAAAAACGTAAAATTGAAGGTTTATGCTTCGACTGTTACTTCCACGTGTAGCTCGTCCGTAGATACTGCCAGTCCCAAACCAGGGTGAATAAGAAGTGTCGGGTGTGTGTTCGGCAACAACAACCACAAAGAAAACAACCTTTCATAAAAACATCAACCAGATTAAAGGCTTAGGCCACTTAAACTCTGCCTTGGGAGCTGAGGGTTTGTTGTGACACTTCAGGATGGAATCCGAAATTCTTCAGAAGTCGGACGTTTCCCTCTTCTAACAACTAGAACAACAATCAACATAGGTGGATAGAAGATCAGGACAATGTAACAGACCGGGATGATCAGTCAAAGTGTCACGGGATTGTGGAGATACAGATTGGCAGTACTAGGAATCAGCGAGACTTATTGGACACAAGCTGGACAGCAAAGGCTAGATATGGGAGAGATGCTTCTGTTCTCTAGTCACGAGGGACGAAATGCGCCCTACACTCAAATAATTGCTTTGATGTTGTACAAAGAAGCAGGAAATGAACTTGTGGGATGGGAATCTCACGGATCCAGAATCATTAGAGCATCATTCCTTACAAATTATGAGGGAACCACGATGAAAGTCATCCAAAGTTATGCAACCAACAATGATAGCATAAAAAGATGATAAAGAACAGTTTTACAAGAGGATGAAATCAACCATAGCGAAGTTACTAATAAAGTACCTGACCACCCCGATGCGATATATAAACGCCAGAGTCGGAATGGACAACACAGGGCATGAAGTTATCATATGACGACATGAACTATGCAAGGGCAACGAAAGAGGGGAAAATGTGCAAATATATACGCATTCAACAAATTGGCTATAGGTGGCACAATATTCTCATACAAACACATACACAAAGCTACATGTATCTCACCGTACCACACTACAGAGAACCAGGTAGATTATGTTCGCACCAATAAATAGCTACGAAGGACGGTGGAAGGTGTGAGAACCAAGAGAGGGGTAGACATAGTTTCAGATTACCACCTGGTTGTGGCCAAGATGAGGCAAAAGCTAAAGACAAACTCGACAACTGGGTGAAGAGCATTACAAATGTTCAATACAGCCTACCAACGAGATGCCAGCAAACTCAACGAATTCAAGACATCTCTCAACAACATATTCCAAGCCTTACAAGATCTACTCGACGGAAAAGAAACTAGCAAGGAGGACCAGTGGAAAAGTATCAAAGAAATATTAAATTCAATATGTTATTAGGTACTGGGCCGCAAGCAGCATCATCATAACGAATGGATCTCTACAGCAACCCTGAACAAGATTCAAGAAATGAAGAACAAGGAAACGACAATTTACAATAGACGAACACAAGCAAAGAAAGTTAAGGAAAAACCTCTGTACACAGAAGCAAACAAGCAAGTGAAGAAGAACTGACACAACTATCATCAAAACATATGTGTTTGTGAACGAATGTGAACTGAAGATACTCCAGATCCGTTGGCCATTAAGCATCAGAAACAGCCCACAGTGAGAGAGGATAAACCAGCTTGCAGCTTAAAAGGAAATTAAGAAAAAACGTTGGAAGTGGATAGAACATGCATTCAGCAAATCATTAGACTTCATCCCAAGGTAAGCTATGATTGGATCAATCGACCATGCTTCAGTAACGGATTAGAGCAGAACTTGGGCGTAACAGTAAGACCGACCACTAACGATGACTTAATATCTGACAGTTCGAGCTAATTGATTAGAAGCACATAACCGCCCTACTAAAATCTATTGAGAAGTCAAGGTACGCAGCACCAGTCTAGCGATTAAGGGTGGTTTTCCAACTCTCCACCGCGGTCAGTAGATTATTTATACGGTAGTGACTTCCTGAAACCGTACTGTTGGGGTGAAAAAAGTTTAGGGATAATAGGTGGTGACGCAAACCACCGTATAATAAAGAGTCCAAGACTTTCGAGGGTAGCCAAAATTCGTGTCACGAATGTTGGACATTGGAAAAGTAGAGTGGTTGGTATGACAACAATAATCTGTGTATTTTGACTCAATGGAATTTTCAAAACAAAGTCCTAACAACGAGGAAAAATTGAATTCATATATCGTAAAGCCACAATTTGATCAAAAATTCCGCCCCTGTGCAGTTAGAAGCATCATTTCTCAGTTACTAAAGGAACGGCTGGAAAGGGAAGTATACTCTCCTGAGAACACTCATGGTATAACATAAAATCTTTTTACAGTTATCTGCAGAAAAGTGCATTTCCCTGGCTGATGAAATCAAACGCTTATTAAGGAAAAGTCTATCTTTGCGACGTTATAGATACTTGGTCCAAGTCATCATTGGCGAAAAGAAAGGTCAAGGAGTGAAAATGGCACGCCGCTGCTACTGGGACTCTGATACTGATAACTGTGCAGATGCTTCATTTGTAAATGATTCGTTGTTCTGTGTTGCCTCGGTTTTTGGTGTTTATAGCTACTAAGTATATGAGTGTTGCACTTCAAAAAGTGTCTTAAAATATTTTATGAATTTCCAATTAGGTATTAATGATTTTTAAAAAAAGAGAATACCGGTAATTTTGTAAGTCATGGTAAAAGGGTGGAAAAATTGCCCTTAGTGATAAGCGTCTTTCACCAAAAAGCAAGTAACTGGGTCGAGCCAATAAACACCAACGAACATATCCGCAATATGAACATTGAAGCATTTGCCTCTCAGCACAATTGAATATCTTTGGATGATGTTCATGTCTCAGATTTTTAAATACAAACCGCTTCAACAAATATGAAAGATCTATTACAGAAATGTTAGTTCAATGTCACTATTTATTGCCAGTTGTTGATGGTTCCTTGCTTTATAATAAAGAAGCAACAGTACTAGTTTGCAAATACTAGTACAAAGGTTTAATCAACTGATTTAGGATAAATTGACCATTATACTAGGTATATTTGAAAACAAGCTAAAAATTTTTCGTAAACCAACTTATAGTTAGCTATCTGCAACGTGGAACCCGGAAAGTATGTACATCAATACAAATTATCACATTCCACTAGTACAGCGAGATGAATTTTTTCACAACTCAAATCCTTGAATAGCAGATGCAGTAAAAGTATCAGTATTACTAGAAAAGATTAGGTACAAAAATATAGTTCGAGAATGTAAAAGAATATACGACATATACAATTACGAGGTTATTTTGAGACCCATTCAGATTCAGATTTGTGTAGTAAGGACAGAAGGCCTACGGCCTATGTTATTCTTTTTCTAGTATGCTTCTGTGAGTGTCCAGTCTTCTCTTGAAAGAGTCAATTGAAGGTGCGGACATCACTGCTTCAGGCAGCAGGTTCCAAGTATTGATGACTCGGTGTGAAAACCTGTATGCCACGGGTATTTTGTTCGTTCTTGGCTTTTCTACCCGCCTGCTATGTCCTCTGAGGTGTCCCGATCTAGTGGAAAGAAAGAGAGAGAATAAGTTAGGTCCGAAATCATTTCTCAGTATTCTGTACATCAATATTAGATCTCCCCTTAGTCTGCGATAGAACAGAGTAAAGAGGTTCAGTTTTTCAAGCCGCTCTTTATATGATAAACCCCGGAGTCCCGGAATTGCACGCGTAGCTGCCCTCTGTATTTTTTCTAGTATGTCTGAGTCACCTTTTAAACAGGGGCTTGCAGTCTGAACACAATTCTCTAACTTAGTTCTCACTAAGGATGTGTATCATGTGGTTAACATGGTAGTATCAAACTTAGTGAATGTCCTTTTTAAAGCCCAGAGGGTTCGAAACCCCTTAACTGCAACCTCTTGGCAATGGGCCGTCGTCTTAAGATCATTGCTCACTGTCGCCCCTAGGTCCTTATGAGACCGGACTATGGGTAATGACACATCCCCTATGTTGTACGTATTAACCTTCGAATCCCCCAAGTGCGTGTAGACACACTTTTCCGAGTTGACAGGCATCAGCCACTCTTTAGACCAGTTTATCATATTATTTAAGTCCGCCTGAAGAGTAAATGTGTCTTTGTCTCCAGTTATTACTCGCCAAATTTTTACATCGTCAGCGTATAATAACATTGGAGACTGTACTATACTTGTAAGATCATTAACGTACATTATAAAAAGTAAAGGACCTAAGACGAAACCTTGGGGTACTCCACTAAGTACTGGTCTCTAGATGGAGCACTTGGAATTTATTCTTACTTTTTGCCTACGACCTACTAGGAAATCCTTAATCCATTTTAAGAGAGGTCCGGCAATACCAAGGTTTGCCAACTTCAATAGCAGTCTATTAGTTGACACCTTGTCAGAAGCCTTACTGAAGTCTATGTAGACAACATCCACTGAGTTTCCGTTGTCTAGCGCATTAATCCAGAGCTCCCTAGCTATAAGGAGGTTCGTTGTACAGGATATACCCTTTCTAAAACCATGTTGTGCCATGTTCAGCAAGTTATTGGTTTCCATAAATGCGGTTATGGTCCGTTTGATTATTCTTTCCAGTATTTTAATTACAACACTGGTGAGGCTTACAGGTATGTTGTTCGATAATTTTTTTGGTCCTGTTTTGTGTATGGGAGTGACGACCGCGTCCTTCCAGTCCATAGGTAGCACTCCCTGATCAAGTGACATGTTGAATATCACAGTCAGTGAGGATGCGATATATTGTGCCATATGTCTCAAGATTTTGGGGTATAGTTCATCTGGTCCTGTTTACTTTTCCACGTTTAAGTTGCTAAGAGCTTTAAGCACATCGTTTTGGTCGAAGTCCACGGTGAGCAGGTGGTTTGTTGACTGTTTATTTTGATTTGGTTCTTTTTCTAGTAGAGGTTCCTGGGTGAAAACTGCCCCAAAATAGTCAGCCATAGCCTCTGCTTTTTCCTGATCTCCCTCTATCACTTCGAATTCACTTCTTACTTTAATTAAGTTGGGAATCCAATGATGAATCCTTGTTCTGTAGTTTATGTATGAGAATATCCTCTTGGGCTGCTTGAGTGCAGATTGTACCAGCTGCATTTCATATTTTCTTTGCGCTTCCCGAATTTTAGTTATACACTCGTTTCTTATCGATCTGTAGCGTTCCACCGTACCTGCTGTGCCAAGGCGGATGGCAACATCCCAGCATTTCTTCATTTGTCTTAGTAAGCGTCGAATATCCCACCCTATCCAGGGATGTCCGTGCTTCTTTTTCTTTGGGACAGTCCAGGGTATGTATGGTTGAGTTACCCGGTTGTATAACTGCCTGAATAGAGTCCATGCCTCTTGTACTGATGCCTTTGAGTCAATTTCCTAGTTCTCAGCCGATGCTGCGGAGTTAATTGCCTGCATATCTGCCTTCCATATGTTAGGACGGGCCGGCGCAATTGTTTGATAAGCAATCTCAGCCATGAATGTGAATAAGATGACTGCATGGTCACTTTTCCCAAGTGGTGGGAGAAAAGCCGTTTGACCAACATCATCACCGTGCGTGAAGACTAAATTTAAAAGAGAAGAAGAGTTTCTTAAGTCGTATCTTATGGGATCTCTAATGTGTTGGAATAATGCTAGGCCATTCGAGGTTTCTAACAGTTTGGAGTCGAACGACGATATGGATGACCCAACTTCTAAGTTAACCCAGTTTATATATGGTGCATTAAAGTCGCCTACTACAAGGCTTTTACCGTTGTTACACCAGGACTTAAGTTTACTTAGGAGAAACTCATCTGCTACACTTTCTGGACTGCGATAAACTACAACTACTTCAATACCTTGCCTTCGGCATTTCAACTTACATCTCACCAGTTCACATGTCCCTGAAACATGTGCTATTGTCTCAGCTAATCTTATGGTTAAGGTACTTTTCGTGTACACAATAACCCCGCCTCCCCTTCGGTTTAATCTATCAGCCCTACTGGTTATGAAACCAGTCAACTGGATTTCACTATCTAATACTTCTGATGTTAACCAAGTTTCCGAGACAGCGATAACGTTCGGTTTTTCTTTGTCCACCACTGACTTCACCTCCGCCATTTTATTTAGTAGGCTGCGAGCATTTGAGTAGCACACTTTTAAGTCTGTGGAGAGCTTTCCCTTGCCACCCAGAGTGGCTTAGGGATCGTTTTGCTCCGAAATTTTACAATCTGAAAACCCTTAAGGACAAGGTTTCTTTCACCGTTTCGGCGACGCTCGTTTATTTCCGTTTCTGCAGCTCTTCTCTTAATACGATCAGCTAGGCTGAGATCCTCACGGACATATATTCCGGATCCAATCAGTTTACGTGAATTACTTAGAATCAGGTTCCTTTCTTCCACTGTGTTGAATGTAACCTTTAGGAGGCAGATTTTTTGAGGATTTTCGGAATCCACCTTTTTTCCTATTCTATAGAGCTTATAAATACTAACTCCTGAAACTGTATCTGGGAGTAGTTTACTTAATGATGTCTTAATATGATTGAGATCACGTTCGAATCTTGCCTTTGGTTCAGTATATGAAGATTTTCTTATCTTATGAAAAATGACTGATCTATCAGAGATCTGTCTTGTCACGCGGTGAGGATTTTTCTTCTGATAACATCCCTTCCAATGTCTTGCTGACCAGCTGCGTTAAATTACTATGTATCTACAAGTTCGTTTACACCTACTTCAGTCAATATTATTCTCAACTTGGAAAATAATATACAATATGTTTTTACATTATATTTCATGGTATTTATAGTATAGTAAATGCGTGGTGTGTGTTACTTATATCGACATAAGTAGTATATGATGTTAGTCGTGAACAGAAGATCTGGCAGCAGAGAGACAAGACGACCGAACAGTAAATAATGGGAACAGAATGCAATTTGTATGAAAATGCAAGAACAATGAAGTCTGAGTCATTATGAGACAATTGACGAACATTTTGCAAATTAAGCATTTACTATTTGGCTGTTAGATTTTATTAACAAGTCCTGTGATTTTGTGTTAAATACATTCGATTGTTCCCACCCGTGTTCTGTTCACTACACATGTTGTATACATCTCGAAGCATGTGTAACTAATAAGATTTGTTGAAAATATACAGGTTAAAAATGATGATAACAAACTCCAAATCCGATGTTTGTGCTGATGATGTCGTTCAGAAGAACTATGAAAGCTCTACGACCCAACCATCCAGCTCATAGAACAAAACTCCAAATTCGCCTTTTCTATGAGGTTTACAGAAATAAACAAATTCATATCTGGTGTTAAATAATATATTTACCGGTGATTAAGTGTATGATGTAATATATCTTCATAGCAAGATCAATCATTTGTCGTTTTCATCAGAATTTTGTCAAAAAAGGAAGAAAAGCTTTTGTCAAGCAAAACTGTACCCCATATTTTCAGGGTTTTTTTGTTTTTGTTGTGGAAACTAGGTAATTTTAACTGACCTACATGGTCCAGACTTAGAATCGGTTATTGGCTATTCAATGCCATGTTATATCGACTAATCTTAAACATTGCGTATACTACACTTATTCTAAGTAGCATAATAAAAAATACACACAATGTAGAAATTGTTCGAAATATGGTTAGGTTTAGATATAAAGAAATACCTAGAAAGTTATGCAGTGGTGATGAGTAAAAAAAAGATATACAGTTGAGAAATAACATTATGTATCATAGTAAACGATAAGAACTGGTAATCATTACTAATGTGATAGCGTGTACTTTAGAATGTCAATAAAGTGGACATTAGAAACATCACTTAGTTCAATATTCAGTCCACTTTCTACGTACATTATGAAACATACTAGGATCTTAATATAATACCCGAAAACAATACATTGTTTATTGAAATGCTAGCAGTACTAGAAGTTTTAACACTGTGAATAAGAATCTTCATAAAGCATTCAAATATTTTAATAAAACTTCTTTAACACAATAATAATGTTGACAGGGTTTACTATAAACGTCCAGAATTTACAAGGATAAAAGTACAAACACCGCATATTCACGCCTTTTTTTTAGACTATTTTAATTAAAAATCTCAGATAGTTACCCACATCATTCCTATTAACGAATTCAGTGGATACGGAGAGTCTGCTTAAGGAAGTTGGAAAACTCTGATTCCAAACCGATGGTGTACATGGGTTCCAGTATCTTGGAGGAAGAAACGACGTATGAACTTATTGTTAGTCACCAGCTACCATGGGACTGCATCTCCTTACGTTGCTCCACTGCCTTATGGATTGGACCTCTAGGTCCACGACTCGGGGAGTAGCTCCCTAAGAAAATCAGTTTGGGCATCTGGGCAGTATCCTAGCCCTCACACAAATCGAATGACTTATGTCGCTCATGTCGATTGGTTGCCCCTTTCTACCAATGTTCATGTATTTACATAAATATAAAAAATATCAATTCATAATATCTTTGTAGAAGAAAACCATATACGGAGAGATCTTTAACAATTAATATCCGAAATATTACTTCATTGAAACAAAAAGAAAATCAATATTACATAAATGCACAATGGATCTAATACAATTAAGGGTTTTATCCCCATAATAGAAAAAAAAATCAAGTCATCAAGATAAAGAATAAATAACTAAGCTACAAGGGACTACAAATTCTTTCTTCATTTGAAAGAATAAAAGAAAAGAAAAAAATATCAAATCACTCAGATACATATGAAGCTTGTTTTTTTGCCTTTTATTCAAGAAGTAATAAGGGATGCATACATGCATACAATCAAATCATAATGAGAAATAAACAAGAGAAGAAAAAAACCAAACACCTAAAAGATAACAAAACATTTCTACTATAACTGGGAATATTATAATTATCAATAAAGGTATTATTATTATTATTATCATAAATGGATGGATGGATTTGTTTCATAGTAGAGGATAAGGAATTAAGATCTAGGATTAACGTAGGAATTGTTTACCTAATACAAAATTGAAATGAACAATTTCATATGATTGATCAGAGATAGATTAACAATGAGATATTCTCATTTTAATATACATTCATTCGAAAAAAAATTAAAGAAAAAGAAGCCAAACCTAATCCAATTACATTAGGATTTTAAATGTTGTCATGGTGTACAAATTATAAAATGCATTGTTTTGTAGAGAGAGAAAAAAAGAAAATAATAATGAACCATAATATGAGATGCAAAAATTGTAGTTATTTCATTTTTAACTACTTATTTTCACAAATAAGTAGTAAAACTGTAACAATAAATATTTCCTAGATAATTATGTGGTTGCACTTAATACAGCTCGCATTGCTAATGTTTGTAATTGACAGATAGCAACATAATTTGACGGTAAATCAGAATCTGTTTCATCACGTATCATATCTTCACAGTTTGCACTGTTATTACTAGATACAGTATGTCCAGAAAAATGATGATGACAAGGAGATTCTATTAAATGTGAATGTAAAGTGTCTGTAAGAGTCCCGTAAATACGTGAAGAATAATTATCATTGAGATTACTGTGACTATTATTATTATTATTGTTATTGACATTAGTAACGGTGTTGTTCATACTGCAACTTTTCTGATTGCGACTGGAACCGGTATGTGTATTATCCATGTCGTGGATATTGTTATTCCAACGAACAGTATTCATATCAGGATAACTTTCATTCCTGTAATGGGATGTTTCTGGAGTGATGATACCAAAGTCTAATGTTGCATAGTGCAACATACTTGTGGGCTTTTCAAAAATGTTATGACAGCCTAAGTTACCTATCCTACATGGAACAGTGGTAGTGGTAGATGTTGTTATTGAGGGAGAAGTAGTAGTAGCAGCAGTAGTAACAGAAATATCAGTACTTATTATTACAGACGATGATGTTACTGATGGTGAGGGTTGATTACGAGCAGTCTGAATAGGTGATTCTTTTGAATATGAACTGCAGTATGATATACGATTTATATTATCCCCTGAAACGGGATGATTTGCAGAAGATAAAGATGTACAGTTGGATGTGAAATCAGTAGGTAAACACGAAACACTAGATGAATGAATACACTTTTGATTATTTTCTCCAGGTAGCGATGAAGTAATTGTTTGAGAAGTGCACAGACCAGTACACTGGATTTGAGTTAAAGTCTGACATAAAAAATAAAAAGTCTTTCGTGAATAAATAAAACTTTAAAAATATCACAACTTATTTATGAGTTAAACTAAAATACAATTTAACACATTAACACAGTGTGACGGGAGCCAATAGTTTAGACACAGTCGGAAGCACATTCATCCCTCGATAGTTGTTGCAGAAACGATGTGAATCCTATTTAAAGATAGGAACAACTATCGACTCATTCCACGATGTTGAAACACTCCTATTATGGACAACTTAGTTCCTTAACCAGAAAACGTAGTGATAAAGATTCTATCCTATAATTGTGAGTAGTAAATGCAAGTCAATGGACAATGTAATGTAAAAATCCTCCAAACAATTGATGAATGTACTATTAAAACGAATTAATAATTCATGAAGGAATATTTCATATTTCTAGTTGTGTACGAAAAATCTATCTTATATATTCTTTTAAAGCTATTCACGTTATTTAGCATAAAATATACTTGGTTAGTTTTCAATAGTAGGTATGCTCGAAACACTGAATATGTTTGATGGAGTTGACGAAAAGCGATCTGAGCTGTAATACACCTAGCCAGATTTCAGGTTCGGATACTTGTTAGGTCCCGAGAAACATAATGAATGGTAACTTTGGGATCTATTGATGGACCAATAGTAAACGTATATTTCTATTGTATGATTATTAATTAACTAAACTATGCATATTCATATTCCTCTTATTATAAGCTCTATTTTGACCCATAAACTATCATCATACGTTTTACCATTCTTGAGTTATACCCAGTATATTAATTACTACCTCCTTCATTCACAGCCACATCTGGCTGATTCTTGTTTAAATGTTGTTTCATATTTTATTGGTACGTTGTGGTCTGCTTGATCGGTATATAAACAAAGTATGTTTGAAATATAATGATTCATATCGCAGAGGCTGAAACTTGTGTTCTGGACTTAACTGGGTGGGCTAGGCGGAAAGCAGGACCAATCAGAACTCGAAGCTGCTCATACGGGTTCATGCGTCATTATTCCGATTGATAACTCACTGCTCTCTAATCGGCGGTCACAAGTTATAACAATACTGTAACACTAAAATTAGAACCTTTGGATGATGCAATTGAAAATCGACTGACTGCTGTAGGTCAAATTATTTATTCTCTACTAAATGTTCAGTAACGTATCATCTCATATTTTATGTTACACGAAGTTATTTACTACATTTAAACTGTTTATTTTCCCGTCGCTATGGGTATTGTCATTTTCAGCCTTTTGTTTTTCCTCTCATCGTGGTTTGACATGGGTTGGAGCAATTCGCCTGAAACACATATTTATCAGACTTTTGTTTGATTTCTTTTTTGTCCATCTGCCTGGGAATATCATAAATTGAAATTGATTTAAGTAATTTACAAGTTAACACTTAGAAATCCTGACTTCAATTAAGTAGATATGATATAAAAGGTTCGAATAGAACTGAAATGAACTTACCTGAGGACTTGTCGACAAATTATAATACGGTGAATATTCAGTAATCATATCTAGCATATCACAATTTTTTCTGTCTGAAGAATTACTAAGGTTACGATGTATCTTACATAAATAATCAGATGGAATCTTTTTATTTACACGAAATGGCATATTTTCTTGTCGACTATGATTAGTACCAGTGTTAGCATAACTATGTTCACGACGGCTAATACCATCACCAATGATAACAGTATTACTACATGTATTTGGATTTGGTAGACTAGCATGCCTTGAATGTAAGTAGATTTTGGATGATGTTGATATTGATGGCAATCTTGGTAGAATTAATGTTTGAGATTTGTTTCTAAACTTTCTCATTACATCATGTTCTTTCGAGTTATTATTATTATCACCATTAGTAGTAGTAGTTGTTGTTGTTGTGGAATTTTTCGATATAATTGAACTAGGTTTATCGATCGTTTCTGGTAGATTTATATCTGATGACAATGATTTTTTTAACTCAGCAAGTGGATTGTTACAATCGTTGATATGTGCTAATTTTTGTTCTTCAAAAGATGGCGTTGAATCACCGCTTTCTAATGCTAATACTACATGACCAACCCCGTCAATTTGTGTTTGCCCATCTACACTGGTCTTTTTATCAGTTTCTGCCACATTATTATTATTATTATTATTATTATTATTATTATTATTATTATTATTATTATTATTATTATTATTATCACTGTATTCGTTAGATAGTTGATGAGGGAGACAAACTGTGGGTGTTGTTGGCGTTGTCATTGATGGCAATGAACGCCTTATTGTACTACAACAACAATTATCGTTATCATTATTAGAAGTAGTATCATTCATTCCATTATTGACAGTAATTAAATTATCATAAATTCGTTGATAACATACACTTTGTCCTTGTATGATATCACAATAAGATGATGAATTGTTATATAAAGGTGGTAAAGGTGCTTCAGGTAGATTAGATATTTCATCATCTTCATCAACTTTAACACTACACTCATCCATATCAACAATTTTATCATTCTTTGTATTTTTATCAAGACAATGTGAATGATGATTATTTGATTGATGAACAGAAAAATAACTACCACCACTACGTTGACAACATCCTTTACCGACATGATGACATTGATTACTAATATTACTTCTAGTAGCTGTAGCATCATCATCATCTTCATTACAGTTAATTGGATTCATTGATGCAATATCAGTTAATTGTGGACAAGAATATTTAAAACTATGTCGTAGCTTATTACCATGGTTATTGCTTGTGTGATTATCATGTTGATTATTTTCATTATTACTAAAATGATTTGATGAATTCTGTAATTGAAGCCAATGTAAACAATTTGATGATACACGATCATGATGTTCTCGTTTTTGTTGAATTTTCTTATTATTATTATGATTATTCATTAATTTTATAGTTTGATTTTGAAGAAGATCAATTTCTGTATCATCAAATGAAAAAGCTAAATTATTACGTTCTGTTAAAACTGGCGGATATGATCTATGATAATGATGTAATGGATCATGATTATCAATTATGTTTTTATGATCATTTCTTCCGTTGAATTGATTACGATCTATTTTTTCACTGATTGAATCATTCAATATAGGTGCAGTACTTAATGATATTGATGATTGTTTATGGAAGATTTTGTTAAATGGCATAATGAATGATAATTTTCCATTATTATTATTATTATTATTATTACTTCGTAGTAATGAACGACTTTCAGAAATCGAAGTTGATAATTGATGAACGGATAGATTATCTCGATGTTGATGAACACATGTCTGTTTAACGAATGTATGATCAAAAGAAAAACAGCAAACAATGATTAATACACCAATAAAAGTACATTTTTAATGAAATAACTTTAT
This sequence comes from Schistosoma intercalatum, assembly GCA_944470365.2. Lineage (NCBI taxonomy): Eukaryota > Metazoa > Platyhelminthes > Trematoda > Strigeidida > Schistosomatidae > Schistosoma > Schistosoma intercalatum. The sequence continues at coordinate 5,506,922 of OX103729.1, read as the reverse complement.
TACGTAACAATGAAAAAGGGATTAGTGTAGCCTACCAGCAAGTGTTGTGGTGGTTTAGTAGTTAAGACGTTAGAATTTCAACAAACTAGGTTCAAGATTCGAACCCTAGTCCACCGATTCCGGTTTGGGTAACCAAGAAGTATCATTAATACTTACATGTAGCGTGTGGCTCATACCCAAATACCCGGTGAATATGTTAATTTATTATTTAGCCACTAATGCTTAGAAGGACAGATTTTGAATGTCCACTGTTTAAAATATATGACAATAAACATGTGATAATTGTGTAGTCTACAGAAGAATTGTTAATCGTTGATTCTAAAGTTAATCAGTCAGTTAAAACGCAGAACCTAGTACTTATGCCTATGTACATCGGTTCAAGTTGCCATACCCCATTAGCACAGATGAGGTTGTCAAACCAAATCAAGCAAAAGTAGAGGTAGTAACAGTATCAATACTAATAGTAAACATTAGATATCGATGATGCAAAATATAAATTAGTGAAACAAAAAAATAATATGAGGAATTTAGAATTTTTGAGAATGCAATGAATGGATGCACATGCGCGATTGCAAATGAATTTGAGCCATGTCATTCAAAATCTAACCAATGGGGTTACAATAATTACGTGAACCTCAGGGTGGATATCATTTTCATGGTTGACTAACTTCTTCTCTACTTGGTCCTGAAATATATTCTTAACTTTTTCATAATTAAGTTAAAGTCTAAGGTGTTTTTAGCTGTGACTTTTCTACGTCCAGTAAGACACAAATAAATACGTGCTCGAACAAAAGCATGATCTAAGTCTAACCAAGTGTTCCAGAATGAGCCATTATCTGTGCGCTCAGCTGCAGTACCGTAAGATCCGCCTGAGTGCCTCTCGGATTAACGTAGTCCTATTTGAGCGTTAAAATTTCCCGACACTATAACTCTATATGAGCGTTTAGCTTCATCTGAACTGCAATCAGTGAGAGAGTAGGCAGAGACAGCAGAGACAACAATGTATGTCCCTACCCACTCTATTTCTATGGAAACCCTGGACAAAATCCAAGAAAGAAAGAACAAGAAAGCAACAATTAACAACAGCCGAACACAATCAGGGAAAGTCAAGGCAAAACCTCAGTACACAGAAGCAAACAAGCAAGTGAAGAAGAACATTAAAGCCGACAACCAGAAATACGAGGAAGAACTAGCAACGACGGCAGAAAAGTTTTTCGATTGAATCATATCACTAGGCAGTTTATTTTCGAATATATTTATAACAAAATAATGGCAGAAGTTGTCTTTGGTTAAAAGTATTTATCCGAAGGATTCGATTAATATGAAAGTAAATTTAACCACATTCGAGATCAACAGACTGGATTCCGTAAGGATCAGTCGTGCACAGACCAAACTACGACATTACAGATCATCATCGAACAATTAGTTCAATGGAACTCGTTACTATACATCAACTTTATTAAATATGAGAAGGCATTTGACAGTGTATATAGGAGAACATTATGGAAACTCCTTCGACACTGTGGAGTTCCTGAGAAGGTTGTCAACATTATTCCGGACTCATACGACGGACTACAGTGTAAAGTCGTGCATGGAGGACAGCTGTATCCCAAGTAAGGACCGGAAACAGACAAAGCTGTCATGGAAGAACCACCAAGAACAATTATTCCAGACAGTAGACTTTAGTTGGTTTATTACGAAAATCAAACACGACTATCACTTAGAGGCAGTAAATATGGTAGAAAACCACGTGAATTACAGTACCATCTATGATACGCTATTGACCTTCAGGTTGAATTATCATATTAGTCATAACTGCTGAATGGGAAGTATTCATTATTAAATTTCATGATAAGATGTAGTAGCTAACCAAGGAAATAAGAAAATTTAAATCTCGATTTTTAATAAATAATTTCCTATTAGGCATATCCAACAAACTAATCGATTTACTGAAATGTCTAAATGATATATATAGACCTCTTTCTGTCTTTCTTTTTGTTTTCCCATCATCTTGTCGATACACTATCATGTGAATCAGTGGAAAATAACAATAAAGTTCACTTCGGAGATGGTTATTTATTTGAATTAAATATAAGACTAGACATAATGCACAAGTCATATGAATAGAAGCATGGGCAATTTGTGTATGAAAAGTGGCATGTAAATTAGTGTAGGGACAAAAAGTAATTAACTAATAAAACTTTACACAAGTTATAAATCTTCTTCATTATTTTCATACCCTACATATAATAGTAATAGTTAGGTTAAAAAAAATAAATATCCTGACGATAGCACTACACAGTAACTGATTATTTTTTTAAATGACATAGATTTTTCCAATGAAATATCAGATGAAAGTATAAAGTTTATTACCCCATCCCTCCAAATTAAAAAGTTATTCAACAATTTTTCATGAACCCATAGATTCAGTTTGATGATATGAATCCCAATGGTTTCAACCATATACAACAGATTCAATATTAACTTATAACTAACTAATGATAACAAATAAAGTGACGAAATTCCTCACTGTGTGTACGTTAAATTGTAAGCAAACGTTAACAATGATGTAGAATAAAAATGAGAAGTACGGAGTCTATGACGAATATAAAGAACTAATTAGAATGGTGATTTTTAGTTTTTATAGAAAGTTCAAATGGCAATTTTGCATAAAATTCATCATTATAAGTAGTTTTGTTTAGGATATCTTTACTGAGTTATAAAATTACTTAGAATCTTTAAGAAAAAGTTTTTTTTGTAGAATCATATAATCGTAGTGATACGAATGTAAAAGCAAATTTATGTGTAAAGCACCTTTTTTTCCAATGTGGTTTCTATCATTCGATTTATATGAGGGCCGGGATACAGTCCAGGTGCCGAAACCGAAGTAGGTTGTTTACTTAAGGGGCCACACCTGTAACCTTTGACCTGAAGGTCTAACCCACAAGGCAGTGGAGCACCGTAAGGAGATGCAGTCCCATGGTAGCCGGAGACCAACAATAGGTTTATATGAATCAGGGTTTTCCGACTCCCCTAAGTGATACCTCCATATCCATCAACCTGGTTAAAGCGTCGGACTTTCGTTTCTCATCCTCTTGATTTCGTAAACAACAGTAATGCCGCGAGAAGGCAGTGAGTAGGACTTTCCTGGCAGTGGTTGTATGCATGTGGTTCACTCTCGGCCGTACTAGGGCATTTGTGGGTTATGAGATTATAGTCTTAGTTTGTCGACTTTTTCAGGAAACTTGTGAAAGTTTCATGAAATCTCTTATGACATGATAAATAACCAAGATCAATTGAATGAATAATTACCCTTAGCTAAGACAATCTAATTAATGATGATAAAAATCAATTATAGAAATGTTAAAAAATTCAATCATGTTAGTAATATGCCCGCAAATGCCCTGGTACGGCCGAAAGTGGGAAGAGTCAGCTCTCTCTCTCCAAATGCAAATGAGAGGACGAAAAGCAAATGTCCGGCAATTTAACCGGATTCCAAACCAATGGTGCACATGGGCTCCAGTATCCTGAAGGAACAAATGGCGTATGAACCAATTGTTGGTCACCGGCTTGCGCGGAACTGCATCTCCTTACGATGTTCCACTACTTTGCGGATCAGACCTTCAGGCCGAAGGCTCGGGGTGTGGCCCACTAAGAAAACCACCTGCTTCGGTTCGGGCACCCAGGCAGTATCACAGCCCTCACACATATCGAGTGACATTTGTGAGGCGCATATGTATTTGGTGCCTCTTTGTACCAATAATCTATGTGTTGAAATAAAATAAAAATTATCAGTAGAACAACTATTTCAATATGTAGCATTTACATTAAATCTAAAGAAAAGTAAACAATTAAATAGTAGTATTCATGTATTACATATTAGTATTATAGTATTCATAATGATACATTGTATACTTCACCTCCACCCCCTATTAAATCAATACATGACAATCTTGATTCTAACATCTCTCCTTGCATCTCCTTCTTTAATCGGAGAATAAATGAACTGATTAAATATTTCTACACTTTGTTTATTTCTTGTATAAGTAAACGGATTATTTACATACTACTTATTAAATGATTATTTTTTGTTGTTGTTTATTATAATGATTATTTATTTTCGGAATTTTTGACCTCTATTCTATAGATCGAAAGATTATTTTTGTTTCATGTTAACATGCTACTTATTATTCTTACAATCATGATGAGAATGGGTTTTTTTAAAAACAATATATAATTTGCTTATATTTATGCCCTATTGTAAATAAGGTTAATGAGCATCATTTTTTTCATATTTGGTTTTGGAATTCTATTCGTTGAATAACAAGTAGAAACGATGAACTACTAGTTTGAATTGTAGTTAATAAAGGAGAAATTAAAGATGAGATAAGATAATTTCAACTTGACAGTTAATAACTAACCAATGTAAAGTTGATGGTATTTCAACCATTTTGTAAGCTTAAATATTAACTTCCAAATACTTTATTTATTTATTTGAAAACATAAATATTGGTACGAACGGGCACTGAATACATATGCATAACACAAGTCAATTGATTTGTGTGTGTGCTGGGATACTGTCCGGGTGCCAAAACAGAAGCAGGTGATTTTCTTAGAGGGCAACACCCCAAGCCTTTGACTTAAAGGTCTAACCCACAAGGCAGTGAAGTAGTAACGTCACGAGATGCAATCCCATGATAGCCGATGACCAACGATTACTTCATACACCATTCGTTTCCTTGGAATCATGGAGCCCATGTACACCATTGGTTTGGAATCAGGGTATTCCAACTCCCCTAGGTGGATTCTTCGTATCCACCAACTTGATTAAACCATCGGACATTCGCTTTTTGTCCTCTCAATTTCGTAAACAACATCCCCGCCGAAAAAGGCAATGAGTACGACTTCCCTGGCAGTGGCTGTATACGCGTGGTCATATGAGAGTATTTCAAGACGGAGAGCTGTCTCTCCTCACCCTCGACAATACCAGGACATTTGTGGGCCAAATACAATAATCGGTGATAAAGCTATACATTGATAATCACACTCAACACTGGAGCTAAGTATATATTGTACTTATAGTGATAAATATTCTCGACTTGAAGCAAACAGGGGTTTTAAAAAAGTACAAGTAAGTGTTTTTGCTTATAAATCATTGTACATCTATTATAATTCATTTTATATGAGTCTCATGACAGAGTTAATCAACCTAAAACAGTAATAATCGCTTTATTCAATATTATTATGATACAAAAAATTTGATTACGTAATATTTGAATTGTTGGCAATGGAATAAATAATCTGTGTTAATGAGGATCATTATTTTTTTATTCCTTGTATTAGTAGTAGTAACCACTAATCAAAGAACATTTTATAAACAAGATCATGGATCATAATAGAATATTTAGTCAAGAGGTCAATATATGCCAATAGAGATAGACTGATTTGACCTTGAATATACTAAAAAAAGAGAATTTTTAGAGGTTCATAATCAATTACCTACATGATGTATCTCTATTAAATTGTGGTTAGCAATCTACTCTTTATATTTTATACAGACATACATTTTATAAAATAAATAAAAAGGGTCAGATTGAAAGTCACTATGAATTATAAACAGATATGAATATCTAAGTATATCATAATCCAGTTGTAAGTTTAATCATAACAACTATAGGGAAAAGGAGAATCGATTAGATAAAAGTAAATCACATTCTAGTGTTATGATTGGTTTCTTTCTTATCTAGACATGAATCACATTATCCTATGGATAGAACAAAGTATTGAAAACAATAGTGGTAATGTAATCATCATAAAAATTTGTGTATGTGTGCACGTACGTATTTGTTATATAATGAAATATTAATTCACTCACACTGTCTAATTGCATTGAAAAACACTTACGAAACGCATTATATTAAAACAAAGCAAAGTGAAATAACTTACACTACTGAAGGAACTCTAATCCTACGTTGACAGTATTCTACAAAAGTATGAGGATGTATCGATATACAAAATAATAAAAAGTCGAATGCAGTGGAAATTTGCATATTTTAAACTAACTCAAGTTCATCACAGGCATCCATAATATTTGATACTGTTTATCTAAAAAATAAATTATTATTCGCTTATTTGACTATTGTCAGCTAAGAGCGAAAACATTTCTAGACAATTCATAGTTCTAATATGGGACTCCTCAGCAGTGCCCATCCACGATCCCGCACCCCGCGACATCCGAACCCAGGACCTATTAGTCTCACGCCAAGCGCTTAACCAACTAGACCACTGAGCCGGCGGCGCAACTTCGTGGATTGGTTGAAGTTAGAGATTAACACCATTGGATGCCGGCTTAGTGGTCTAGTTGGTTAAGCGCTTGGCGCGAGACTGATAGGTCCTGGGTTTGAACCTCGCGAGGTGCGGGATCGTGGATGCACACTGATGAGGAGTCCCATACTAGGACGAAACGACCGTCCAGTGCTTCCAGGTTTTCCATGGTGGTCTACCTTCAATTGACTCATGATTTCAATTTGTGAAATTTCTAAAATCTCCACAAACCCCTTCTGATAATTCATAGTTCGCCAATAATTTCGAGTTGATAATTAATTATAGGACATCAAAAAATGTCAACTAGATATAACAATAAGCTTAACTCTAACATCAAACTTTAAGAGATGACTGTCGATAGTACGTGAAACGAAACCTTGTTGTATGGTCATAATTCTCAGAGAAAGTATATAAATCCATTGAATGGAAAGTTACATTTAGAACGGTAAATAAAAAAAATTATTTGGGTTAGCTGGAACGGCAGCTTACTTAGTAAGTAACGTCTGAATATATACATCAATACTAGTAATTGTTTTCCTTTATTCAGGTATCCTTCCTTAATATACATTGAGTCAATTAAACAAAAATTAAAAAGTAGGATAATAGGAAGACATTAAATCATCATTTACATCTTTATCATCTCAGTAATATAAGCATTGAAATGAGATTAAATCCAATGCTGTTAAAACTACTGAAACTCTAAAACTCGACAAAGAATCACTATAGGTCCATCATCAATGTTTATACAAAAATTTAGAACTTTTTATCATATCCACCAAGTTAGTAGGTCAAGTAAGGAGGGCAATAGTCTCAGTGTTACTTCATATTCGTTCACAAATAGATTATCTGACATATAAAGAGACTATTGGATTCAAATCAAATTGTATAACTCACTATGTGTAAACTCGACTCAATGCTAAACTGTATATGAAAACCAGGAACACTATCTGGTAGCCCAAACAGAATTAGGAATTATGATATCTGGACTTTCAACTCGAATAGCTGAAACCATGTGTGTGCTTTAACAATAAATTAACAGTTGTCCTTACTTAACAAATATCCATGACACAAACCAAATATAATTTGTACATATTAAAAGTTAGTTAAATGTAAATCGATTTATGTTGGTCAACACAAACATGGGATCTAAAATGGGACGGTGAAATCATGTCTACCTCACCTCACCCCCCGAAAAAAAGTAGTATAGTTTGTTCAATGAGAATGATTTACTATTCTAATCATTCAACCAAACTACAAAACTTAAAATAGCAATTTACAACTGTAATGTATTATGATAGAAATTATTTTTAGCTTAGCTTAAATGGAAATAGTGTAGGTTTATGTATATGTATATGATTGTTTTTAGTTATTTAACGAAAATGTATGTCTATCTGTATATTTGTAACTAATGTATTTCATACCTTCAAAAGAATAAAAAACGAGACAAATCCTGTTATTTTTCAGTTTCGGTTTCCGAGTATCGATTCAGTAGTAATGATGATGACGTTGCAATGATATATATATACGGCAAACTAAGAAAGAGGCTTTACCGATTATCTTCGACGTAAAAAGGTTTCACAAGGTAATATTTGATCGGCAATTTGATAAGTCTTGATAGCTGAACGCTAGACTTGTTTCTAAGCTCTTCTAGTAACCCCAGGCTAGATTTTCACAGCGGTGTGAACACAAGAGAAAAGGCGAGAAATATATGAGAAACACTTTACTCCAAAGGTTCATTTTTGTACAGAAAATATAGGGTTTTTATAGTATTTTAGATGTGCTTGGGTTTCCCAAAAATTCTGGAATGCTACTAAACATAGTAGCAGTACAAGTAATCATCCAATCAGAAGCTCAACAGGTGACTTTTCACGTTCTTGATGTTTCTGGCAGAACTTCTAGTGAACGCTGATTGGATAAGTGTTTTGAGAGCCCTTCTTGGCTTCTTTCGAGGAGCTTTCTGGTTCTCCCTAACGCAATTCACTCTATTAACAAACTATAAACCATTACGTGTTGTATTTAGGTCAAAGAAGGGATTCCCTGTTCACATGGCTAACTGGCTACAACGATAGGGAATCACACTTATGGTCTACGATTTTAAGATCAAGTACCAGGTGACTAAAACTTTTGGACGAGATAGTGCCTTGTCTAGATTGATAGATTTTCAGACAAAAAATTCAGAAGACAATGTCGCGGCAAACATGGAAACCGAAAAAGAAGTTCGTCGCATATTGGATGATGTAATCGATGAACTATCGGTTTTTTTTATAGCTAACATAGAAACCACTGAAAATGACAAGATATTAAGAGAAGTTAAAGGTTATCTTCTTACTAGATGGTTGAAACGTCGCTTTCAAAGAGAACTTTGCAATACTTTCGTCGATTTCACTCACTGATGGTTGTCGGCTCATGTGTTATGTTGTGATCAACCGAACTACTATCTCAGAATTACTGCGCCAAAAAGTTCCTAAGCAACTTCACAGTGATCACCCTAGGATTAATGAGATGAAATAGTTGGCTTGATCCTACGCTTATTGGCTTTCGATGGACAGAGATATTGACGTAAAATCTCATGACCGTTCATTCTGCCATCAAGTTGTTAAAAACCTTTCGTAATCTGAACCCCAGCAATGACCCAAACCTGTTAGACCCTGTAGGAGGCTTCATACAGATTTCGCTGTTTCAGTTCAAAGAAAAATGTTACTAATTACTTTGGATTCATTTACAAAGTGACCAAAAAAATAGTGTCAAAATATACAGCCGAACAAAACAAAAAAGTTGTCTGCTTTGTTTGATAGTGCAAACAACTCTGTGATGTGAATGGAATAACTCAAGCTGTTCACCCTATCATCCTCAGTCTAAAGGATAAGTTGAACGCTTCATGGACATCAAGAGAGTACTGAATAAAGGGAGAGACGTGGGGACGTCCAGTCAATCAATCACTATGTTCTTAACACTTAACAGAACAAACTCCAACCCATTTTATCCCAGACGAAAAGTCACTAACCAAAGTCATGTTTGCAGAAGCATTTGGATGAATTTCAACGCTATGCTACCACCCAAAAAGGTGAATGGCCAAATAAAAAGTAGTTATATTAGCGATTTCAACGTAAGGGAAGAGTATTTGACAAACTAGGGCCGAAATTGATGGGAACCAGGGATAATTGTACAAAGAATGGAAAGTTTTGTATAAAGTGCGAGGAGCCTTCGGAACATGTATTAAGGATACGAAACAAATTCATAAAGATAAAAGTACGGACGCAAAGAGATGACATCCAACAAGAACCCGATAGAACTTTTTAGAATATCAACGTGTCATGCTGTGTTTGAACAATCGTATAACTTCTTGTTTGTGGATTGGTTAGATTTTAATGGTATAGCGTGTACTAAAAACCATGAACACCCCGTTTTTCTATACAATTTGATACTTAATAATCACTTTTCCTTCTTCGTTTTTTTGCAACTGAGGGTTCTACGCGTTTGACTCCCGACAGCCATATACTGCATCAGCCGTCATCTAGTAGAGGACATAACACACCTAATATTAATATCGGTACGTTTCCTAAATAATTTAGTTGTACTTGTTAATTAAATCAACTTGACTTAGTGATATTGTAGATTGTATACATACATTAAATTACTGGTCAATCAATATCAAGTGGTGCCCCGGTTGGATTATATTTGAATTGGACTACTAGCTAGGTAAGCATATGATATATATCTCACCGATTTTCTAAGCAGTTCTAATCAGTTATGAATGAGCGGTTGGTGCATAACAAATTATTTATCTGCAGTCTCACTGTTTTTCCATGAGTGGAGCAGTGCCAATCTTTGTTTCGGTTATATATTAGGAAATGACGGTTGTATCTTCAATAATAGTAAATATCAGTAATAGTATTTCATCAAGTCATTACATGCTTAAAATTAAGTTTCCATAGTTATGGTTTTTTTCATTTAATGAAAACATAAAAAATAGACTTTAACAATAAAGAACCCCGAAACTAACCTCAAATGACTTTCTGAATTCTCTTAAATGTTTAATACGAAATAAGTACAGTCCTTCACCGCGTGGAGCCCGTCTACCTGTTTCCACTTTAAACAAACTATTGCCATAGAAGCCAAAACGACGTAAAGTGACTAACGGCCATGACAATCTTAAAGGTGGTGGTGGAAGACGAGGTTTGACATCTTCAGGGTACCTACAAAAGTAACCAATTTTTAAGTGTCAGCTACCACTTGTTAATATTTATCAATAACTAAAAAAAAGTTAGTATTCACCGCAGTAAATAGCACTGGATAGTATGTTACTGAATATCAGAAATTCAGTCTCATTTGTTTTTCACATTATTTTGCATACAATAAAATGTACAAATAGAACATTGATTGAATGGATGCGCCCCAAAACATTCTACTTCACACCACTAAGTGATAAAATAAGAAACGCTACTATAGAATTGACCATTTTTATTGGGACAAGTGGGGTAACATGCTACACGAAGAAATAAAATACCATTACATAGTATCGTTAAACGCTATATAATAACACCAAGAACGAAAACTTAAGGATTATTCCAGAAGCGATAAATAGGCTTAAATCATTAATTGGGGGATAGGTTAAGCAACAGGGCAAGACCCGAGGTCCTGGGTTCGATGATGCGCACCGCTGACGAATCCCCTACTAGAACGAAACTACCTACCAGTGTTTCAGGGTTTTCAATTGTGGTTTAAGATTGGTGGATTCATGACCTTAATAAAAATTCTTAATCTGACTAATTAGTTTTCCCATAGATCATGTTGATAAATCAGGAGCAGAATTAAGCCTAACAGCAGAGTTTTAATCCATCAAACAGTGAGTGACTCATAAAATTGATATAGTCCAATAATTTGTGACACTTAGTGTATAATCATTTTATTCTTATTACAGAAAAACACTTCTATCAGAGGGCTATTTTGTCACTTAACATCTTTTCTATTAGAAGCTGACGTTAATAATTTGCACTTATCACTAAGTAATAATCGTAACATGGAATATTATCAAGTGATAGATTATCATTACATCTATTCACCGAATAATCTCCAAAAGTATTTCGTAACAAATTATAAAAGGTCATTATATGTGAAAATTATATTTGAAATAATCTCAGCGATTGAAATTTACATAATTTCAACGTTTCGTCCAGAAACATATCACAATAATAATAGAAACATTTTGCTTAAATTTGTATATGAAATCAAGTTAAAATATGAGGTACATTTGAAAAATTATAAAATCCAGAGATAATATGATTTGATTTTTAAAAAAATCAAAACGCTACCGCAAAGGTTCGGTTTACAATAATTTTATTGATTTATTTAAACACATAAACATTGGTACAAAGAAGCACCAAACAGATATGCGCCACATAAATCATTCGATGTTTGTGAGGGCTAGGATACTGTCCGGGTGCCAAAACCGAACTACGTAATTTTCTTAGGGGGCCACACCCCGAGCCGTTAACCTAAACGTCTAATCCACAAGGTAGTGGAGCAATGTCACGAGATACAGTCCCATAGTAGCCGGTGACCAACCATTGCTTCATACACCATTTGTTTCTGTTGTGACTTTACGTCCGGCTTTTTATCACGTGATTTATCTACCAATCAAAACACGACTTATACAATCTTAGCACTGTGCCAAACCAATGACATTTGACCGGTAAGAGCAGCCTAGCGTCCTTATTGGTTCTATGTTCGCCAAACCCGTCCACTTGAGTCCAGAACACCGATATCAGCTTCCACTATGCGAATCGAATCATTTATTTCAGAAATACTGGGTTTATATATCAACCAAACGGACCGCAACGCACCACAAAGTGGGAAACAACATTCATACACAATAAAGCCAAAAAGTGGCTGTGAACGTGGGAGGCAGTAGTCAATAAACTGAACATAGCTTAAGAACAATAAAACCGTACAATAATAATATATAAGTCAAAATAAAGCTTATAACAAGGGGAATATAGATATGCATTATTTATTTACTGAATATTTATACCATGAGAATATATAAATAATATTAGTCCATTAATAGGTCTCAGACGTTATTCGTAATGTAATCTTCACTAGGATATAACAGTTTCCATGTACACCATTGGTTTGGAATCAAGGTTTTCCAACTCCCCTAGGTGGAGTCTCCGTATCCGCCAACCCGGTTAGAGCACCGGACATTCGCTTTCTGTCCCCTCACTTTCGTAAAAAAACGCCCCTGCCGCAAGAAGTCAGTGAGTAGGACTTTCCTGGCAGTGGCTGGATACGCGTGGTCATGTGAGAGCATTTGGATAAGGAGAGCTGACTCTCCTCATTTTCGGCCCTACCAGGGAATTCGGAGGCGGTTTAAAATAAAACAGAAATTTATTAAAATTAAATGAATAAATATGTAAATACCGATTGTTTCTTACTTTATAAAGAATTTAAATTGAACAATGAAAAACACTGTCAAGTATTAAGCTCTGTTGATGTCGAAATAATTATGATTACAATTTTTTTTTAAAACTAGGTTGAGGAAAGGTTAGGACTATGCTGTTCATTAGATACTGCTGTTAACACGGTCCTTGGATTATTTACTTAATGTTCACTGACGTGTAAGATGTACATGATTTTAGGAACTTTGACCCTCAGTTTTTCTAATAAAATAAATAGACCAATTTATAATGATTATTCTTAAGGATAAGTTCTCGCGTATTCGTGATATCGCCTATTAAACCACTATATATATATATATATATATATATATATATATATATATGTATATACAATAGTGTTACTAGATGACAAAATACAACCATCTATAACTGGATGAAATAGTACAACAGTTCCAATTATCTACCTGTTACGGATATTCTATAATAGATAGAGACAACCAGTAGGAAAGATAAACAATAAAGGTGAATGTTACAAAACGCGTGAGAAGGCGAAAAATAAACAAATTGAAGTAAGATAAAATGGCAAATATTTAGATGAGAAATAAAAGTGCATTTCTCGTGGCGATCAAAAATCAACTACAAGCAAGCATACTTTTCTTACAAACACTTTATAAATTAGTAAAACATTTTAATCTGACAAATGACAATTTTGCCAGCCTGTTTTCATTAGGACCAACAGTATTCAGAAAAGCAGATGATGTTACAATTACTAAGATTTACTTCGATGTTTCTTTCTTAATAGACGTATGCAAAGGACTTGATTTTCGACCTGATGATAAACAGTTGACGAAAATCAAGCATCTTGATATTTTAGGCTTTTCGCCCAACAAGTCTAATATCTTCTATGAACTGTGGGTTGTTTCAAAAACATTTTGCAAATTTGGACACGAATTGATGACAATGATGTTATGATAGCTCTTTTGTTTATTATTAATTTATTTGAACACATAAATATCGGTACAAAGGGATACCAAATACATATGCGCCACACAATAACAATGAGAATGAGAAGAGATAGAGAATATAAAGTGTGTATAAGAAAAAGGAGAGCGATAACGAACAAAAATTAGTGTATGATAGTATCGTAATAATAGTAATAATAGTAATAATAGTAATAATAATAATAATAGTAATAATAATAATAATAATAATAATAATAATAATAAGAAGAAGAAGAAGAAGAAGAAGAAGAAGAAGAAAGAGAAGAATGGGAGAGGTAGTTCAGTTAGCAAAGGTACAACCAGAAGAATTCTTCCAGCTAAAAAAGTCACGTTCATTTTTATGAAGAAAGTAAAAGAAAGTGTTATATGGAGCTTATATTCTTTGATATACCACGTACAACTTGAGTACTCGAACGCTAGATCCCTCCAAGTAGTAAATGAGAAGACAGAAGACGAGAAGGAATGTTATTCCAAAAAGTGTCAAATATGGTGCAAAACTCTCAGGTATTTATAGTTTTTAGGAAAAGCGAAATCATCATTACAGTCATCCGATCGGCATACAGTGGTTTTTAAGCTTTTGCCCAACAAGGAAGCTACCAGTCGAGATTCTGGAACGTTCTCCTAAAAGACGATCGAGTAGAATGACTCCGGCTCTTTCTCAGCGTCTTAGAGCTTTCTTGAGTTCACCCATGGGCCGTCCTTACAGGAAGTTACAACAGGATCGCCACTGCATTCTATTTTGTGCCATATCTGATAACGTCTCTAACCACTGTGTTGCACCATCTCTCGGACCCCAACGAGAAGTCGTAAAGGTCCAATAGAAGCCAGCCATGTACAGCTTTCTTTCATACCACGACACCGTGTCATACATTGACTATCTTTCCGCCTTTCCCAACTAGTCCCAGTGTCGGAAAATAATGCACGACTTGGAATTCTCTGGGATGACACTTGTAGAACATAACCAAGCCACCGAAGTCGATGTTTCAAGATAGTGACAACAATTGAATTATCGTTGCTGTGCCTGAACACACGATGCCGAACCTCTGCATTACTAACATGATATTGCCGCTGGATGTCAGCAATTTTTCGGAAACAACAATCAATAGACACAGAAAGTCGTCTAACATTCTCAACTCGGAGAGGCAAGGTTTCGCAAGCATATTATTACAACCCAGCTATTTTTATTGTTCAGTATTCTTTGGACACTTCACTCAACAAGTCCTCAAATCAGAACACTGTTGAACAAGAACGTAATTATATTCTAACCAAACACAAAAGGATCGGAGTAAGAATCACAATTAAGGAAAACGTTAGTATATTTATAATTTCACACGAGAAGATTCTAGAGTCTTCTCCGGGAATCCGTTAGCGCTGATAGGCTAAGAAATGATCGGTCAGCCTGCCCTAACACAAAACTACACGGAACATGCTTTAATCCAATCTAAATTCCTCCAACAGATAAACAATGAAGAATAAAAATGACAGATTCATACGATAAATGTGAATTACACATATATTATAGAAACAGATATAGATGAAAAAATTACCTGTTTGTCGATACATAAGGATTATCCACTAGTGAAGCTGAGCATTTCTGTCCAACCGTATCTGAATTCCCCAAATGAGAACCATTTTCAAGAAATGAAGAAATCGGTAATGGACGCTGAATTGAGCAATGCAGTTTCGGATTGTCAAGGAATCGTTCTCTATTAGTTTCTAATGTTAATTTATCAAAAAATATGTACATATGCTTAAGAAACATTGTATGAACAATTGAAATACGTTACTTTACTATAAAATAATTATTTTTAGAAAAACCAATCTTGTTTGTATGGGTCTTGCATTAATGGATTTTGGATAATTTAGTAAATTTCATTGGTTTGCATAAAAAATGGAGGACCGACTTATCATTAAGTCTTCTATGCATTATTACATTTCATTAAAGGAGTGCACACGACTAAATTGACAAATGCCATCTGTCCACGAAGTAACTTAATAGCCGATCCTAAGTTAGTATACTAAGCCATGAGCTACAAAATACAGGTAAAGATTCGTTCGAATCTACGGGTCAGCCGTCGAAAAAGTAGATGTTTAGACTAATAAGACAAGACCAAACCCACCTTTACTGCTAAAGCATATATATATATATATATATATATATATATATATATATATATATATATATATATATATCACAAAAAGAAGCACAATAGATTTATATCTTTACTTATATATCTTTCAGTCAGTCAGTAACAAAGTAGAACTTCGTACGTACGTACATCATTTCAAGTTGCCATACCACATTAGCACAGAGATACAGTTGTCGATTCGAATCCCGTAGTGGTAGAGGTAGTAAGAGTATAAGCAGTAATCAGAAAGATTAGGGTTTGAAGATGTACTTCTTTGGTACTCCTTTCAGTAACAAACACTGCCACAGAACTTCACGATCAACAGAGTCAAATGCGGCGTTAAGGTCAAGAAACACTACGATTGTGGGGCGTCTGAATATGTGTCTATGTTCTAAGACATGACGTAGTGTGAATATCTGGTACCGAGATTTGAACCTAGGCTTTCCTGAAAAGTAATCACACTGATACAACTATGCCAAATAGATTGCTAATGAATTACATACATACCTATTAATTAATATGGGTTTTTTGTCAAACGAAGGTTGATGTTATCTACAAGATCAACGGTAATGTTAATATAACAATCTAGAGGTCAATACCTGCTCACTAAATGTTCCAGACAAATATGTTGATAACTTGAAGTTTGTGACTTCACTTCAATAATTTCAAATACAGAAACTCACAAAGTAAAACTATAATTATTTGTAACTACAAAGTGATTACTGAAACAATATTTAAGATATTAAGACGACTGAGAATCAAAATGTTTAGAATCATAATTCGACGAATCATTTATTCTTCGTGGTCATGATGTTATGGTAAGTTGATGCATTGTCACTATAGTGAAACTTACGATGAAACATTGGAGCAACACAGTCGCTAGTTGGTCCCAGCATTTGTTGATCGATGAGCAGAAATGGAACATGTGACCTCTTGCTTACAGCTTGGAAAACCAAATTCCCATGTTCTACGAACAAACACCCGTTAATATGACAACCTTCAAGTTCTGTATACTGAACTGAACTTGAATTACGAATATCCATTGTAGAAAAAAAATCCTTCAATGTGGATTGGTTTTTTGTGGTGTCAGAATGTCGAAGCAACGTCGCAACTTGTGACCGTGTTGGGGCGCAGGAACGCTTTGGTAATGTGATCAGCGGAGATCCTACTGATTCGAAATTACCTTCAGTTTCAGCACAGTGTGATTGAGTTGCAGACAAAGCTGTGAAGTCTCCATGTATACGGATCTCTTTCATCTGATTTGAATACAATCTTCCCAGCCAAATACCACAGAGCTCAGCAGGATGATGATCTTCCAAACGTGACGTATGAATATCTTTTGTACAAACATCGTTGTAAGCAGACCCACAAAAACGACAATGACGAGTTTCTGAATTCCTCTGAAGAACAGAATAACCGCCTGGGGTATCTATTAGTGAATTTATAGCGCCCATGAACAATTGCCTAGAAAATCAAAGGAAATAATATAGTAGGACGTTACGTGGAGTATAACATTTAACTACATTTCACTAATTAAGACACGAACTTGTAATATCTAGTACTATGTTACGCCCACACCAGTTATTCTAGCTTTCGGACAGACCAATTGACTTATTCTTCTCAAGTTACTGTCAATACCATATTTTTACCATGTCAATTAATCACTTACAACCTTGACCTTTTTATGTGTATGTGTATCGCTTACCCTATTCATGTATATTAAGCCTACTTTTGCCTGGCTATAAATAGTGAGTCACGCCCAAGCAAATGGAGTTGGCACACTTCTCTGTCTTGCTTTGCCGCTTCCCATTTGTTTGCCTGAGTAAACGAAAGCCTGAAATAAATTCATCCAGCAACCCATATTTAGCTTCTCATTACGGCAGTTACACAAGCGGGGTCAGCATAGGTGTAGTATACGGGATTAAACGGGAAATTTATATTCACGGTATATGCAATCGCACTGTGCAAATTAGTCAGATCAACAAGAGCTACCAACTTTTAGTAGCTCACCAATTTAGTGGTCCGTGCAGATTCAGATAAGAGCAATGATTACTGAAGCGTATAACTTGTCATGGTAACAAAAGACAGAAATGGAGGTCATTTCCAACTCTACTATACGATGTTTCTAGCATTACCCAAAGGTTCATTATAAAGAAAAAAATGTACATTATTTCTTCCTCAGATTGAAAAAGGGATTTGCGAATACCACAATTACAGATATTGAGTGCTGAAAATTAGGGGCAATTGGTACAGTTTTTGTGCCACAACTTAATGGTATCTCCTGGATAGTGAATGTTGTATTACTTCTATAGATAGAAATATCAACCGCTTTAAATACTTTTATAAGAGCAGTTACTGAAATGCCAGTGTAAACGGATTCCAAAATCAGACTAAAATGTCCCGGCTGGTTCGATAGAACTGAAGCAAGGCAATCAATATTTTTACATATGCCATTTATCCACAAGGCTTGTAAAATGCTAGGTTCTATAAGTTTTTTTTTTACCAAATAATTATAAACCATGATTCCGTTCAATCTACTAGGCATAACATGTGTGAGGAAATGACATTTATTGGTCCCTTGAACATGTAGCGGTTTTAGTGTTTAGGGAAGGGTGAAAATGTGATTGATGTACTTACAATCTAAGTATAAAACCCGTCTTCTGCTAGTCAACTTTTCATTGGTTTTGTATGGTTTGATCACTATGGCACCACTCAATATTTGAGATGCAAGACATACTCCAATTCCTGAAAATGCTACGTACACATTTTTAGACTGAAATACCATCAAGCGAGTAAGACTATCTCTTCACTTTGTTAAGTCTTTCGTTATCCGGCCCAACTACCCTTATTGGTTGGTATTATTCAGACACTAATTCACTCGACACGTCCTCAAATCAGAACACAGCTTGGAAAAGTATTTAATTATATTCTAAATAAACACGGTAGGATTGGAGTAAGAATCACAATAAGAAAAACGTTAGTATATTTATAATGTTATGTAAGATTCTTGAGTCTTTCTCGTGTATCTACCGTAGCCGAGTGACTGAGAATGGGCCAGTCAGTATCCCCCAACACAATTTATCATAGAACATGATTAGATCAAATGCATGTCGTGCTAATGCTCTCAGAACAATTTGACTGGCATCCAATTAGGGAAATTACATTCGTATGTGAAGAGCAGAGGGGTTGAAGTTTATCAGGACCAAATCCCTACAGCCCTAATTTCACCCGTTACTCAAATGCAAATAGGAGTTTAATGGTCTTAATTGTCTGTGTCAGGCGTTCAGTGAGTCAGCTACAACACAGGACCAGGCACATATATGTACCGGTCCAAGTTGCTATATCTCATTAACACAACAAAATGAACACCAAGTTAATAGAAGTACTTAATTCAATCATGGTAATATGTAAAAGAAAGATTGCATATTACGATATAGTACAGGAAGAAAGAATTAGTTCGCAGAAAGATAAATATGAGACGATTTTAATCTCACAGTTTAAGGGAAGACAGAGAGTGTATACACCTACGCCATTGTGATCGCTTCCGAGCCATGTCACCCACAGTCTCCAATCATTGGTTACAATAGTCACGCGGACCCCAAACAAGTAGTGTACATCTACCAACATGGCACAGACCAGACGTTAGTGACTTCATGCATTGATGCCACGTTTTGGTTTGGCCACCCGAACTTTCTTCTAACAATCCCCAACACTAGTCAGCATTGAGTGTCGTGGTAATCGGTGTCCAGACATGCGTAACACGTGGCCCAACCATCTCAGACGATGAAGATTTACAACGTCGTCAACTGACTTACCATCACTCCCTAATACCCTGCGTATAACCTTACTTTTACTTACACGATGATCTCAGCAAATGAGAGCAACATTTCCAAAACATCTGTGGTCAAGTACTAGTAACTTACGAATATCTACACCTAATTGCCACGTTTTGCCTACGTACAAACTATTAGCATGGAAAATAAACGTGATCTGGTGTTAGAAACAATTGAAGAAATCAGTTTTGTAGGTCGTCTAGTCAAGTGAATTAAGATTTGATTGTCAGGTCTAATTTTTGACCATAATAACAAGAACCAGGCAGATCTGGGCATCAAATAAAGTTGATACAACAAACCTCTGAGATGATATTATCGAGATGAATACCGAATAGTAGTAACATCCTTAGTAGCAAACAATGGCCAGATATTGGAAATGACTTGGAAAGGAATTAATTCACAACTAGCCCCCAAATGCCCTGGTACGGCCGAGAGTGGGAAGAGTCCGCTCTCCCTCTCGAAATGCTCTCACATGGCCACGCGTTTATAGCCTCTGCCATGGAAGTCCTACTCACTGCCTTATCTCACCGGGGGTGTTGTTTACAAAAATGAGAGGACGAAAAGTGAATGACCGGCGACTTAACCGGATTCCAAACCAATGGTGCACATGGGCTCCAGTATCCTGCAGGAACAAATGGCGTATGAACCAATTGTTGGTCACCGGCTTCCATGGGACTGCATCTCCTTACGATGCTCCACTGCCTTGTGGATCAGACCTTCAGGTTGAAGGCTCGGGGAGTGACCCCATAAGAAAACCACCTGCTTCGGTTTGGGCACCAGGGCAGTATCACAGCCCTCACACATATCGAATGAGATTTGTGTGGCGCATATGTATTTGGTGCCTCCTTGTACCAATATCTGTGTTAAAATAAAATAAAATAACATTTCCCTGTTATATAACGCATGTTGAATTTGATGCCCAGTTATACCAATATTTGTGTTTCAGTAAACTTAAGAAACGAAATGAACAAAATAATTTTGATACAAAGGACGTGAGGGAAAACAAAGACTGGATACATCTTAGCTACTGTGATTAACGTCGAACCACGTCATTCAACTGTGACCGTCCCCATCGAGCGGACGCCTACCAAGCTGTCTGAAACAACCAGCACTGCCCAAATCAAGTTGGTGAAATCATAGACTAACGTCACATTCTCATTCGATGTCAGTTTAAATCGGACATTTAGGTATATGTAATAAATTTCTCGACAACCCTGGCTGATGAAGACTCACTATCTTATCGACCGATTCCCAATTCTAGCCTCATAATTTACGCTTAGCCTCAACAGTCCACCCTCAGTCGTTCTACGATACGAAATGATTTGGAGACACTTATGTTCGCATACCAGTAACCTATGGATGCTTTCTATTTTAAACAGCCACAAATTTAGAAAGCAAACAAGTAAATAGCATACACTTCCGCCGAATAGACATTTCACTATTGGAGTTACGATAGTAACACAGAACCATACAAAGCTTTCGGTCTTGCAAGCTTTTTAAGTTGGAATGTCTGAACTTTTTATTAAGATAAATGGAATCGCTTGTATATTACTTGTGTTAGAAACTGTCAGCGCCTCCGCTCTGAATCACAACTCGACTTCCGAGGTCATAAAATTAAGCATCGCTCTACAGACCCTATTCTCCACGGATAACTACACTTATCACATTAAGCACAACTCAATTTATTACATAAGCACGTCTCCAATGAGCACTTTTTTCTCACAACTGCGTAAAAACTGCAACATGCAATTACCACGAAAAGAAGTGTGCAGCTGATAAGTCCTGTTCAACTACCAACAGAATTTCTAGGGCTGCAAACTGTCTGGAATCCAGTTTATTTACAACTGAAACGCATTGTTATTCTATGTCCGAAGACTGATGTTCAGTAGCGGCTGAACAGAAAGTGAGTACAAATCCCGAAAACATTGTGCTCAGTCAGCCATCTACAAACACTTGCAGATAATGTGAAACCACTTAGTCCCTAGACATGTGTGGTTACTAGGCATCGAGTAAAGAACAAGAAAGAAGGCGGACCGAGTTTCTCCTGCGAGGTACGTACCTTAAGGTACGCAATTTATGGTGACGTACGATCCCACTGAAATGTACTTGGTTCAAATTATCTGGAACATTAGGTCATATTGGTAAAAACTATAAATGAGGCAATAAATTCGAAAATATTCATATGTCACAAAGATTGATATGGATACTTACCGACGATCGTGATTATCAACCAAGTTGCGAAATTCGCCTTGATTTGAAAAAGACGGGTGGGGCAAATGTTGAGATACAATTAATTATAACGAATATCATTTCAGTTAATGACTTTAAAACTCAGGAATACCTGTCGTATTTCTTGTTTCACTGTTTTTTTATGTAATGAAATCTACTCGCTGCTTAATTGTGCATATGATTCTAGTCACTGTGCCCCGGGCAAATAATTCCAACAGTGAGATCACCAAATGTCGAACATTTCACCGATCCTCGTCAAAGTCAAGAACAACAAACGTGCATCAGCTAATTTCACACTATGGACCGGCCCATGCAGCAGTGGTCACACACTATTCCTTTAACCTAACTTTACTAATAGCGTCGTTAGTGTTGTGCGGTCATCGTAATAGCCAGTAGTATCTGGATACGATGGAAAGGCAACCTGCGTTAGGCAATAATCATGAGAAGTGACTTTGAAATCAGCTGGTTGTTCACAGCATTTTCATCTAACTCGAGAAGATCCTCAATAATCCGACACATCATCTGCGTTGATGATCTACGAGTTCTTGAGAGTATATTGAGTTTCGTCATCCAGAACTCCCGTGAAGTTGCCCGGACTGCCCTGACCGGCAGAGAGAATCCGGTACTACTAACCAGTAAAAATTGTGCGCATAGTCTATTTCGCTGTGTTTTGCATCCAATTTCTGAACAATGCACCCAAGGCTTGTGTGATGACAGAATATTGTAGTGTTGGTTATTATGTTAAGCATATATGCCTTATTCTGGCCTTCAGACAGGCCGATCTACTCATTATAATCGAGTTATTTATTGACCTTGTTAATTGCTCGCTTATCAATCCTGACTGTTCTTATATGAGCGTACGTGTGACTATAAATATTGATTAAATAGAGTTGGATCACACGCCTTCTGCACTGCGTGTCATTTCGATTCATATACAAAATGTATGTATTCGAAAGTCCATTCTCGGTATTTGACTTATTTAATTCCGTTATTTACTCAACACACATTAAATCAATTAAGATATACGAGAATAGTCAGGGTATACATATTTCGACAGATAACATTTATACGATCTAATCGGCGTCAGATTCTGGGCCGCGAATGTGGTGAGCCTGTCGACGACGAACCTAACGCAACAAGCTACGTCGAAAAGGGACTTCTGCACATTATACATTCGACGAACAAGCTCAACGGATCCAGCCCAATCTATAGTCCAAAGCACTTAGCGAAGCCTGTGCAGCACGACATGGACATGCTCAAAGCGTATTATCTTGTTGATACCTTATCCTCGTGTCAATTTTTCTCGCTGATCCTGATATATTGTGATACGAATAGTGAATGGTAAATTTTGGGATCCATTTATGGACCTATACTATGAGTATATTTTTATCGTGTAATTGTTATTTAACTAAACTGTTCATATTCATGTCGCTCTTATCATGCGCTTTATTTTTACTTATGAGCTGTTATTATACGATTTACCATTCTTGAATTATTCCCTGTCTTTTAATCACTACCTCCCACATTCACAGCCACATTTGTCCAAATCTTGTACAAATGTTATTTTCTATTTTATGGTACATTGTGGTCTGTTTGATTGGTATATAAACCCCGTGTGTTTGAAATAAATGATTCATATTGCAGAGGCTAAGATTGGTATTCTGGACTTAACTGGCTTGGCTAGACAGGAAGCGAGACCAATCAGGACTCTAGGCTGCTTGCATGTGTTTTGTGCGTCACTGGTTCGATCGATAATTCGCTGCTCTCTGACTGGCGGTATCGTTGCGTTATTCAATATACAGGGCACACGGGTTCACAAGTTATGACGGATCCATCTGGTAGACCATTCCATTATGATTCAAATTATCATCATATGCTCATTATTACATTAGTGTCCTAGCATGAATGAATGTGGGATTATTATTTTTGTTCACGCTGATATTTACTCAACTGCATCACTCAACCATCGAATTATAATGTTATATACACCCGATTCACGTTATGACATTTGCAACTCACTGGACTATTTCCATTTTAAAAAAAACGTAGAATTTTTCCGCTCTAAGTGAGTTTGTTCCATTTTTTCCCATGTAATTTTGGCCTAATATTACACTCATTCTCTTAGTCGAGGTCATTTTTCATGTTATCATACCACACATTCTAAATTTCGGTATTGCCTCTTATTATGTCCACCGATGCTTCGAAATCTACGAGCTGATTGGCAATGATTACGTTCATCTTATCTATTCGTCCACGTATCCAACTGCATGCTACATCAATCATCAATCAACAACATTATTCGACTACCACAAATACTATTTTGTTCCCATCGCACTGTATACCAGAACATAGAGTATAGTGCTAGTCTCTCAAAGACACACTCTTGTTCATCAAATCCAAGTCACTCTCACTGGCTGACATCTTTAATCATATGTCTTGGAATTTTTATCATGCCTTGGTCCTTTTTTTGTAACAAAGGAATACGACTCTGTGTACCTCATCCCCCCAATTACTATTATGTTCCTCTGATCATTCTACTAATGCATATTTAATGATAACTCAGTGCATATGTCATAACTCAAACGACAAGATATACTGACTTAACATTCTATGCTTATTATCAATCGTAGAAGAGCAACGGATATCACCCGTCGATGCATTTATCATTTCACAACTTGACTATTTTTATTCTATTAACAGGGACTCTACGTATTTAAATTCGAATCCACCCATCGATAAGCGAAGCTGCTTACTCTAATGTGGCTCGTTAGAGCATGTTCATATTTCACTATTCCGTCGGCATCAGAGACCAATTCGGCAAGACTCTAATTTTGGAACGAGCCAATCAGAAGCGTTTGAGCAATTTCAATTATTAGCCAATCAGAAGACAGTATAAAGTAAAAACATATTACAGGAAAGTAATGAATTGCAGTAGACATTCTTCTTTTACATGATTAAAAAACGTTTTAAGGTTTGATAAAGACTCAGAAGTTCTGAATTCATAATGCATACAGTATAGAAACTCGTCCATAAGGTTAGGGTTTAGGGTTAAGATTATGGTTAGGGTTTGGTTAGGATTGAGGTTAGGGTTAGGGTTAGGGTTTAGGGTTAATGTTAAGGGTAGGGTTTGGTTAGGGTCAGAATGCTAACATGAGATCGGTTTACATCGTATTTTAGGAAAGAGGTGTTTATTGAGAGGCTACAACCCTAACCCTAACCTAAACCTTAACCCTGACCTTAACCGTGACCCTAACGCTAAACCCTAATCCTAACCCTAGACTTCAACCCTAACCCCAAACCCTAACCCCAACCCTAACCTAACCCTAAACCCTAACCCTAACCTAATCCTAATCTTAACCCTAACCTTAATCCTAACCCAAACCCTATGGACGAATTTCTATACCGTATGCATTATGAATTCAGAACTTCTGAACCTTTATCAAACCTTAACAAGTTTTTAAATCATGTAAAAGAAGAATATCTACTGTTATTCATAACTTACTTATAATATATTTTCACTTTATACTAACTGTCTTCTGATTGATTAATAATTGTCAAGGTCATTTTAGATTCGTTCAAAGGTCGTCCCTAAATAAGAGTCTCGCCACCAATTCCTGTTATATTCTACTATGCTAATTTTCACGATTCATTTCACTGTCATACCCGCAAACGATTTATTACTGTTTACACGATATTTTAAATCGCTCATACAAACTCGTTTTCTTATCGTTCAAACAGTCATTAATGCGCTTATTAATTACCTCATAGTCGCATGCTAACATTTTCATTTTTGTTCGCGCCCTTGCGATATTCACGTATTCTTTTACATAAGTATGACACTTTCGTATAAAACACTTAAACCTCATGTGACACTGTACTTTACTGGATGTAGTACACTTTTATTGCTCTACTTAATGTCAACGTTAACCTCGTACTTCTTCAATATTATTTTTGAGAACGTGCATTATTTTCAAATGCTCTATTTTCTGTACACTCGGTAGGCAACATTGATTGCTATTTTGTTTTGCATTTTCTTTCCATCATCTTAGTATTTCAGTATGGGTTTTGGCCCACAATTGTGAAAAGCTTTTACAACTTATACGGTGCCTTTAATGTTAGTGCAAAATTTTTATAAGTTGAATTATTCTTTTCATACATTTGTCGTTTATTAATTTGAAGATGCCACAGGTATTTGAAGTTTGACAACGCTTTAACCAGTAACACCTAATATTAATCGTACCCACCAAGTGAAATCAAAAGACAGAGGCAAAGAGGTTCAAAGATATATTTGATAGGCTGTCTATATATCGAGGATCGTCTGACCCAATCGGGCTAGCTATTGCAAGGGTTGTTGAGCAAGGCGTTCCCATTCATGATTTGATGCGGATGCATGACCGAGCGTCTTCAGTTAGTTGAGTCCATTAAAAGTAATGTGGTCAGCATCCAGTGTCAAAGACTTACAGGGCTCTTTATTTTGAGGATCTATTTACAGCTACATAGTGTCTGGGGTTTTCGGAGATCAAGATTTGATTCACTATTAAAAACTACTACTAAGATGTTCTATTCTGCTAAAAAAATTTACAACGTTAATTGTCACTTTTAGTTCGAATTTCTGCAGCAGTTGGCTAGGATAATAGTTTTGTCCATGTTAAAATATCAAGTTAATTTTTACACATATTAAAATTAATGCAGTAGGGAATTTTCATTGTTTGCTTTAAAGGCATGTGGAAAAGTAATACGAAGAATGCTTATCATTTGTTCTTCTGTGCTTCGATGCTCCACTCATTTGAATTTACAAATCCGATAAGGGTATCAAAGCCCACGTTAGTTTACATTCTGAGTGGGATCAGAAGTATTACGAAACGTGTATTTTAGCATAATCGTAAGAAGCAGTCAATAGTCATCTGACAAAAGTTAGACTTGTAATAATTTTCTTACGATAGTAGTTATTGATTATTTTATAAAGATTTGAACTTTGAGTCGGCGTGGGCCAAAAAATTGCTAAATTCTGATTGCTCCAATCTGCACTTCACTTCATTTTTTATCAGTGAACGAAGATATCTCATTCTGTACACTGTGTTAAAAGATACACTTAGTCAGCGAAATGTTACTTGATTGAAATATTACTAATGGAACCCATCAGTTTGTTGAGTGGTGAGTTTATCAGGCTGCTTGAACAAGAAACTTTACTGCTATGAGACAAACTTAGTAAATTTAAACTCAAATCAAACAACCTATAATCAACTGCACACTTTACTGGAACTGCTGCATTTCGATTGTACGCCTCCAAAGACCTGAAACCATATCGTAATTAGGATAATACTTGCTCATATTGGAACATTTTACTCAAAGCCAGGGAAGTGATTTTAAATTCACGCGGTTGTTTTGGGGTAATACAAGGTCGTTCACACGGTTATCTTGCTAGAAATTCAGTCATTAATTATAATCGTATAAATATGCGCTCAGATGTCATTGAATTGTTCACATTTAATTTCATCCACACAATTTTCTTACTAATGGAGGTACATTTAATGACTTGTTAGCTATTCACCGTAAATCCTCGAGCTTGAGGTTCAAATTTTGGGATCAAATTGGGCTTCAATTTTGGGGGAAATCTGAGCCGTTTTAGGTGAGCCACTATAGTAAACTTTGTGGAAATAGCACCAAGCTCCATAATTTTCTCAGACCCTGGGGGAATTTCCCTATTTTTTCTCAAAATTTCTCTCTAACCTTAATGGAGGTCATTCGACTTTGTGGGTTCCCCCAAAATGTCCACAAAGTTTGGAGATTTAATCAATAATATCTCAATATTCCGTAATCGTGTGGTCTTATAAAGCGGGGAAGCCATATCACTTAGGGTCTGATTTTTACTTGGTTACATTTTTCTTGAAATGTCGTCTCTTCCAAACGATGCTCAAAAAGTGTCCCTCCCACTCACTATAGATACATTAAAGTAAGTGGGATACGACTGAAAACCCTCGAGATCAGAGAGCTGACAAATGATATACGCCCAAGTATATTGGCCTTCTGTGAAACTTGGCTTCCAAAATGTACCATCAACAAGGAGCCTTCTCTTCCAGCTTTTCCGTGGCGATTGTTCATTGGTATGACCTTCAAATTATTTATATGGGCGATCACACGGTATCAGATTTTGCCCTACTCTGTCTGACTTTATCGGTGATAAGTGCAGTTCCACAAGGCACAATCGTTAAAGGACTACTACAAAGAAAAGTTACTTTAAAGGTATTCAAACTAGACGATAAACCCCACTCAGCCCTCTTGGAAGCTCCAAATTTTCAACCTGTAAAGTTCAAAATGACCAAAGGGCATATAATTTATCCATCTTGTAACTTATACTCTCCACACTGATAGTTCACTAGTTGATTTTAGTGCTAAATTACACCTAAGACAAGTTCTATTTAAAATAGAACATAAAAGAGGTTGCATATGAATCCATGCGTACTTTACTTTAGTTAGAACCCTTAAACTATAGAACTCCTAACTATAGGCTATGGTAACATTCCGTTACGCGGTGTCTTTCAAGAAAGGGCTCGAATTTTGCTTAAGTTCCGTAGGTTCCGAAAGTGACTACTTCGTTACGTTTCGATTACTACCACTACTAATAACTGACAGTTTACTCCTCAGAGAAAAAATCTTGTAAACGGGACTTCCATTGTCAAGAACACTCACCCAAATGTAGATCCAAGAAAACAAGTAGTTCCTTAATTCTACCAAGCAATGTTTTAGTTACCTAGCCACTTATTCTAAGTCAACAAATGTTAGTGAGGTGCCATCAAACTGTCTATGCAACAGCGATTTTGTGGTTTGGTTTATGGTTGTTAAATTATCTTGATACAAGTTATTTACAGAATTCATGGTACTAACATATGGTTACCAAAATCACCGTGTGTTTACTGGTTAACGAACCAACTTATATGTATTCTAGCGGTGTATTTTTCTACATCAATGTATACTTCAAGTTTACTACCGTATGTTTAGCCAATTTAGTATACCTAAAGTCTAGCTCAACGTCATATTAGAACTTGAAACAATCTACTTCGGTTTGGGTAACCGGGTAGTCTCACTTTCACACTTAGAATGTGGCTCATACCTAAGTATCTTGTGGGTGAGTTTACGAAGCCGATTGAAGAATAGTCCTGTAAGGAACTCAAAGCACTAAAATACCGCGAACTATCCTGTATATATTATCTATTCTCAACTGCTCTGATGGCAGTGTTATCCTTTTTGGGTAAACTTGTTAGGTTAAAAGAGACCTGGCGAACTACGAATACATTTTTACTTTTTGATAAAGCACTAGACTCACTAAACTTCAAATGTCTGCTCAGCGTATGTGACGATAGTGGTGATCGAGTAGTAAGACTTTATGAATCATGTCTGACCCAAGATCTAAAGGAAGACGGCGAATAAACACGGCCGTACCACTGCTACTGATTCTACATCCAACTGGCGTAATCAGCTGTTGATCACGAGTATTAAGAGAGCCTCAACTATAATGTGCACCTACCGACTTGGCTCTGTCGAGTGTAGATTGATACCTCGTGATATTCTGTCCGTCCCTAGCCTCTATATAATTTATACTTACGTTAACCAGCTTTGGGTTCGTATCACATATCTAAACGATCTCGGTACATAGCTTCATCAATCAACCTAAAATTCGTACCTAGTGCCCTGCATCTAAATTCAGTAGTACTCATCGACGGTTTCACCATATGCAAGCATTGTTTTTAAGTCATCTACTATTGAATACGACTCCGTGAATTTTATACGTGTATTGATCATATTTTGTAGCCATAAAGTAATACAGGTTTCACTGTTGTTGGTAAACTAATATCTTGCAGTAAGTGACGCAAATTTACAAAACTAGTCATACTTTTCCAATCCATGCCGTGGTTTTTTTCTCACACCAAACTACTAGATTCGGTAAACCCCCAGGTAAAAAGTTAGTGCAGTGAACTGATTAACTCCTGGCGACCTGTCTAGGAATGATTCTGATCAATATAGAAGCAACACTTTGCATTTAGATGTAGAGGAATATATCTCAAACATCCTTGCATTGTTACTCAAGGCTGTCACCAACCTATGGGTTGTGTTAGCGTCTTTGCTGATTAGGACTATGTCGTCTGCATATTGTACGTCGATAAGTGATCTTTCTTGTAGAGAACCAATCCTTTACATTTTCAACGATAAAACGTTATTTTTTAGAGAATATTTATTACAGAATTAAATAAGAGTATCCCTAGTTAATAAGATATAACCAGTTTGATAGCTAATGTGATATGCACGTCCACATTCAGGTCTGAAATCAGCCTGATTCTCGCGGGTTTGAAATGGAAAGTGCTTTCAATAACATTTTCAGGAAACCGTATCTACACTTGGGAGCCATTTAAGTAGATGCATTAATATGGATAGTAATAAATTTGTATGACGAAATTCAGAGAGACTTATGCTTATCTGATTTACCCCTGGCCCATTTTACCACTTAAACTTACCTAGAATTCGAGGGATTTTCACAAAACTTTCAATGTTATATGTCTCACCTCATTTATGAGGTAAAATCAAGTCAACGACTGTCGTCTATGTGAATAAACATATCAGTATTTTGTTGTTACAAATTTTACATGTGTCACTATATGTACTTTTTAAAGGTGAATCAAACCAATATCATTACGAGGTAGAATAAACGTTACTAGAACTAAGATATGCATTCTAAATCACTGTCACAATTATAATTGCTTATACCAGCTGAATTTTGATTTCGGTTTCAGAAAATCTGCTTTTACTTGTATTGGAGATCCGATTAATGATTTACTTGTGGACTTTTTGTCATAGCTTCACGTAATAAAGTTCTCCAAATGTCGTATGAAAAAGTAACTGGTATGATTCTTGCCCTATTTATTATTGAGTGGATTATTCATTCATTATTCAGTCAATGTAACTCTCTGTGTGTTTAGCAACTGAAAAATCAGCAATATTGGTTTAAATAATAGTCATTTATTAAATCTTTAGCTCTGAAATAATTTGTTTAGATAATTAGTGACAAATATGACGTGTTCTTGGCTAAATCAGACTGCCTAACTCCGGATTTTTTCAAAATGAGCGAGATTTCTCCTTATTAGGTCACAATCTTTGACTAATATCGACCACCTCTTGGTTTTCACATGGATTTCACGTCTCGTGTAAAGTTTCCTTCTAAAAATGAGCAGCACTTCGTCGAGTAGTGTTTTTCAACCTATATTTCTATTTGGATCTGCTAATTTTGGTTCGTATAGCTACATAAAATATAATTTTTCTCTGGCAATTATCTATTGTTGATCTGTCATAATGACCAACCTCACAAGACTCCGTGACCTAAGCATCCCTATGTGCATTTGAATAAATCGTGTTTCAGCTGTAAACTGCTTCACCAAAAAGATTAGTTTTTGTGTATCTGTTAGACGTAAATAAAGTTCGTTACAAAACTAGTTAGGTTATTTTACTCTTTTGGTGAAACAGTGAAAAATACTTTATTTATTAACGGAGACCTGTCTTAGTGAAGGGTAATAACCATTTTATAGCACTGGTGTAATAACGACTAGAAGCTCATAGGCTGATCCAGTATGATGAGTAAAGCTCTTGCAAAATTAGTATAGGTTCTGTTTACCCGGTAGAAATATTACATAATGTCGTTCAAATTTGTTCTCGATTTATTAACATCTGTTTTTTCTCCCTTTGGTTCTCCTTTCTGACATATTTTTCTTGAAAGTAAGTCTTCGTTTACTAATAGTTGTCGGATCGATGGTGAATTCTTTATTATTTTTTGTTTAAGTGACTTATATCGTTATTATTTTAAGTGTTTCAACAAAGCTTATTTCTGATGTCGAATATATGTAACATTAATTTATAGATTTAGTTACGAGACTAAAAGTAGTTTGTATTATAATCTGACAACAGTAGTTGCTGAGTAGTGCTTGTATACTCCTTCAAGAATATGCACTCCAGGACTTGTGTACTTGTCATTAAGTATATGGCGTTTAAGCCACTAATTTGAAATATAGTGGTTTACACTTTTGCACTTCAGTTGATTCGAGTTAGAATAATTGTTCGACTGGATAAGTTTCCTATATTTAAGAACCACCTTTCAAGTGAACTTGTATATGGTTTTAGTTTATCATCTTAGCTACGTACTTCAGAAATGCGAATGATCTAAAGATAATCTTGATTAGGAATTGTGACTTAGTAGTTATTTTTTATTAGGTTTTAAACTAAATCTGTTTTACTCTAGCTGCAAATACTACTGACGGTAACTATAATTGGACTTTTACTATAAACTGAAATAAGTCATATTTAATGAACAGATAACACTGATATTTCCATATTGCTTTTAAACGTGTAGTTCCCCTGTGGTTATTTTATTACTGGTCGCTTCCGATCACTCATCTGTTCACCCTTAAATGCCTTGGTACGGTCGAGGATGGGAAGATTTCCCTCTACCTCTCATAGCCACGCGTAAACATCCACTGACAGGAAAGTCCTACTCAGTGCTTTCTCTCACAACGGGTGTTGTTTACGAAATGAAGAGGACAAAAAGCGAATGTCCGATGCTTTAACCGGTTTGGTGGACCCTCCGTGTCCACCTAGGGGAGTTGGAATACTCCTACTCCAGACCAATTGTGCACATGTGGTCCAGTATCCTGAAGGAACAAATGACATATAAACCTATTGTTGGTCATCGGCTACCATGGTACTGCATCTCCTAACGTTGCTCCACTGCCTTGTGGATCAGACCTTGAGATAGAAGGCTCCAGATGTATCTCCCTAAGAAAATCACCTGCTTCGGTTTGAGCACCTGGGCATTATTCCAGCCCTCACACAAATCGAGTGATTTATGTGGCGCATATGTATTTGGTGCCTCCTTGTACCAATGTTTATGTGCTTAAATAAATAAATTCCTACATCCTCCTACTCCTGAATCCAACGGTCTAGTTATACTTTTTGTTTCGGAGTTTCTTTTGAACTTGACTTCCGTTGCTTACAAGTATTGCATTACTTTAGTCATCTCTAGTACCACTTTGCGATAACTATAGTCTTACAAGTGAAAATATGCAGTGTTATGTTGCTAAATCGTTTGATGACTTCTTTTAGTGAATTATTCCCGGTCTTTTTCAGGTCTGCGTTTGTCTGTGGCAGTTCTCACTGTCAGCGACACATGCTCCAAGGATATTTTACTCGATCAAAGTGGTCCAGTTGCTGAAAGTTTACTCCAGGAGGCAGGATTTAACGTCCCGTTAAAAGATTGTGTCCCGGATGACCCACATATTATTCGTCGCGTAATTATGAAATGGGTAGCTTCTCGTCAAGTAGAAGCCGTACTTACGCTAGGGGGTACAGGTCTGTCTAGAAGGGATGTTACTTCGGATATAATTATTGAGTTAGTTTCCCCAAATCAACGTCTACATGGTATTGAGCACTCTCTTTATTCTATTTCACTTCAAAATACCCCGATGGGTGCTTTATCACGATTTGTAGCTGGAGTATGTAATGAAACTCTACTAATAACCTTACCAGGTAGTACACACGCAGTTTCTCAGTGTGTCCCAGTTATTCTTCCAGTAATGAAACATGCTATCCAGCAAATCAAAGGTTGGGATCATCTTGTAAAATTAGAACATCCCATTCAGTATAATCTGGATAAAAGTATATTAGAACGCGAATATCCTGTCGTTAGTCGTTGTAGACATTCTAAATATCCAATGATATCAGTTGATGAAGCACTTGAGAAGATATTCGCTGTGTGCAGTTTTGAGATGGGGATTGAAGCAGTGTTTTATAAAAATGCTTTAGGTCGTGTTCTTGGTCGAAGTTTAAAGTCACGTCAGTGCATTCCTCCTGTTGATGCGAGCATGATGGACGGATATGCTGTTCGATTTATGGATGGTGCTAGTCAACTAAAAGTTGTTGGTGCGTTGTATGGTGGGGATCATATGTGTGCAGGTAGAGAGTTAGTTGTTACTCCAGGCACATGTGTTCGTGTTAGCACTGGCAGCCCTATTCCCTCTGGAGCTGATTGCGTTGTTCCAATAGAGAACACCAAACTTATCTCTAAACGAAAAGGTGGACCTGTAGATCTTTATTTAGAAGAAGAAGACACGATTGAAGTGACTATTCCACCTGGAGGTATTGGGCAGTTCATTCGTCCAGCTGGTGTCGATTTAGACAAGAACTTTGTTTTTAGGCGAGGACTACGCCTTGGTTCAACGGAATTAGGGTTGATTTCCGGTGCAGGTTTGCTAACACCTTGGCCATCTAATCATGCAGATTATGTCAAGGCAAATGAAGGTCCAATTCCCCACGCGGTTTTAGATCGTCTTTTGCAAGGCGGATACCTACCCTGTCTAGAGCAATGTCGCATTGGTGTCTTATCGACTGGAAATGAGGTTTTAGATTGTGTTGTTTCTGAAACAAAGCCTTTTGTGAGAGACAGTAACCGCCCTGTTTTAATCAACCTGCTGCACAAACATAATTATTTTAATGTTGTAGATTGTGGGATTTTAACCGATGATCGAAAATCCTTAAGAATGGGCTTGTCCAGGGCTTTAACCTTGTGTGATATTCTTATCACAACAGGCGGCGTAAGCATGGGTGAACGTGATATGGTTAGTAAGATACTAATCGAAGATTTTAATGCAACTCTCCACTTCGCTCGAGTGTTTATGAAACCAGGGAAACCAACAACATTCTTATCTGTACCTCATCATGATAATTCAGCCATTGCCGCTTCTACTACCACTAAACCAAAGCCTGTGTTAGCATTTTGCCTACCAGGTAATCCTGTGTCATGTTATGTAACAGCGCATCTATTTGTTTTGCCCTTATTAAGGAAGTTGGACTTACGACCTCTTGAAGAATGGTGCTTTCCAAGTATTCATGTACGGTTGTTACATTCTGTTAAACTGAGTGATCGTCCAGATTACAGACGTGCCAGATTAGTTTGGAAAGAGAATTCAGAATATAACCAACCTTCGGTACCTTGTGCATCTTGTGATATGATGGAGAATCAAATGAGTTCTTGCTTAGCTAGTTGTCTTAATTCTAATTTGTTACTGGTACTACCTCCCATTGTTAATGACGGACCACAGGAAATTCCTGTTGATTCTGTTGTTAATGCTTTAGTTATTGATTCGATATTTTAAAGTTGAACGCTTCATATTGAATAGACCTATCACTTAATTAAATTATAATCTGACTACTGTTGTTTATTTTCGTGATTAAGAATAAAATATTTATTGAGCATGTGAGGGCTTTTATTTGCAATTTTGCGTTATGTTGACTCGGGTACTCATCAAAACCTGGGAGCACTGGACGGCCGTTTCGTCCTAGTATGGGATTCTTCGGCAGTGCACATCCACGATCCCCTTTCCATGTTTTCCATGGTGGTCTAGCTTCAATTGACTCATGAATTCAACTATTAAATTACTATAATATCCACAAAACCCCTCTGGACTTCGTGTTTGTTGAAATAGATCTAAAGAAAAGGATTCTCTGCTTTTTGTTTAGACAAGTCAAAACATGAGTTTATAAAGCTATTCAATTACATTCTGGAATGCATATCCATTTGAGGTGGTTGGTTTTCATATGAAAATGGGTAACAGAAATTTATTTTCCGAAAGATTAAGCAGCGTGACCATTTCAGCGTACTCCACTTACCTTTAAATTAGTATATTCTCGTACTTATCAACCCGAGTAATTAATTTTCTTATCTTCTAATACTAAGTAATGGTTTAGCAATGTTGAATAAGTAAAAGTGAGACTATTAACCACCACGAGCATTTTATTGAAATATTTTCATTAATTAAGTAGTGTAGCTAATTTTCCACACCTCTCAGGAGAAATTTATACGAAGCAATGGTCAATCATATATAAATTGGTTGACAGTTAAATGCTTTAATCATCATTCCACATTAAAACTTAGTGACTGTACGAGTTTACATGTTAGGTTATGCGACAACCGTTGCAATTGTACTACCGTTTCTCTGTTAGGTGGTTATTCGACGCGATTACTATGAGCCTAATATCATAATTCTAAATTTCTCTTTCAAGCTGTATATTATAGACCCGACTAAAAAAAGGAATTATCGTCATGGTACATAGTCGTCAGGATGGTTTTTAAGTGGTTTCACAAAATTCTACTTAATCGGCCTTGTCTGACTCCGGTCGTCACTTGGAATACGTCTGCCAACTTTCCTTTACGCACGACTTCGCAGTTTGGTCTTTCGTATGGATTCCGGATGATTTTGACGGTTTTTCCAGTTACGCCATAAAGTCGAAATAGGTTCCATAATATTCTCCTATCCACACCGTCAAACGCTTTGTCATAATCAATGAATTTGATGTATAGTGACGAATTCCATTCAATGGATTGTTGAACGATGGTTAGTAGTGTTGCGATTTGGTTCGTGGACGACCGATCCTTACGGAATCCGACCTGTTGATCTCGGAGCTAAGTGTCCACTGAATCATTCATCTGGTTCAGCAACACTGTTGGAAACGTTTGCTGACACGAATGGTAGTAGGATGCCTCTATAGTTCTCACATTTACTGAGATTTCCTTTCTTTGGTATATTGATGAGGTATTCTTCTTTCCATTCTATCAGCATTTGTTACTCCTCCTAAATCTTTCAGAATAGGATGTGAAGCATGTTTTCAGTTACTTCAATATCTGACTTCAGTGCTACAGCCGATATGTTGTCAGGTTCTACTGCTTTCCCACAGTTGATCTGTCTGCCATCCTGATTTTTTCTATTGTTGATGGAGTGGCAACCATAGGAATGTGCGTGTGTGGTTCTTCGATGTCTGGTGGGTTCAGCGGGACTGGTCTATTCAAGGGTTCTTTAGAGCGCTCTCAGGTTTCCCTTCACTTGCAACTCTCTCCACTCTCGTCGCTAGATGTTCCACATACTTCCGTTTATCAGTTCTGATGCTGCTCTTCACTCGCTTGTTTGCCTGTGAATTTGACCGTCTCTACTATTGTTTGGTTGTTGTCGACTAGTGTCTTCCTGTTCTTACTTTCTTGAATCGTGCGTAGGATATCAACAGAAATCCACCCTTTATGACGGTGCTTCTTGCGACGTAGCACCTCCTGGTATATTCAAGTTACTACTTTTTTTATCCATTTCCATTTGTTTCCATATTAGTTTACTCTTTTAGTGGGACTTATTGGTAGGATTTATGTTGACTTCATATGTCAGTATCTCAAAGAAAGACTGTATTGATCTTTTGTGATACTGTTTATCCAGTGTTTCTTTAGCTTTAGTTTAATCTTTGCAGCTATCAGGTAGTAATCCGAAGCTACATCAGCTCCTCTCTTTTTTTTCTTACGACAATGGTAACATATAACTATTTTGTCGAAAGCCCACAAATTTGTAAATCTCAGTTCTCGTCCCTTTCTCCCATTCCTTGTTATCCCTCGATATCGTCATACTCTGTATTGTCCATATTGACCTTGGCGTTTAGGTCTTTTATCAGGACAGTTCGGTCCTTTTCTGGGTATTTCTCTACAATGGACTACAACTTCTTACAAAACTAATATTCACCGTTCCCCCTGATATCAATGGTGGGCGCATGGTTGTGGATGACATTGCTATCCATGTTTTCTTTGCTTACAAAGGTGCTTTGATAATCCTGGATTTATGAGATTCCCACCTTATAAATGCTTTCTGCACATCTTTGGATAGCATCAGTGCAACTCCTTGTGTGTGCGAGACATTTTATTCTTCATGACCAGAATACAGTAGCACTTCTCTCGAGTTTTGATGTGGGCAAGGTATTGGTACTAAGTTAAATCCTATAAAAGACAAAAGAAACCCGTCTCTATCAAAACGGAACGTAATCACTATTCATGAAGGTTATTTATTTATTTATTTTAACACATAGATATTGGTACAAGGAGGCACCAAATACATATGCGCCACACAAATCTCATTCGATATGTGTGAGGGCTGTGATACTGCCCTGGTGCCCAAACCGAAGCAGGTGGTTTTCTTATGGGGCCACTCCCCGAGCCTTCAACCTGAAGGTCTGATCCACAAGGCAGTGGAGCATCGTAAGGAGATGCAGTCCCATGGAAGCCGGTGACCAACAATTGGTTCATACGCCATTTGTTCCTGCAGGATACTGGAGCCCATGTGCACCATTGGTTTGGAATCCGGTTAAGTCGCCGGTCATTCACTTTTCGTCCTCTCATTTTTGTAAACAACACCCCCGGTGAGATAAGGCAGTGAGTAGGACTTCCATGGCAGAGGCTATAAACGCGTGGCCATGTGAGAGCATTTCGAGAGGGAGAGCGGACTCTCCCTACTCGGCCGTATCAGGACATTTGGGTACCGTTTTTCCGATATTGTACTCGTTTGCAGAAAACCTGCAGGGTGAAATTTTATAACTGGTGAGACAGTTTCTGTTAAAGTATCCAAAATATCATGATACTTTGCGACTACTATTATTTCTTGCCATTGTGAAAATAGCAAATTGGTATTATGTTTCTTCATAAATGTTTTGATCGATTGATAAAAGTCTTTGTCGTTTACGTTGTTAAACAATTGTGCTGACACCTTGACTCTAAACTAAATCGACTTTAAATTAATCTAGCAAGGAATATACTACTGGGAACGATTTCGCATATAACTACTTTATCAACAGTTGAGACAACGGATTTCGACTAAATACATTCGGAATTATTCTATAGTGCATACCAACATCGTTCTAATTTTCAACAGACAAGATGAAGGGAGAGGTGTCAGATCCTAAAATTTATTAACCTTAGATCAATATTTTAATTTGGGCAATCGTTTATGTTCAGAAAATTATAATCTACTGACTTATTTGGTATTTAATAATTCCATTCAGTTTCTAAAGATTGCCTCTTAACTGGTTCATCTTGAAATTGCATTGTTCTTTCAGTTGAATGGCTTGCTTCTTAACTGTGATTCCTAAAACAACTGAAGTGAGATCATGGAAATTTCAGGGTAAATAAACCGTACACCCTTTTAAAATACTTTCTCGACACACTTGTCCTATGTCTGTTTCAAGCATCAGGTTTTTCAAATGCCTCATCGTTTCACATCTTGCTAGATTCATGTCAAGAAACGATTTGACCAAATTTAATTCGTCGGCAGTTACCGGGAAGGTCACTCACGGATTCTAAAATACAAGGGACCGCATATATTTGATCTCACCGATACAGGAGGTTGAAAGTAGTTTTGGCTTTGAATTTTCCTATCACCATTATTTAAGTCTACTTAATTCAAATGATGAAATTTCACATTAATTATCATAATCATTCTAACTGATATGTTTGCTTTAAAATGGAAAGAATGTTATTTCAGTTTAACAATCAGATTAGAGTTTAGATAAAAAAAGGATGGATATTTCCGTTCCCAATATTCTTTTTAATTTAAGTGACGAATATTTTGATGCTATTTGGGAACCATTATTAATGCCATTTGATTATGAATTATCACTGAATTCTCATTAAATATTGACTTTCAAGTAGCGAATCAACTATTATTACTCTCAGTCGTCCTATCATTATTATGATCTTTTTCGAAATCTTCAAAATCCATCGAATGGTTCTTGAATTCGTACTGTTGAAGATCATAAGTGTGGATTAGCATTTTTCATGCCGTGAATTTTCAAAATAGTTTTCATTCGAAATGATTATTCTTTTCCTTATTTGAACACATAAATATTGTTACAAAGGGGCATTAAATACATATACGCCACACAAGTCACTTGATTGGTGTGAGGGATAGGGTACTCCCCATGTGCTCAAACCAAAGCAGGTGATTTTCTTAGGTCACACCCAGAGCCTTCGACCTATAGGTCTGATCCACAAGGCAGTGGAGAAACGTTAGGAGATCCAGTACCATGATAGCCGATGACCAACAATAAGTTTATATGCCATTTGTTCCTTCAGGATCCTGGACCACATGTACACGATTGGTTTGGAATAAGGGTTTTCCGACTCCCCTAGGTGGACCCTCCGTGTCCACCAACCCGGTTAGAGCGTTGGACATTCGCTTTTTGTCCTCTTCATTTCGTAAAAAACACCTGTGGTGCGAGCAGTCAGTGAGTATGACTTTTCTGTCAGTGGATGTATACGCGTGGCCATTTGAGACCATCATAAGTCATTTACTTCCACTTACAAATTGATCTAAAAATCATATCAGTACTTCACTTTCTTTTGGTCGCATTCCAACGATCGAATTGTTCCATGGAATTGTCTTTGTCTAAATAATCTGAACGGATATATAAGACCACAAAATATTTTGAATTCGACGATTTTTTTCACTTTATCATTTCTCACTCATCACTTTGATTAATAGTAAAAATATTCGACAGTAATATCTAAGTTTAGGTTTCCTTCTAAAAACTTCATCATACGGATACCTAAAATAAAAATTTTTTCTTTCTCATATTTCAGAAAACACAGTATGATATGAGGCCAAAACTTCCAAAAACTATTTCAGCATGGCAGCTGATGAGCTTTTTACCACCTGGTGCAGCAGACATCACATCTGAATTACACTTCACAAGGACTAGACGTATGCCCAATATAACTCGTCCAGACCAATTACTTATTAAGGTTAAAGCGGCATCGTTAAATCCTGTCGATTCTTTGCTTGTCTATGGTTATGGTTCTTCTAGCTTTAATTTATTACGTCGCTTTACATCAAACTATGGTTGCTTTGGTCTACCTGATGCCACAACAGCAGAAAATGCTGACTTTCCTTTTACACCTGGTCGTGATTTTTCTGGTCAAATAGTTGACATCGGTTCAGAAGTTGCTTTATCCAACCTAAACAGGCAAAATAAATTTATTATTGGTACAAATGTGGCTGGTGCTACATGGCCTTTTCTCAGTACTACTGGATCTGGTTCACTAGCTGAATATATTGTCTGTCCAGCTGATTATGTCGCTCCATTACCTAGTAATGTTTCTTTCATATCTGCAGCTGCATTAGGATATGCTGGTTTAACTGCATGGTCAGCTTTAGTTGATGCTGGTGGAATCGACCCTGCTAGTAAGTCATCACCATCAGCTTGTTCAATTCTTATAACTGGCGCCACTGGTGGTGTTGGCTTTATTGCAGCACAATTGGCTAAACTTTGGGGTTGGAAAGTTCATGTCACATGCCCAAGTGATAAAAAGGCATTAGATTTAATGAATGTTTTACAAGTTGATAAAGTAAGTAGTAAATAATTTGTATTCTTATCATGTTTTAAATAGTCGAATTTTGAGTTTCATATATCAATAATCAATATAACTTATGGTTCAACGCAGTTCACATTAACCTGCAAATTTCATTAAACGGACGAAACTAAAATTAAACACGAGATAATCGTTTCTTACAATCCAAATGTACTTTCAAGTTTCCTTCAATCTAACCCATTAAATTTGAGTGTTGATAAAAATATGACTATCCATACTAAGTTTAACTGGATACTTCACTGAGAAGCCCGACCGAATTTAATTAAAGTAACTGTCCGATGTTTAAGTGAATTCTGATCAGTTTAATAAAACTAGCATGAAGCATATCATACTACTGGTCTCGTAGTTTGGTTGTAAGCATTGCGTTCTTTCGTGTCAGTAATCACATTTCTCAAACTTTAACATTACATATGTATAGTTGATGTCAGATTTTCAAATGTCACGGTACGGTCGAGGTTGGAGAGAGTTCGTTTTCCCCTTCGAAATGCTCTCAAATGGCCACGCGTATACATCCACTGACAGAAAAGTCATACTCACTGACTGCTCGCACCACAGGTGTTTTTTACGAAATGAAGAGGACAAAAAGCGAATGTCCAACGCTCTAACCGGGTTGGTGGACACGGAGGGTCCACCTAGGGGAGTCGGAAAACCCTTATTCCAAACCAATCGTGTACATGTGGTCCAGGATCCTGAAGGAACAAATGGCATATAAACTTATTGTTGATCATCGGCTATCATGGTACTGGATCTCCTAACGTTTCTCCACTGCCTTGTGGATCAGACCTATAGGTCGAAGGCTCTGGGTGTGACCTAAGAAAATCACCTGCTTCGGTCTGGGCACCCTGGTAGTATCACATCCCACACACAAATAAAATGAAATGGCAATAATTACTGGAAATACTGTTCTTGCTCCAAATAATATTCAGACAACTCACATTCATTTGATAACATACATTTTTATTTTTTCATATACTACGTCACTTTATATACTCAGTTTTATTCCCACTTTGTGTATCCTTATTTTCCAACTTATACAGCCACTCGCTATAGTGAAAACCCTGTCCTATCTGAACGACCTCAAGTCACTGACTGGTCGAAAGCTGAATACTACCACCGAATACAAATATTGAAACAGACTTTCTGTGATCAACTATACCACTCATACTGGCTTCCTTCAACGATCGCACACTAATGCAGATCGAACAACAGATAGTGTTGATTATATCTTCAGAGAGCCTTAATATTGACGTCTGTTGACTATCCGAGTCCCTTATTCAATGCTCTAGTGAAGTACTATAAATTCGCTCTCCATCTGTCGCTTCAAAAAGCTTGTTTTACGTGCGTTTATCCAGGGACCCTGTGGCATCTTCGTGAATTCGATGAATTCTACCATCAGTTAACTGTTTTTCTCCAGGAAGTGCGTTCGACAGATATTGTAGTACTAGCCGGAGACTTGAATGCTCAGGTCGGGCGTCTAGGCACAGAAGAGAGTCGTTTAGGTGGCCGATGGGGACTCGTTTGTCGCAGGTCAGATAACGGGGACCGTCTACTGCAACTGTGCACAGACCACAACCTGTTTCTGGCTAGCACTAACTTTCGGCACAGTCATCGCCGATGTGCCACCTGGCGTCCTCCCTCTGCATCTCAAGCCTGGACTCAGATTGATCACATCGCGATCAGCTACCGCTGGCGTGGTTGTGTACAAGACTGCCGCTCCTTTTGGAGTGCCCATCTGGACTCTGATCATGCCCTAGTCTGCGCCAATCTTACCTTACTTTTCAGTGGACAACGAAGTGACCGCCACCAAAGGATTGATGTTAGCAAGCTGTTTGCAACTTCTGTTACAACTAAGTACCCAACCTAGCTAGCTACCATTCCACCGAAAAGTATAGATGAGCATTGGTTGCAGGTTCATGACGCCATGAAAATGGCGAGTCAAGCCTCTTGCGGCTTCGCCCGTCGGTTTACTCCGGGTGACCGTGAGTTTGACCGTAAACGAAGGATGTTACGTAAGGAAATTGGGCAAAGCTTGCGTAAGGACCGAGAAGCCTGGT
This sequence comes from Schistosoma intercalatum, assembly GCA_944470365.2. Classification (NCBI taxonomy): domain Eukaryota; kingdom Metazoa; phylum Platyhelminthes; class Trematoda; order Strigeidida; family Schistosomatidae; genus Schistosoma; species Schistosoma intercalatum. Next base: position 5,463,690 of record OX103729.1, on the reverse strand, counting down.
GGTCGGAACGTGGTAATGAGCTGGCAGCAGCAGCTGCATCTGGTAACTACCGGAAGCTCTTCCAACTCATCCGAGCCACTGGCAGCAAGAAGTCTGATGTGAGCGGACCAATCTGCGATGATGACGGAATGCCAGTCACTAACATCCATCGGCGTCTTGGACGATGGGCAGAATTTTTCGAAGGGCAGTTCAACTGGCCTGCTGCTCCGGCAACATCGGTCAGACTATCCTGCCCATCATCGCCGGTGACGACTGATCCACCAAATGAAGCGTAAGTCCGCGAGGAACTCCAACTCTTGAAGCGTTACAAACCACCGGGCTCAAATGACTTACCTACGGCTCTTTTTAAAGATGGTGGTGACTTTCTGACTAAGGAACTGACTGTTGTTCACAAAGATCTGGGAGCTAGAGAGTGTACCAACGTCATGGAATGAGTCGATAGTTGTCCCTATCTTTAAAAAGGGTTCACGTTGTTCTTGTAACAACTATCGGGAGATAAGTCTACTTCCGATTGCGTCCAAGCTGTTGGCTTCCGTCATACTTCGTGGATTGTCCATAACTCGAGAAAGATTGACTCGCGAGGAGCAGGCCGGGTTTCGTTCTGGTCGAGGATATATTGATCATATCTTCACCCTCCGCCAAATGTTAGAACACCGCCATACTTATCAAAGGCCAACAATCGTAGTGTTTCTTGACATCAGGGCTGCCTTCGATTCGTTGGATAGGACTGTTCTCTGGAATTGTCTATTGAAGAAGGGTGTGCCTGAGAAGTTTATTAACATCCTAAAGAACCTATATACAAACACCTCGGGTAAAGTGAGGGCATGCAACCACCTCTCTCCATTGTTCCATTCGAGCAGTGGGGTTAGGCAGGGTTGCCCAATCTCACCATTCCTCTTCAACTTTGCCATCGATGACATTCTGGAAACAGCTCTGATGGATGTAAGTAATGGTGGTGTGGATCTGTCGCCTGGAGAAAGACTTCTCGACCTTGAGTATGCGGATGATATTGTCTTATTGTGCGATAACCCCTAAGACATGCAATCCGCACTTAATCAGTTGGCAATCAGTGTCCGTAGGTATGGTATGTGCTTTGCACCTTCGAAGTGCAAAGTACTACTACAAGACTGGCAGGATTCCAATCATGTACTCACCCTGGATGGTGAGCAGATAGAAGTAGTCGAGAAGTTCGTGTAACTAGTTAGCTGCATAAGTGCTGGTGGGGGTGTGAGTGATAAGATCAGTGCACGTATAGTGAAAGCCAGAGCGGCTTATGCCAATCTGGGCCACCTTTGGCGCCTTCGTGATGTTAGTCTGGCTGTAAAAGGTCGGATCTACAACGCGTCGGTGAGAGCAGTTTTGCTCTATGCTTGTGAAACCTGGCCTCTCCGAGTTGAGGACGTTAGACGACTCTCTGTGTTTGATCATCGTTGTCTCCGGAGGATTGCTGACATCCAGTGGCAACACCATGTTAGTAATGCGGAGGTTCGGCATCGTGTGTTCGGGTGCACAGACGATAATGCAATTGGTGTCACCATCTTGAAATACCGACTTCGGTGGCTTGGACATGTTCTCCGAATGTCGTCCCAGAGAATTCCACGTCGTGCATTATTTGCCGACTCTGGGACTGGTTGGAAAAAGCGAGGTGGAGAGGTGGTCAGTGCATGACACGGTGTCGTGGTATGAAAGAAAGCTGCAAAGGACTGGTTTCTATTGTTCCTTCAGTACTCCGTGGTTGATGTCCTAGAGATAGCGCAACAGTGACTACAGATGTTCGGAATAGAAGCTAGTGGCGATCTTTCTGTAACTTTCTTCATAAAAGTGAACGTAACTTCTTTAATTGAAAGAATTATTTATGATTGTATATTTCATGGCTGAACTATTTCTCCCATTGTTATTATTATTTCTGGACGATAGCAATAAACACCAGATAATTTAAATTTCTATGAAATGAACATGTAACTTATTCTTCTTGACTAGAAATAATGGTTGCAGTTAGATATTTGAATTGATTCAAATAACTAGATTGGATTGAATAAATTTACTTCTAATATCATTATCGTATATACTTTAAATCTAATAGATTTCCCATTTTTATATTTAAGATATTTCCACATCCAACAAATATTCAAACAACAATGAAATATGATTTAATTCTTGATTGTATTCGACCGGATTATTTGAATACAACAACTTCATTCACCACATCATCATCGTCGAATACACAATTGAAACAATGTCATTTAATTGATCATTTATTACCTCAACTACCATCTATGTTAACTTATTTAAATACATCATCAAATCGTACACGTTATATTATGCTTAATCCACCATTATTATATTTAAATGATTATTATGGACCATTTATTGGTAGTGGAATAGCATATTCACAATTATTGTATAGTAATATTGCTGCATTATTCTCTAATAATAATGTTTATAATACTAATTTAAATAAAATACGTTGGGTATTTTTTAAACCAAATAATAAAGTATTAAATTATCTTTTAAATTTACTTTCAAATAAACAATTAATAATACCAGTGGATACTGTTTATCAATTTAATCATGTACCAGATGCATTTCATCGACTGTATACTAAAGGAAAACGTGGTAAACTTGTAATTGAAGTGAATAATTAATAAATAGTCTTTTTTTTTACAATAATTTAACTTTTTATTTTGGAATAAAAGGCCTAGGATAAGAGTGGGTTGGAGAATGCTGGTCGGCGGCCTATGCTCCATTAGGAGTAACAGGCGTAGGTAAGTAAGTAAATAATAGTTTAACCTGAAACATATTGGAAATTTAAGATATAATACTAATAGTTACACGATCGTGCTTGAGACTGATAGTTTAGTGAACCAAAACATCACTGGGGATAATCGAATGTATTTGAGCAGAAAATTACAGAGCATCTTAAATAAAATCTGAGAACTATATAATAAGTCGTTAATTTCCAAAATATCAAACTTGACTGTTCCTGTTGCAAACATCAATCTGTTGTTTCATATTTCATTGTTCATGCGTTTTCATTACCAATTGTATTCCGTTCCCGTTCTTTCCTCATCGACCTTCTACTGAAATACATTCTATGACTGACCGTCGTTATATACTACTTGTGTGGATATAAGTAATCCACACCACAATATATCCTGGGTTCGAATCTCGCGGGATGGTGGATGCGCACTACTGAGAAGTCACACAATAGAACGATATGGCTGTCCAGTGCTTCCAGGTTTTCCATGGTGGTCTAGCTTCAATTGACTCATGATTTCAATTATTGAAATAAGCTATTGTGACGAGATTATAATTTATGGACGAGTCAATCAGAAGGGTTTGCGGGAGTTCAAGGTCACAACGCCCATTTCAGTTCCTAATGCTCATGTACGGTCAGTTTAGAGTGGATTTTATAGAAGACGTGATCATTGAGCGGCTATAATAAATGGGACTACTTAGAATTTTCTTGATTTGTGACTGTTGTACCGTGTACAGAATACCGTGATGAGATTGTCTTTCGATGTTATTCATGTTCGAGGAAGAACTTTGCTCGAACAGGAACTTTCTTCGCTCGATCCCAATTGAGACTAAGGAAAATCATGATGATTGTTGCAAATTGAATAATAAAATCTTCAGTAACACTGACTGCAACATTTGCAGATGTTATTGAAGCTTCAGCTGTTCAGTTGTATATATGTGCAATAAAAATGAAAAGTTTGGAGGAGTTCGCAGAATCGTTGGAACAGTAGTGAGGAGGCGAAGATTTAACAGAGGACGTAGTATTACGGAAGACTGGGTAAGTAGCACTTCCATAAATATACCTCACAAGTACTTGGAATTTACGACAGATCAACCCAAAAGGGACACTTCCAAAGGGTCAGAAACCGACAATAATACCAACTATACGGGAATACGTGCAGCCGGCTACTACAATACATTCGGATGATTGAAGAGCTTACCAATGCTTGCATAGACTTGGTTATATGCATTATGTCATTGTCCACAATCACCATTTTTTGGACTCTACAACAAGAGTGCACACTAACAATATTGAAGCTATGTTGTCGAGGCTAAAGTAGTTTCTACGACATATGGATGAGTTCCTCTACCTTATGCAATACGATTTCAGAACCTCTTTCAAACCTTGATAAGTCTTTGAATCGTGTAAAAGAAGTACATCCACTTTAATTCTTTGGTTTTTTATAATGTATCTCATTTCGTATCAACTGTCTTCTGATTGCCTAATGTTTTCCAAGGTCACTTAAGGTTGGCCATAAATTATAGCCTCGCCTATCACTTATTAGTTTGCAAATATCAGGTTGTAGTAATTACCCATTCTACATCAATCTGTTATTGTTTTATTAACAATAGTTACAATAAGAAATTCGTAACACAAAATGATGTAACAAACATTAACATGGTTGCTGTCCACTTAGTTGGAACTTTGATATCAGAATTGGCTTGCATAAAAACTGAACCGCGATATACATAACATATGATACATCAATATAATGTAAACTCAGATTAATAATACAACATTAACCAGGAATCTTTTGTTTCCCGTCCAATGTTATACTATTCGAATTACAAAATAAAGCGTCTAATCAACTTGCAAGTCTGATCTCAGTTACGGATTTCTCCTAAGTAATGGGGTGATAGGACAAATTCTTTTATCATACAATTGAACCGAACAGTAATTATTTTATATCATACGAAGACTTGAATTCAATGTGTAATGTACAATTTCTGATAGAATTCAACGAAGTATTTATTTCCCTGTCACTTAGTAAGTGATGAACACTGCTATCAATGATCCTTAAAACCTGTTCATAAAATAAATAATCAATAGAAGTTTACAAATTAATCTAAACACTAGTTCATTAAATTGCCTAATCCTATAGAACAGATGTTGAAACAAATATAGTAATTCAGTAATACTTCTGGATAGAATACAGATGGCATCAGACTCGAATGCGTTTCCCCCGACTGGCTAACTTTATAAATGTGTAGGAGTTAAAACGGCTTTGTAAAATGAAATGTCCCCTGAGTCATGCGTATTAAAACTTAGTTCATTCAATTCTTTATTTAGCTTGTCAATTTTTTTTATCAGTCAGTCATCAACAACGTAGAACTTCGTACGTATGTACATCAGTTCGAGTTGCCATACCACATTGTCAATTCAAATCCCATTGTGGTAGAGGTAGTAAGATTATAAGCAGTAATCGGGAAGATTAGGGTTTGGAGATGTTATTTAAGCAGTATAATCCAATGAAATAAGTTTGGAGAGTGGAAAAAAGGAGCATGAAGAATTCAGATTAGAATTTGGCAGAACACAAAAAGTGGATGCACCTGCACAATTGCAAAAGATTTTGAGCCATGTCATTTAAGGTCTCTAACCATCGGTTTCTACCGCCTAGCGAATCCCAACCAAGTAGTCTACACCTACCAACATGACTGTCCACTTGTCTGTGACTTCATGGATTTGTGCCATGTTTTGGTCTGGCCGCCCCTAGCATTCTTCCATCGTACTCCTACACCATGAAACATCGCATGCTGGGTCAGTCGGTCGTTGGGCATACGTAACACGTGTCCCAGTAATCTCAACTGATGAATTTTCACTACTTCATCAATTGATTTGCAATCCTTACCTAATACCCGTTTCCTAGCAACTACAGTACTTACTCGTTGGTCCCAGGATATACAAGCAATGCTTCAAAGACACCTATGATCGAATACTGGTAACCTACGAATATCTTCTAATCTTACCGGCCATGCTCACTGCCATAAAGTAGGACGGGACGAACTGCTGCGCAGTAAACCTGTCCTTTGGTTGGTAGACGGATATCTCGCCTACGCCATAAATGACGCAAGTTGGCAAAAGCTAGTCGAGCCCTCTGTATCCGTCCTGAGATTTTGTCACATACCAGACCACAAAGGCTGATGAGACTTCCAAGATAAGTGAAGCGGTCGACACACTCTACTTCACTCCCTATCATTAATTCAGGTGTCGATGCAACCCGATCCTGAAGCAACATTTTGCATTTCGAGGGGGAGAATCGCATCCCGAACATGCTTGCATTGTTGCTTATAGTGGTCAGAAAGGCTCTGCATTTTGTCAGCGTTTTCACCAAATAGAACTATGTCATCGGCTTATTCTAAATAATTAATTTCCAAATTAACTGATACTATGAAATGGTGGAGGGGTACCTAGCTTGTCGTATGCCCTGATGGTGTTCTTGTAACTTTGGGGTTGCCTGATCTGCCAAGGGCGATGGGACAGTACATGATACTATTGTTATGTACTAGGTTGAAAAAGAATTGTATGCTTTATGCATACAAATCCGCCCCATTATTGTTCCTTGAGATGGTGGAGATCCACGACCAAACAATCTAGCTCAGAGTACAAAACTCCATCAAAATAACTAATACTATTCATTTCATTGAATTTCTTTTGTTATGGGAATTGATTGAGAGATTAAACATACATATACATACAATAACAACATGGTAAACTAATTGTACCAGAAGAAATAGTCGGTAAAACTATTCACCCAAACAAAAAATGATTCGAAATACTCGGTCATTATATGATGTGAAGTACAGCTGATTATCATAGAAGTTGTTCATGACAATATTTTATACATTATTGACCATGTTATTTTAAGTCATATTTGTATTTAACCAGGTTTAATAAATACTTTCGGTTTACTGAATATTTCAATAGCTTGTTCTAATTCACTGAGACGACTTTCAATTTCTGCACGTCTAGAACGAATTCTCAATGTATCCATACGTACTGGGAGGTGAGAAAATTCCTCTGACAATTGAGTATGAGCTATAGAGAAAATCAAAGTGTAATTAATGTATCGTAAATAATTAAATTTTTAATTATTAATATCATGATGAGATGGTGGAGAAGATTTGTAGCTCAAGTGGATGATTTTGATGAATGTTGTGTTCACGACTAAATCATCCAGCTCAGAGAACAAAACTTCATCAAAATTGTTAATATCATTTATTTAGTTAAACACATAAACATTGGTACAAGGAGGCACCAAAAATATATGCGTCACATAAATCATTCGATTTGTTTGAGGGCTGAGATACTGCCCGGGTGCCCAAACTGAAGTAGGTGGTTTTTCTTAGGATGCCACACTCGAAGTCTTTGACATAAAAGGTCTGATTCACAAGACAGTGGAGCAACGTCATAAAATGCAGCCCCATGGTATCATTATTCAGTGTCGGAGAAAAAGTCAATTTTCATCTGAACATTAATTAGCCATTTTAAAATAACAACACGACTGGCTATTTCTCACATTTTACGGAATTAAGATCGAAAAATGTGGAAGAGGAGTTCTGTTTGGCAAAAGAGATTCATTTTAGCTGGTTCAACAACCTTGATAATGTTCAGAACCGTAAAAATAAATCTCAGAAATCTTAATTTTACAGAATTCAAGTTCCAACAACATTTTACGTGATAATTAAAATTATATTGTTGAATTTCACTATTTAAAGAGGATGTTACTATAAATTTCCTAAAATCTCCTGTTTAAAATTATTCTAGAATTATTTAAACATTATTTTAAAAATATTTAGATCAGCGAAACTTATCATCACTTCCACGTGAAGCCCCCAAATGCTCGGGTACGGCCGAGAGTGGAGTGAGTCAGCTCTCCCCTCGAAATGTTCTCACATGGTCACGTGCATACAACCACTTCCATAAAAGTCCTATCCACTGCCTTCTCGCAGCGTGGATGTTTTTTTACGAAATTGTGAGGACGAAAAGCGAATGTCCAGCGCTTTAACCAGGTTGGTGGGTATGTAGGATCCACCTACGGAAGTTGGAAAACCCTGATTCCAAACAAATGATACAAATGGACTACAGGATCCTGAAGGAACAAATGGCGTATGAATCAATCATTTGTCACCGGCTAACATGGGACTGCATCTCCTGACGTTGCTCCACTGTCTTGTGAATCAGACCTTTAGGTTGAAGGCTCCGGGTGTGTCCCCCTGAGGAAACCACCTGCTCCGGTTTGGGCACCCGGGAAGTATCTCAGCCCTCACACAAATCGAATGATTTATTTGGCGCATATCTATTTGGTGCCTCCTTGTGCCAAAGTTTATGTGTTTAAATAATAAAATAATAATAGTGTGAAGCAGGTAGTGATTTGATGTCTAGAATGGCAAAATAAAATCACCATTAAATCATCTATCTTAAGAAAACCTAACATTTTTAGTTTTAGAAACATATGTACCCTTAAGCACTACTGAGAAAGAGAATAAAAGGAAAGTTAGTATCTCTTCCCTTGTCATTTCATTCAACATAATTTGTAAAGTGATATAACGGATGGTTTGAAACATTTTTTTCTCTCAAGTACACTACGATAATACGTTAATACGATAATGAGACCAATCACGTTAGATTAGATCCAGGATTCGAAACCAAGAATAGAGAACTAAGTTATTCTAGAATTAGTTAAACATTATTAAAAAAATATTTAGATCAGCGAAATTTAACATCACTTCCACGTGAAGCCCCCAAATGCTCTGGTACTTTAGTCAATACAGTTATAAGCAATTAAACTCAGTGAATTTGAAGTAGAAATCAATGGGAGGAAAGGTAATTACGTATATAATAGTCAGTAGGCTAGGTGCCTGTTTGTCCACTACCGGTCTCTGGCTCGGATAAAGAAGAAGGGTTGGACATGGGGCCAGTATCCCAATCCCGTAGAAAAACAAGCTTGATAGAGAAAACGCTAAGCAGAATAACCAAATTAAACTCTAATCTGGAAGTTGAAGGATCTTCATTTACAAGAATTATGACACCTCATAGTAAAAGCCGATGACCCCTCTAACAACCAAAGCAACAATTATTATAGGTACATTGAATATCCGTACAATGTGGCATACCGGAAGGACTAATCAAATAGTCACGAATGGATTTCTATCGAAACCCTGGAAATGATTCTAAAAATGAAGAACAGGACAGCAATTAACAACAGCTAAATAAGCGAGTCAAGATCGGCATTAGAACTGATAAACGGAAGTATTTGGAACATCTAGCAAGGACATTGAAGAGAGTAGCAAGAGAAGGGAAATATGAAACAACTATATGACAATGAATAAACTAACAGGGATATTTAGTAAACCAGAACTAGCGGTCAAAAACAAACAAGGTAAACCAACCACTGAAACTGACGAACGGTGGAACAGGTGGGTAGAGCACTCTAAAGAACTAAAGTCAGGCATGGAAGTAACTGCAAACACGCTTCACAGTCTATTCTGAAAGATTTGGGAGGAGAAACAAATGCCGACAGAATGGAAAGAAGAATACCTCATCAAGATAACAAAGAAAGGAGATCTCAGTATGTGTGAGAACTACAGAGGCATCACACTACTGTCGGTAACAGGAAACATTTTCAACAGAGTTTTGCTGAACCAGATGCTCAGCTTCGAGATCAACAGGTTGGATCCCATAAGGATTGGTCGTCCACGAACCAAATCGCAACACTACTGATCATCTTTCAACAATCCATTGAATGGAATTTGTCAATATACATTAAATTCATTAACTATGAGAAAGCGTTTGACGGTGTGGATAGGAAAACATTATGGAACCTATTCTGACTTTATGGTGTAACCTTTTATCTCATCAACACCATCCGGAATTCATACGACGGACTACACTGCGAAGCCGTGCATGGAGGAAAGTTGACAGATGCATTCCAAGTTACGACCAAAGTCAGACGAGTCTGCTTACTTTCCGACTTATTCTTCCTACTGGTGTTTGACTGAATTATAAGGACTTCCACATCTGAGGGGAAGCACGGAGTACGGTAGAGAGTTTGAATGCAGCTAGACGATTTGGACTTCTCATATGACCTAACTCTTCTATAGAGAACAAACCACCTTCCGGATGAAGAGGAAATTAGGAAAAGAAGTTGGAAGTGGATAAGACATACATTGAGAAAATCATGAAATTGCATCACGAGGCAAGCGCCAACTTGAAATCCTGAAGGAAAAACAAAAATAGGAAGAACAAGGGACAGCTTGTATCGAGAATTGCAAGCAGATATGAATAGGATGAATAACGACTGGAAAAGATTTTGCAAGACAGATTTCGATGGACAATCTTGGTGGGCGGTTTATATTTCTCCTCGAGGGGTAACAGGAGTAAGCAAGTACGACATATCATATACTGTTTACATATTATTCTGAATAAGATATCTGATTTCATTTATATTTGGATTTAAATCACATCTATGAATTAATACCTTTGTTAAGCAATTCTAATGTATTTAGACGTTCTTCTTCTGGCATTCTCTGATGTCCTGGAGGTTGATCTGGATCAGGCTGGTTTTCCAATTCTTTTTGAATCCGTTCTTTTTCTTTTTGTTTCATTTTGATTAGGCTAGAGAGAAATGATGATACATTCATGTACACTTCTTGTTATTTTATTGTAGACAATCAGTTTATATATTAAACAGCTTTATTAGACTTTTACTCTTTTATCATGCATAAATAACTCAATATTTGACTAATTCAATGTTTTAATGAGATGTTTGTATAAATATGTTCAATTTGAATATTAGGTTTGTGTATTATAATGCGACGTCAAGAAGTTTTGATGGAAATTCATGACTCATAAAATTAACTAGATCGGCAGGGATCCGGGTACCAATGATGACAGTGAATAACTAGTGAGTTTCCAATATCTAAACAATAGCTTTACACTACAGTGAATGAACAGCAGTGTTTCGTGCGAAACTTGATGATCCTTGAGCTACATACAATAGAACGGCATATGTATTCGCTACGAAATTAAAATGAAATACCCATATATTTTTGCAGGCATTCTGTCATTTCTGATATTGTCTTGTCCTAAGTACCTTACCAACTTCAAACAATATCAAACATCAGAAAAGACAGTAACTGAGATGGTTATCACGTAGCCAAGTCAACCAGATGTATACAGATTCCTCATTTTACCAAGTGTCTTCTTCTCTTTGGCTCATCAAGTTATCTTGTTATGGACAAGACATGTTTTAAAAAGCAATCGAATAACTGAAATTCTCCTTAATCGTCTATCCACAATAGCGATGTCTTAAACTAGAGTAAACAAGTCCATTTATAACCATTCGGATCTCCTAATAGTGACAAGCTATGCGAGTTATCATATTAGAGATTACACAATTTTCCAATTATGGGATATTAAAAGCTCAATCAACTACCTCACTCACCATTCTCATAGTTGATTCATACGTATATACAGTACAATTTTATTGATTTTTATCACGTTTTACAGAAAAGAGTAATAGTTGACTATTCGAATTTATATAATTCAGTACAAACTGATGGTATTACTAAGCCGAATTATATTTAATTAATGCGGATAACTTTCTTAACATATTAGAAACCCTTATAGGATAAATTATTGTAATATTTTTTCCTAAATGAGATGAAAAAGCACCCACGACAATTAAGATTCCCTACCACCCATTTCTAAAAAATTTTATGGTTTGAAAGAAAAATTTAGCGATCGGTGATTGGTGTACTCGTTTTGCAAGTGTGTGCTCAAGTGATAATGAACAAACATTTTGTCACCTTTAATCATTTTCACAGATTGAAATCATGAGTCAGTTGAAGCTAGACCACCATTGAAAACCTGGAAGCATCCACGAACCCGCACCGTGGATGCGCACTGCTGAGGAGTCCCATACCAGGACGAAACGGCCGTCCAGTGCTTCCAGGTTTTCAATGGTGGTCTAGCTTCAACTGACTCATGATTTCAATCTGTGAAAATTTCTAAAAATCTCCACAAAACACATTCTGATAATTTAATCATTTTGTAATTGGTCGTAAACTGTTCATCTTTGTGATCTGATTAGTTGAAATCGAAATCGCATCAAGTGCTGTGATTGGATGTCTGAATTTTCATTTTTTACATTTGAAATTTAACGATAGTGAATAAATCTTTTTGTGTAATCTTATTCTTGTAAGAAATTTAGACATTTTAAGAAAAAACACACCAACTGAAGTGCAATCCTACTGTTACTGAATGCGTATTGGGATAAATTTTTGATTTCCGATCAAGTGATTTAATGTCACGAGTACTTATATATATCACATAAAAAGAAAGTTGAGTGAAAAAGGGAAATGAAAATCGATTTGAATATTTGATAATAGTGATTACTGAATTCGGTCGGTAATCAAATGCTGAATACGTAATTAATAAACAAATTATTACCGAAGTGTGTACATAAGTTTTTTTAGTAACACATGGTCTGTTAATCGGAGAAACAAATGAACATATCAATAATCCATCATGATAACTTACTGGTTGCAATATGTGTAATTCAGGTGAAGCAACCCGTAGACCATCATTTAATGAACTGACTTTGACAGTATATGAATGTAGTAATAAATTTAACCGAAATAGACACTTAATATTTAGTGGACGTTTATTTTGTAAATGTTCATGCTTAATGAGAATTAGACAACGTTAGATTTCAATGCGGTTAATTTTAAAAGTCCATTGAAACACGGTTCATTATTTTCACTTGTAAATTATTTGTAGTTCTATATTTTAAAATTAATTTTTTGGTCGTAATAAAAACTAATGTGTGTTTAATCAGTCATGTGTGAATATTGTTAACCACCGTAATATGAAACCTGAACTAGATCTAGACATTATGAATGTCTACATTTTTGACAAGCATTTAAAATATCCGTTTCATGAAGTGTAAATGAACAAGCCTACGTCGTCTGACTGACTCAACAAATATCTATCGACTTTAAACGTATAAATATGAATAAGGTCAACTGTATTTATTATTTATTTTCCTTATGATCATTATTATTATTATTATTATTATTATTATCATTATTATTATTATTATTATTATTATTATTATTATTATTATTATTATTATTATTATTATTATTATTATTATGTCAATTGACAAGATTCAATTCTCAGACTATGCATTTCATTGACACAAAATTTTTTGCAATTTCAATTTCCCTATAATGCTTAGTCACTTATTATAACTGAACACTTTACTGCAAATCATCCCGACATTTATTGAATGACCTTTTTAATTTGTAAACATATATATCGTTACAGATGTAAACGTTCACCATTGTTAACACATTACATTGTCAAATTCATTAATGCCATGCCATATTTTTGGCCTTTATAAAAAATGGAAATTATGGACTTATAACTGTTTAGTGTGATTGTACCAGTACAAATGAATACGGTGATATAATCAGTAGTTATGAATAACAATGAAGGCTTAGTTGACGATCATACGAACATCTTACGTACGCATAGTTCTGGTTTCAGGTACCTTTAATATAAAAACGGAATATGAAATTCTTGCATTTTGTATTCATGAAACAGCTAATAGTCTTATTTCTTTTTACACTTACTATACGACCTTTTATCACATTAATGATTTCAATGATGACGGTTTCAACTTGTTTTCTAATGTCATTATTTTATTCCTAAATAAGTTAATTTCCTTCATTGTGTTTACTTCTCTATGAGCTTTAATCACATTCTTCTTTGTAATGATAATCACTAATAAATGTCAACATAAATTTATTGACCTAACGACAAAATTACGATTTTCACTATACTGAAATATTCCTATTAAAATTGACTAAAATGTACTATTATTAGATAATTTACAAATGTGTCACTAAAACATGAACGGTAGTCACATTATTTTAAATAAAAAAATTACTAGATTAGTCTTCATTAGATGACAAAATCTTGTCTACGTTTTCTTCACCTTTATATCTAATATACATTAGAAACAAGTTTACGAATACATGAGCGATAATCGCTTTTCGATTATTAATATCTATGGTATATCTAAATGCATTAGACATTTTAAAGTGCTTAATCACTTGACCTTTGCCATAGACAAAAACAATATTAGGAAAAATGAATTTAAATCAATTTGTGGGTGGCCCTGAAAAGGGCCTTTTATCGTTCTCGCAGTGGGACGTCCGAACTATTAGTTGGTAATGGCGCCACACATCGGACAGTGGACTGCTCGTACGTTCGGTGATGGATCATAAGCACAGAATCTATGAAACATTGCATCACAAGGACAGAAAACCCAACCCACTACCGTGAAGTTCTTGATAAAATTGGCTATAGAGTGAACTGCATTGTTCTTCAGACAGTCGCCTGACTAACGCAATCACTGTATTCTTCATGCTCGGCTGGCTCAATTGCATTGGGAAATAATTCTCAACTGCAATACGAGAAATCAAAGTCGATGTTTCGCGACTTATAAATGCAATACAAACGGGTATTGCCTTCAAATTCATATCAAGGGCTACGACCTGATATAAATAGATATTCTCGTTATTCGTCTTGTATGTTCCGTCCAAACCAATAACATCACCGAAACGATCTGCAAAAATCTTTTGATCACCAGTGGTGAAGAAAAAGTACGATAGACAGTTCTCATAGTCTAATTCGTATTCGCATAGCCCACCCAAAGATGTTATGTGCGCTTTCAATTTTCCATAATCACCTATCGTTTACATTATAAATTGGCAAATGGCTTACCAGGAATGTTCGCCTGTGAGAACACTTTGTACCGCATATTATAGATATCTTGATTATTCAGTAGTTTCCCATAAGAATGGAAAGCATAATTCTTAATGTGGAATGAAGCAGTACCAGATATTAGCAGCGGTCGCACATTTTCAAACTGGGCCTCTGTTAGCCTGCGCACCCATGAATTATCTTGGTACCTCAGGGAATTGCACTCGTGATTGTGATGCACATTCCCACGTACAACAGTCCAGTAGCCGTCTATAATCTTACAATACATGAAGGCCGGACACTGAGTGTTCATGGAAGCCCTTCAAGACAAAAAATGTTAATAACATTTATAAAATTACCTCCTCCGTCTGATCCGCTGTGACGATCGGCTAGATGTTATACGGCCATGTCTCCAGCACACAAATTTAATGTACGAGTTTTCATTTCTGCACAAATGCGAATCTCGAACTACATAATGACAATAAGTTGATCTTTCATAATTTGTGATAGCGGACTTCAACGCTTCAACCGATGGGAACGTAACGAGAAACAAGGTTGTCAAAAAGACTTCCACCATATCTGTTACGTGAGAAACAACAGCACTTGTACTCGGGACGTTACTCTCCGCCATAATGATGATTAAAATGTACTTCGTCGACAAGTGCTGATATTTTATAATAATTCGACAAAACATAACTAACCAATTTAAACGAATTTTAAAACTAGCCATTTCATTGGACGAAACGGGATGAAAAATATTGCATATTTGGGTTGAAAAAACATTTTTAAAAAGGGTGGGTAGGGGGTTTTTTTAAAAAATTGCCGTGGGGCTAATGAATTTCCAACTACGTCACAAGGCATGACCTCACATAGAATCCTCAAGGTCAAAGGAAAAAAGGAAGATCAGAGTACACATTACGCCGGGAAATAGAGATAGACATGAGAAAAATCAACAAAAATTGTATAGAACTGGGAAGGCCCAGTACAGAATAGGTTAGAGAATGCTGGTCGGCGGCCTATGCTCCGTTGGGAGTAACAGATGTAAGTAAGTAAATAATATTTTTTGGTTCAAATAATTGATTAATTAAATATAATGTAACATGGATAGACTAATAAAACTTACTAAGGTGGGATAACCCCACTTTTTAATCGTCTTTCAGGCCACATTCTTGATGTATGCGATATTTGTGACTTTGTTATATTTGAATCCGTTAGATGAGATTTATCATTTAACGATAAAGAATTCATACTTGCTATCCGTCGAATTCCAGTTCTTTTTACACTTGGTGCTGTTGCCATATGAGCATTAGCACGAACAAAATTAATATCACGTCTGATAAATTCAACCTATTAATATAGAAAACAATTTAGATTATAAAACTGTCTATTTGTCTTACTTTTAATCGGAAGCAAAAAATGCTTATGATATTATTGACATCTCGAACTGATCGGAGTTAGACAACCACTGAGAATCTGGAACCACAACGTCTGCTTCTTCTTAGCATGAAACTCTTCAACAATGACCACTCACGACCTTGCCACCAGGGACCTTCAGTCTTGCCCCCGAATACCTAAGCTTCGAACCCCTGAGCAGGAGTCCAATCATGTGCAGGTTGAACTCCATTCAATCTGCTGTATTACTCAACAGCCTCCAATTGTCTTAATAAAATACTACAGATGTGCAATAGATCCCACTAGCCGATTACATTCATACTTGAGTCAGAGATAAACTCAGAATTTGAGTTTCTAAATGTTTGGCTAAGAAAAAAGCCGTACGTCTTTTCACAAAGGTCTATATATAGGAAGTCAATATGGAGTGCGCAAAGTTCAATTACATTCAGTACAAAGAGAAAATTATCTTTATTCTTGAGAGCTAGAATAATGTACTGAAGACATGATCGACAAAAAATTGAAAAATATCAGGAAGTGGATTTCCTCCCTGCTTCAGTGGCAATAGCCTAAAGCCAAAACACCTAGTTGAAGGAACTCCTACTTTACGAAAAATATTTCTTATGGACATTTAGTTCAAAGAGGATGCGACTGCATAGATCTTAAGAAACTAATTGTCGAAATCCCCAGTTTTTATTCAAATGAGTTCTTTTTCAGTATATGCCTGACTCAAGGATGTGTCGAAGATTAACTATCGTTTTGGAGCACTTCAGTATCCATCCATCAGTTAACCTGCCGCTGTGGAGTATATTATATTGGCTGCATAAAGCATTCTGTTTTCAAACGCATATCCGAACACCTTATAGCACAGGTAATAAAGGTGAATCTAAATCCATCGATAACTCGATTACTGAACATCTAGTTAATTCTGATAACCTATCTCCAACAAAATCTTTATTCACAATTATTGATAGTCAGACAAACTGGTTCTAATGGAAGCTGGATAGGAAAATGTTACATAGTAAAGGCATTGGAAACCCATTAATTCAAGCCAGATCTCTGAGTTCAGAAGCGGTTATCTAATCCCTCAGTCTGCCAACTTGTTTTTATTTTTTGAGCTGTTTTATGGCACATGTTCGCTCTCTTATCTATCCTACCTAAATCTCTATAGTGTAATAAGAAAACGTAGATTATCAGAACTATAAATATAGTTCTGATAATCTACTGATTAATAATAGAATTTTTATCGTGGACTGTCGTTACATACAAAATTACTGAAAATCAATGCTAACTCCATACCTGGTTTTACCATGGAGGAAAAATTCTGACGAGCTGAAAGTTAAAATGGGACACTTGTTCACCGGCTTTTTCGTTCTCGGTAGTCCTATAGATGACATTACTTAGCACTGAAAATTAATATTGATTTTAGTGAAATACGTTTTTATCAATATGAACACGAATTCGTTATTTTTAAGTCAGTCAGTCAACTACAACGTAGGACCAGGCACATATATGCATCCTCCAAGTTGCCATACCTCATTAACACAACGAGATGAAAATCAAGTCCATTAAAGTAGTCAATTCAATCGTGGTAATATATAAAAGAAAGATTACATATCACAATATAGTACAGGAAGAAAGAATTAGTTCATAGAAAGAAAGAAATGAGACGATTTTAATCTCATAGTTTAAATGAAGACAGAGATTGTATACACTACACCATTGTGATCGGTTCTGAGCCATGTCATCCAGAATCACCAACCACTGGTTACAATAGTCGCGCGGACACCAGCAAAATAGTGTGTATCTACCAACGCGAATCACATCAGAAGTTAATGACTTCAAGCACTGATGCCGCGTTTTGGTTTGGCCACCCCTAACTTTCTTCTAGCCATCTCCAACACCGGTTAGCATTGCGCGCCGTGGTAATCGGTGTTCAGGCATACGTAACACGTGGCCCAATCATCTCAGTCGATGAAAATTCACAACCTCATCAAATGATTTACCATCATTCCATAATACCCTGCGTCTAACCTCACTATTACTTATCTGGTGATCCTAGCAGATGAGAGAAATATTTCTAAGGCATCTGTAGTCAAGTACTAGTAACTTACGATTATCTTCTACTCTTAATGGCCATGTTTCGCAGCCGTAAAGTAGAACAGAACAAACTGTCACGCAGTATACTCATCCCTTATTTGATAATCGGATATCTCGTCTTCGTTATTTTAGATAACATAGATTAGATTTAATAAATAAACTTACATTTTTGGCTGATTCAGCTTTTGGTACAGATGTTTTAGCTGAATTCAAATGTTTATGTATAGGTGAAATAGGTATACTACTTAAATATTTTAGATCAACTTCGTCTTCAATATCACGAGAATGTGCACGTAAATATTCTGTTTTTTTAATTGATTGAATTGGTGTTAATGTTGCTCGTTGTATTTTTTTATCAGATTTATTTGTTCTTAGTGATAAAGATTGATGAGATTGTCCCTTATTTTTGGAAGAAACACTATGTGAATTAGGCATATGTGGGGGAATAGTTTGCTTCAATTGATCTGTATAATTATCAGTTTGTGTAGATATTGATGAGTTGTTTGGTTGTAGATATTTGGGATTATCAGTTTTGTTTAAATTAGTACTATATTTATTTTGTTTACTAGATTTGATTGCATCAGTTTTTGATAATGACTGAATTGATGTATTAAATCCAGTCTAATAAGCAAATAGAAAATAATTGTTAAACACAATTATTTAACAGTAATCAGTTTATTATATAATAAAAATAATTCAATAGTTGAAATCATGAGTCAATTGAAGCTAGACCTGGAAGCACTGGACGGTCGTTTCATCTTATTGTAGGACTTCTCAGCAGTGCACATCCACGACCACGCCTTGCGAGATTTCAACTCATGACCTATCGGTCTCGTGCGCGAACACTTAACCTCTAGACTACTGAGCCGGCATCCAATGGTGTTAATGTCTAACTTCAACTAATTTACAAAATCGAGCGACACATCCAACATTGTCATCAGTGAGTTACTATCTCACGACAGACCCGATTGAACTCCACTGGTCACTGCTTCCCACCAGAACTCTAGGAAATACTTGTTGAAGCCAGTCACTAATGAGTATATGCTGATAACTTTCTTAAATTAAGTTTAAGGCATTAACCGACTGCTGAGTGGTATACACATGTAAATAAATTTATTAAGATTTAAGTCATAAATTTAACTATTAAAGATAACGATAAATAAACAGGAATTCAACAAACATTTAAACAATCTAAATGTAAGGTAATTGAAATGATGCTACTTTACTACTTATATCAGTGATACGATTCAAGGTGTATTGTCTCAAAGTCTTAATGAGAAGTTATATTTTCAGTGATGAGAGTTTTAATGAAAATTAGTCGAAATTTTCGAATAACTTTTTCTGGTTAGTGTTTTTTAGCGAGTTAGTTTTCTATATGATGGGGTCGCTAACCTCATACCCAACCCTCCTCCTTTATCCGGGCTTGGGACAGGCAGTATCCCCAGAGAGGCCCAACTTCGAGATCAACAGGCAGGATTCCGTGAGGATCGACCGTGTACAGACCAAATCGCAACACTACGGATCATTGTAGAACAATCAATTGAATTGAATTCGCCACTCTACATCAACTTCACTGTCGACGAGAAAGCATTTGATAGCGTGGACAGGACAACACTATGGAAGCTCTTTCCATACTACGGCGTATCTGAGAAGATAGTCGATATCATACGGAATTCATATGGTGGATTAAACTGCAAAATCGTGCGTGGAGGACAGTTGGCAGACTCATTCGTGGTAAAGACCGGTGTCAGGCAACGTTGTTTACTCTCACGCCTTCTCTTTCTCCTGGTGATCGACTAGATAATGAAGACGTCAACATCTTAGGGGAAGCATGGGATACAGTGGACATCTAGGATGCAGCTGGGCAATCTAGACTTCGCAGATGGTCTGGCCCTCCTATCGCAATAGCAACAACAAATGAAGGAGAAGACGACCAGTGTAGCAGCAACCACAGCAGCAATAGATCTCAGCATACAAAAGGGGAAAAGCAAGATTCCTCGATACAACACAGCATGCAACAATCAAATCACACTTGACGAAGAAGATTTGGAAGATGTAAAAACCTCAACATATCTGAGCAGGATGGATCTGATGTAGATGTGAAGGCGCGGATCGACAAAGCAAGAGCAGCATATTTACAACTGAAGAACATCTAGAACTCAAAGATCTGTTTATCAACCAACGCCAAGGTCAGAATTTTTAATACAAATGTTAAGACAGTTCTACTGTAAGGGGTGGAATCTTGGGGAACTAGGAAAGCAACCATCCAGAAGATACAAGTGTTTACTAACAGTTTTCTACGCAAAATACTTCGGATCCGTTGACCAGACACTGTTAGCAACAACCTACTATGGGAGAGAACAAACCAGATCACAGCGGAGGAATTCATCAGGAAGAAGAGCTGGGAGTGAATAAGATACATATTGAAGAAAGCACCCAACTACGTCAAAAGGCATGCCCTCAAGTGGAATCCTCAAGGTCAAAGGAAAAAAGGAAGATCAAAGAACATATTACGTCGAGAAATGGAGACAGACAAGATAAAAATCAACAAAAATTGGATAGAAGTGAGAAGGCCCAGAACAGAGTGGGTTAGAGAATGCAGGCCGGCAGCCTATGCTTCATTGGGAGTAGTAACAGATGTAAGTACGTCGAAATTCATACCGCAAAAACGTTATATTAAGTAAAAAAATCTAGTTGTTTTTATTACCTCCGAAGATATAGGATTTTCATTTGATTGAGATTGTCTAGTTTGTGCATGATGACATGTAATAAATTTGTTGTATGTATTGTTTTGTGTACGATCTGTTGAGAGAACTGATCTACCGCATTGTTCTGCAACACGTTTTTTAAATGTTATACTGTCTTCTAATTGTCTTAGTTGACGAATATTTTCACGAATATAATCTTTTCGACGATTATCTGATAATTTACATGAAACATAGATAAAGTTCTCTAGAATACAGTTGTAAATAAAATAAAATTTATTTAGAAAGCTCACTTGATATTACTATCTCTCAATACGGGACTAAGTTGTGAAGAATTCCAGAAATAACTTTTTAATCAATTTTAAATCAATATACAAAAACAACTGGGTGACTATTTGCTGGTTAGCGTTTTTTTAGCACAGTTTCTTTTCTGCGGGATGGGGTTGCCGATCCCATTCCTCCTCTATCCGGGCTTGAGACTTGCAGTAATTCTCGAAGAGTTACAGACAGCTATTCACAGATAGCTTTTAATCACTGGATACCACGTACGGTGCGTTATAATAACAAATGACTAGTTAGTTTATTAGCGCAAATGAGAGGAATGCACAATATGATCCTCAGCGTCCAATGAGGTTGGATTTAATGGAAGTGTTTACGCAAGTTAATCGGAAAATCCAGTGTCTTAAATTCGTAGATGTTTATCCTTAGACTAGATAATATTGATCATATATGTATTCGAAACATTGCTCGTATATCCTGGGACCAACGAGTAAGTAATGCAGTTGTTAAGAAACGGGTACTAGGTAAGGATGACAAATCAATTGATGAAGTAGTAAAACTTCATCAGTTGAGATGACTGGGACATGTGTTACGTATGCCCAAACACCAACTGCCCCGACGAGCGATGTTTCATGGTGTAGGAGTAGGTTGGAAGAAAGCTAGGGGCGGCCAGACCAAAACATGGCACAAATCCATGAAGTCACAGACAAGTGGACAGTCATGTTGGTAGGTGTAGACTACCTGGTTGGGATTCGCTAGGCGGTAGAAACCGATGGTTAGAGACCCTGAATGACATGGCTCAAAATCTTTTGTAATGGCGCAGGTGCATCTACTCTCTGTGTTCTCCCAAATCCTACTTTCCTGAATCCTCCTTGTCTCTTTTTTTCTCTTTCCAAATTTATTTCACTGGATTACACTTTAAATAACATCTCCAAACCCTAATCTTCCCGATTACTGCTTATACTCTCACCACCTCTATCACTACGGGATTTGAATCGACAACTGCATCTCTGTGTTAATGTGGTGTAGCAACTCGAATTGATGTACGTAGGTACGAAGTTCTACGTTGTTACTGATTGACTGACTGTAAACAATTCACTTACTCAGCATCATCTATATTTTCAGTAAAATAAAAACTTAAATTATACTTATTCATGCTTAAACCCATAAACATTGAGGCTTTATATCTAATCATGAAAATCGAATCAACAAAGTAGCTCACCCACTGAAAGTTCTTATTATAATGGACGCTTTTATGAAGTCACCTGAACAGATAGCTACAAAGTAGGATTTTTGTTCCATCATTTAAAACTTTTATTCTCAATAAATTGTTCTTTCGAAAGCATATTCATTCTTGAAACAATTAAGATATTAATACTTCAACTCAAATTCAAATACAGTAAACTTATCTGTGTGGTTGTAACGCATCATTATAGTTAATAAGAAGTCATTCCTGATTTATTGTTATTCATACAAAATATATGCACCAGCTAATCAACTTTCGTTGAATATTAATAATCCTGAAATGAAACTAAAAATCGAGGACTATTTCCTTCCAACTTCAGCTGAAAAGCTTCGAGATACACCAAAAAGAAAACCCAACGTGTTTTACTGCCAACATTTCTAAGCGTTGCATGTTTTTGTCAGTACTTCATACCGTCTATGATTTCTTGATGATTGAACTTAGGAAGACTGATGTAGCCCAGATGATATGCACAACGTAGATCATAACTTCTCTGTAAACTATAGTTTAAATACTCGACGATAGTTATGAGTCATGAAGTAGTTTTTAAAAGTTTTCCAAACAATTCAATTTATATCAGAAGGGTTCTTGTGGATATTATAGTAATTTCAATGGTTGAGATCATGAGTCAATTAAAGCTAGATCCAGTGCTTCCAGGTTCTTCATGGTGGTCTAGCTTCAACTGACTCATGATCTCAACCATTGAAATTTAATTTATCATAAAATAATGGCATAAAATATCATATTTGTTCGAGAAAATTACTTAAAACAAACCTAACATTCAATTATGACAGAAAATTACCACAACCTAATGAATTACAAGTCTAAATCCATTGAGACATGTTCAACATAAAAAATATAGAATCGAGAGCTACTGCCTTGTAAGTTGTTCCCGTATGACAAAAAATCGGTTAGAAATTTAAACAGCATGTTAAACATTAAACTCGAATAACAAAAGATTTAGTATGTCAACGTTTTTGTAGCCCAGTCAAAATTCCTGTCATTTTTTAGAGTCACACAAAGTGTGATATTTTTATCTACATCCACTGTATATCTACTTTTTGTTTGAACAATGGGCTATCCACCTCCTATATTTTAAAAGAGATCACTTAAGCCGATTAAGATTCAAAATACTCCTTCAATTTAAAACCGTCCTAGCTAAAGTAAAGACATTAAAATTAGTTCTTATCTTTTGTTAAAATTAAAAAACCGAAGCTCAATTTTGAAAATGAAACTGATACTTACTGCGCAATCGTAACCGATCCAATGAACTGTTTGATGTATTCGTTTGCCATTGTAATAAATCAACATTGTACGTTGGACCATTTGTACATTTGAAGTTTGTTTCATCAGTTGATTTCAGATTATGGTTTATTAGATTTGGTTTGTACAGATTTGTATAGTTATTAACAAATACAGGATGATGGGATAATATTGACGTCATACTGAGATACTTTTTGGCGTTTGTGTAAAAAATTTACTATGATTGATAAGCTGAATAATAATAATAATAATAATAAATGAAATTGAAAGATAACTTATTATAACTCCAACCATAACTGTCAAATTTTTTCAGTTAGATCGAATGTACTCTAAAGTCTATTTGCTGATCATGATCTACTTTTTGTCAGGTAACAGATTTTATACTCAATTATTGTTAGAGTGACAATCTTTTATTCGTCAAGTTATTATTTATGTATTTATTTTTATTTAAACACATAAATATTGGTACAAACGGGCACCGAATACATATGTGTTACACAAACCACTTGATTCATGTAAGGGTTGGGATACTGACCGGGTACCCAAGCCAAAGCAGGTGGTTTTCTTAGTGGCCCATCCCCTGGACCTTCGACCCAGAGGTCTAATCCACAAGGCAGCGTAGCTATATCAGGAGATACAGTCCTATGGTAGCGAGTGACCAACAATACGCCATTTGTTTCCTTAGGATCCTGGATCTCATGTACATCGTTGGCTTGGAACCAGGGTTTTCAAGCTCCCCTATGTGAACTTCCCGTGTCCACCAACCAGGTTAAATCTCCAGACATTCGCTTTTCGTCCTCATGATTTCGTAAACAATACCCGTGGTGCGAGAAGGCAGTGAGTAGGAATTTTCTGTCAGTGGCTGTATACGCGTGGCCATGTTAAGGCACTTCGAGAAGGTGAGTTGACTCTTCCCACCCTCATCCATACCACAGCATTCGAGGTTATTTCTCTCTCATAAGCAAAGTTAACCAAATTTAAAAAATCAGAAACACTGGTCGATAATTCTTTAAACCACCACTATACTATTGCGAGAAAAACGATTAAGGTTAATTAACTTCTAAAACAATATAGATCGTTGATACCTAAATTAGTAGACCAAACAATAATAATAATCTATTGATAAATGTTAACCACTACGACAGCATCCGAGAAAAAGCACGAAAATTCGAGTCACATGCCGAATATACAGAAGCGAACAAAGTAGTAGAGAAAAGCAGCAGAGTTGTAAAGTGAAAGCTCGTAGACTCAACAATTACAGCAGAAAAGGTGCAAGAGGGAATTGAAAAAAGCTGCATGGTACTACCTAAATGCTACCATGGAAATATAGTAGATTTATGCAAGAGCCTATTTGTTGACGTCTTCCACGACGAACGGTAATCAGTAGGGAGGATAGTTTAACGAAGCATTTGCTGATAGAACTCACCAAGACTTCTAAAGTCTGTCTACGTGACTCTACTTGCTGATTAACTCATCAGTACATAAGAGCTTTGGTTTCCGCCTGCACTACGATTATCGTACTATTTTTGGGCCAATTATATGGAAGAAATCAGAATTGAAATATAAAACTTTACTATTTTTGATAGTGAGTATTGTTTCTCAGTGTTCTGTTGTTTGATATGTCGCTTGTCATGCATTATAATTGGTTTCTATAAGGTAAAGCTGGATCGAATTAAAAGCCGATCAGTCACGATTAAATTAGACTGTGTCACAAATGTGATCTAAAAAACGTGATACATCACATTAGTGTGATGAGATTAACAGTCGAAACAATCTAGTAACATTATCGATTAAAAAAGACTAAAACGCGAATATAGTTTGAAAGGATAATGAAAATGTAATCATAAATGAATGGTAGAACTGTAGATCTAGAGAAAAAAGGAGTGAGTTCACCTGAACCATTGAGATGGATTTCGAACTTATTGTCGGACGAACGTGCTGAACCACAGATCATAATCATCACACTGACCCGAACAAGATGATAGTCTGAATGGCTCAACAATGATCATAATATAAGTCAACGAATTCACATAAAGATGCCACTTTTATATTAACTAACTACTAGCTTTCTTTCAACTAGGTCCCAAAGCAGCCAACCCAAGTAATTAAGTGATCGAAAACGCGCCAAAAGGTCTGCTTTTTCGTCTACTATTCGGAAATAAAGTGAAATTTCCACTTTTTTCGCCTTAGATTTCGATGTGCAAATGACAAACTGATAATCCAGATTCTAGCTGAAGCGATTGTTTCAAGAGTAAAAAAATAATTTACCTGATTCGTAACGTGTAAGAAGAATGAATCAAAAGGATAAAAGTGGGAACGGAAATGATAATAAGAGAGGTAGGAAGTAGTTACTGGTATGTGGTAATGATAGTCGTGGTAATTTACGAGACATGCATCAGACACAGATGGTCAAAGAAGAGAATGGTAATCTGTGAATAGGCAGTTGTTTATCAAGTTCCCTCTAAAAGCTATCGACTGATGTGGCCATGGTCACCCCGGCTGGGGGCGCATTCTGAACGGGAGAAACCTTTGATGAGAAAAAGTAAAAGCGTATCTGTTCTTTGGTGTGCAGTCTTTTGAAGGTTGCCTTGAGGAGCGTGTTGATGATATTCTGGTACTATGTTAGTGTTGGGGTGGCTCGGTGCACTTAATATATTTTCGGCCACTATCAGGTCACTTCTCATCCCCCTGTAACACAACCAGAATCACCCCGGATGTTGGGGTCTGCCCCGTAAGGTTTTTGTTTGAGATACTTTATCCAATTGAGTTCCTGCCTATAAAATTAGTCCGAGAAACATATTATTTTGTAGTTTAAGCTGGTGTCCTAATTCTCCGTGGTTGCAAGCCCGAGAACGTTCAAAAGAGACAATTGGGAGAGGATTCGCGCGCAGGGTGAAAGCGCTTTAAGTTAAATGAGGAAGAATGTTCATGACGTGATATTTCGACAGGTTATGTTTGAACTGTTTATCTATTGCCGATTTTTCTATTGTAGGGTACCTTTTAAACTCAAGTGAATAATTTTCGCTCTTTGTAGATCTTTAAGTCTTTTCATCATCTGCATAGATTAGCTCTGTTAATTTATTTTTATCTAACACGTTAATATGGATCAAGAGAAAGGAATGATCTAAGACATCTTAGGTCAATACTGACATATATATAATCCATTATTAAACTGCTGATGTATAATCATCTGAAATCGTTTCGACAAGCAAATTATAGAAAGCTAGCAACTCAACTGAATTTAAATACTAACACAGAATTCCTTTAATTATTGAGAATGTTTTCAGAAACATGAGTTACTCGGAAGGAGAATTTTCGTTACAAGCGCTGATACATTGTTACCAAAAAGCGTAAACAGTCGTTTATTAAAACAATAATTAATTATGTATTTATTCCTAACAGATACTTGAAAACTTTCCGTCACAGGCTTCATTCTCACTTATAGTTCTGTATCTCTGACTTGAAAAATGCCTTAGCATGTTTCTTATATGAGGACCTTTAAATATATGTTCGTGTGATAAAGTAATATAGTACTTCTATGTCCAAATTATCTTATACATAATAGTGCATAGTATAAGAATCATATTAGGTTTCGATTTACATAAGAGGGGACGGAATAAGCCATAACGTATATAACGAGTTTCACTACAATAGTAAAGTTCAATGAAGTTCATCATATTTGTATTAGCGTCAGCCCTGCATACTAGAACTGTTTTGACATTCTTATTGAAGATTTCGACTTTGAAACTGGTTGACAGGCAGTTATTTTGAGTTCCATGTGTTCTCCAACTGTAGGAACGCTGCCCTTTCGTTACCAATCCTTACCTTCACACTCGGATTAGATCATCCTTGTTTATTGATGATGCTGACCAGGTACGTGAAAGTTTCCACACCTTCCAGAGTTTCGTCATCGAATGTGATTGGGTTGGTGTTCTGCACGTTGTATTTGAGGATGTTGCTTTTTCCTTTGTGTATGTTGAGACTTAGTGCTACAGTGGTTGGTGCTACACCTGCTGTCTCCACCTGCAATTGTTGGTATGTATGGGATAGAAGAGCTAGGTCATCTGCGAAGTCCAAGTCGTCTAGCTGCCTCCAAACTGTCTACCGTATTCCGTGCTTCCCCTCAGATGTGGAAGTCCTTATAATTCAGTCAAACACCAGTAGGAAGAATAAGTCGGAAAGTAAGCAGACTCGTCTGACTTTGGTCGTAACTTGGAATGCATCTGTCAACTGTCCTCCATGCACGACTTCGCAGTGTAGTCCGTCGTATGAATTCCGGATGGTGTCGATGAGATAACTGCTTACACCATGAAGTCGGAATACGTTCCATAATGTTCTCCTATCCACACCGTCAAACGCTTTCTCATAGTTAATGAATTTGATGAACAGTGACTAATTCCATTCAATGGAATGTTGAAAGATGATCAGTAGTGTTGAGATTTGGTTCGTGGACTACCGGTACTTATGGAATCCGACCTGTTGATCTCGAAGCTAAGTGTCCACTGAATCATTCAACCGGTTCAGCAACACTCTGTCGGAAAATTTTTCTGTTACTGACAGTAGTGTGATGCCCTTATTGTTCTCACACATACTGAGATTTCCTTTCTTTGGTATCTTGATGAGGTATTCTTCTTTCCATTCTATCAGCATTTGTTACTCCTCCTAAATCTTTCAGAATAGGATGTGAAGCATGTTTGCAGTTACTTCAATATCTGACTTCAGTGCTACAGCCGATATGTTGTCAGGTTCTACTGCTTCCCCACAGTTGATCTGTCTGCCATCCTGATTTTTTCTATTGTTGATGGAGTGGCAACCATAGGAATGTGCGTGTGTGGTTCTTCGACGTCTGGTGGGTTCAGCGGGACTGGTCTATTCAAGAGTTCTTTAGAGTGCTCTACCCACCTGTTCCACCGTTCGTCAGTTTCACTGGTTGACCTGGCTTGTTGATTATTGACTTCTAGTTCTGTGCTGTGTGCTACTTAGCTCGACAGATATAAATAGTGTGTATCATCAGTCTAAGATGTAGTGCCTGAAGGCAGAACTTTAATAAGGTCAAGGAAAGGAGAACGATAACATAGAGTGATCGGTGTGGAATCGAATGACCTCTGGATTCCCAAACGATTAATTGACACTTGCAGAAGGAATAGTCAGGTTTGAGACAAGTGATTAACATTTTTCAAATGAAGCATTTATTGTAGGGCTATCACGTATTTCTGCTTGTCAGCTCTAATGCTCTTCTTCGTATGCTTGTTTGCTTTTGAGTATTTCTTATGATGATGCCTGTTCGACCCAGCACTCTGTTACACGTTGAGGTTAGTGCTTCGTTTATCCCTTTTCACTTGTTGTCCATTGTAATTTCGTCTTCTTTGAGTAGAACTTTATTATTATTATTATTATTGCAAGTCTTGGAACAATTGGTTGGGAGTTATTTTGTATTCGTTGAGTTCGTCAGTATCTCGAATGAGGGCTGTATTGAACCTTTTTACTGCTGTTTGTCGAATTGCCTAATGCTTCTTTAGCTTCAGTGTATTCTTGGCCACGACTAGGTGTTGATCTGAAGCTATAAGAGCTCCTCTCTAGATTCTCATGTTTTCCACTGACCTACTGAACGTTTTAGTGATACACATATGACCGATCTTATTATCTGTAGTGTGATGTAGTGAGACCCATGTAGCTTTGTGTATGTGTCTGTGTGCGAATATTGTCCCGCCTACAACCAATTAGTTGAATGCACATGGGTTTGCACGTCTGTCACCATTCTCTTTCCCATCTCTCAGTACATGTCATTTCATGATATCTTCATACCAGGTGTTGTCCATTCCGACTTTGGCGTTTAGGTTGTGGGATTACGGTCAACTTCGTTATTAGTACTGCTTTAATAATATACCTCATCCTAAAATATTAGATTTGCCACGATATAACTGCCTAATCTATAAGGTCTTGCGTGGAAGTCTCATCATCATCTACACCAACTCATTGGATCGTAACAAGTACCAATATATAATGGAGAACACATCCAGGCTGGAGAGAGAACAATATTTTTAATGTGGGTAAAAGTATGTTGTACAGAGCGACTACGCCTGCGAGGTTGAGTCATTCCATCCGATCAACTCGATTTAATTCGATTCATTGTTGCCGTCTTCCCCATCGTTCGGTTTTCTCCGCGTTAAATGATGAATATCTATTTCCCGAATTATCTCGCGTTCAGCTTTGAGGATTGTGGAGTTAGGGCCCAAAACCACTACAAGGTCTCTCATCAGGATGGTCAAGTTATTTCCTGAGCACTTCTCTGTGATCAATTTATTGTGATACCCTCCTTCCTCGTAAATGAAAGATGTTTTGATAATCCTGGATCCATGAGATTTTAATCGCATAAGAGTTTTAGGTGCATCTTTGGACAGCACCAGAGCAACTTCCTCAGTATGTGGAGCATTTTCTTCTTCGTGAGCAATGCACAGCAAGACCTCTTTTGAATCTGTCTTCTTCTGTCCAACTTTGATCCAGTAGGCTTCACTTATTCCGAGCACCGTCATTTGTATCTCCTCTATTCCACAGCTAATTGGTTAGTCTTCTTATGCTTTTACTTTGTTTGAACATTCCATGTATTTATACTAATTGTTCTTCTTGATTTAGGTTGGGTCATCGGCCTCATGATTTTCAAAGAATCCCGGCTTTCAACATGAGATGTAATTTTTACTCCGAATCCCAAGTTAGAGTCTGAATGGTTTAATTTGGATGTTCTAGTTGTCGTTCTCTTGCAAGTTTTTTCTACGGGGTGAGGATGTCTACCCGATGTCCGACCTCTCGCTTTTACCAGGGCTTGACACCGGCGTAGCCCACTCACAGAATACAGATACCACGATTTCGCTGATGAGACATGCTATACAAGCGAGGGAACTAAATATATCAGTTCGCACTGAACTGGCTAACACACTCGGGATGAAAATTTGAATAAAATTCAGGAGACGAAAGATCCTGTAACGGAACACCAGGTGATGAATATAACCACCAAGTACCTGTGTGCCAATATAGAGGACTTAAAGATTAACTAGAAGGAATCGGAAGCGTGTTTTCAATTAGGTATGAAGATCATAGTCCTCACTAAAATATGGCTATCATCCTACATGTTGGATTGAAAAGTAAGCTTGCAAGACACGACATTTTTCAGATACGACAGAGTGCACAAAACATGAGGCGGAGGAAAAATATACACTAACAGTCACTTCAAAACCACAACACTACACATTACCGAATTAACCGGGGTGACAGAATCATTTTGGAGTCGTACCAATGTAAAGGGCACGACATATTGGATTGAAGGAATATGATGGCCCTCCTCACAGGTTCCAACACTCAAAAATGAGACAATACAGGCTATTCTAAAGCTATTTTACCTGGGTTTGACAAAATTCTACTAGCTGGAAGTATCAACACTCCACCTGTCCATCTCCGCAAGTAGGATACTGCCCTTACAGGGCGGTTCCATAGGCAGCTTGTTAGAGTCATTAGAAGTTTAGGACGGAATAAACATTCAGGTGACATCACGAACTGGGAACGGAACGGAAAAACATCAAACTTATTTGTTGGCAAATAATCACCTTCTGGGTGATGATGTCAATGTCCGGCCAACGAAAGGAAATATTGACCGTATTTCAGTAATATTTACCATGTTTACATTAAACACTGAGAAGAAAAAAGAATTTTCTTCACCTCACTACAAGATATACAAACCCACATACTAATACTAAGTTGACTAGAATGGCTTGAGTACCATCCACTAGACATTACCGAATACCCGCAACTGTACCGAAACATGAAGTGAGGGCAAAGGAATCATTTAGTTTAATCAAACTCGTGACATTGTTATTGAGTCGCCGCGAAAGTTCAAAGTTTCGCCACAACTGTGCAGTTGTACTAGAAAAATGACTATTGGGGTTATGGAAGAGCGTAATCAAGACGCCACAATATATGTTGGTGGATTGGACGAAAAAGTTAACGAATCAATCCTTTGGGAACTTTTTCTTCAGGCGGGACCAGTAGTCAACGTTCACATGCCTAAAGACCGAATAAACATGCAGCATCAGGGGTACGTTTGTCAGTGAATTTATGCCCAGTTTTATTGATTTATATGTAACTAACAGATTTATGAACTGATAATAACAGTTGAAAAATGACTTCTATTCACTAGCATTTCGTTTGCACAAAAGTTCTTAGCATCCATTTGAATTGGTAAGTACTAGAGAATAATCCACATATTTATCATTAGGCATAACTGCAACCCATTTCCCGCTACTCTTTTCATCACACAGTAAATGACTTAGGCTACAGTTATTTTTTAATAAGTATGAAAGAAATGTGATTGGCTAACTTTATTACAACAAATATCCTGTCTGGTTGTGGGATCGTCTACTTTATACCTTTTCAACCACTGCAGTTCAATTATTCTTTTCGAGCCTAATATTTTCCATCACTGTCATGTGTAAAACATGGTTGTGATTATTCATCCACATCAACGATCATTCTTATATTGTCGACTTAAATATGCACCATTTCTTGATTACAGCTAGTTACTGAGTATGGTAACATACTAAAGCGTTCCTAATCCTTGTGCATAAGTAATTTTTCTGTCTACTCTCAACTGATATTTTTGTTATTCGTGTCTTAACTTTTGATAAAGATGGATCGTCAGAATATCTTTGTCAGTACATTATCTTGGTTAAAGCTCAAACAAGAAGCATATTAGTTCACTTAAGTGTCAGTATTCTGAGTCCTATTTATACTTTTGTTGGTGTTAATGACCAGTCGAATAGTAACTTTAATTTAGATTATTCCATTTAAGTCTTCGCGACATTGTTTACAAAACAAGGCTAAAAGTCTATGTTAGCTCTTTTCTAGTATACTGTGGGTGTCGAATTAGCTAACTGATCGTAAGGACATCATTTTCGGTAGTGGGTTTCAAGAGTTGATTACTCGATAGGAAAATCCGTATGTCACAGGCATTTTGTTCATTCTTTTAAATTCTACGACATCTACTGATTGTGCCGGCCTGTTTGAAAGAAAATATCAGATCTAAAATCAGTCAGTCAGCTACAATCCACGACCAGGCACATATGCGCATCGGTCCAAGTTGTCACATTTCATTAGCACAGTAAGATGGACAAATTCATAGAAGCAGTTACTTCAGTGGTAGTAAAAATGACTTCATACAGGGAAAAAGAATTAGTTCGTAGAAAGAAAGATATAAAGTAAATTTAGTCTCACGGTTTAATAGAAGACTAAGAGTGTACACTTACTCCATCATGATCGGTTCTGAGCCGTGTCAGCAAAGTAGACTGCATCTACCAACACGAATCACACCATAAGTTGGTGGATTTATGGATTAATGCCACGCTTTAGTTTAGCTGCCCCTAATTCCCTTCTATCCGTTTCCAAAACTAGTCAGCATTGCGTGTCGTGGTAATCGGTGGTTGAGCATGCGTTATACGCGGCCCAACCATCTCAGTCGATGTAGATTCACAACCTCATCAACTGATTTACCACAATCCAAAATCACCTCACAGTATCTCATACATCAGAATTAGATTTACGAAAAAAATGATACAGATCCTTATAAGGTTATAGATGAGTTAAAGTTGTCAGCAGGTGAGACATAAACAGCCTCATAACTTACAGATAATCAATCAAATTAACAGTAGAAGCAGACATAAAGTTCTAAAATTTTGAAGACCAGAAGTAGAGTATTCATGGTTATGTCACTTTGATGTACGATCATAGACGTTGGTATTATAAGTATTAAGTGGTGTGTACCAGCATTAAAATCGTTTTCAGAGCTTATGGCAAACTGTCATCTACTTTTGCAACCTCAAGTGGTGTCCGTCAAGGCTGTCCACTTTCCCCATTTTTGTTTAACTTCATCATAGATCTACTGATGGAAATAGCTTTCTCGTCGACTGAGTTCTTGGGTATTGATCTCCATCCAGGAGGTCCACTTATCGACTTAGAATACGCAGATGACATAGTCCTGTTTGGTGAAGACGCTGACAAAATGCAGAGTCTTTTGGTAGCACTAAGCAACGATGCCAGAATGTTTGGAATGCGCTTCTCTCCCTCTAAATGCAAGTTGTTGCTTCAGGACTGGTCTGCGTCAACACCTGAACTAAGGATAGGGAGTGAAGTAGTCGAACGCGTTGGCAACTTCACTTATCTTGGAAGTCTGATCAGCCCTAATGGGTTGGTATCTGACGAAATCTCAGCACGGATCCGAAAAGCTCGCTTGGCTTTTGCCAACTTGCGTCACCTTTGGCGAAGGCGAGATATCCGTCTATCAATAAAAGAACGAGTACATTGCGCGGCAGTTCGTTCTGTTTTACTTTACGGCTGCGAAACATGGCCATTAAGAGTAGAAGACGCTCGTAAGCTATTAGTATTCGACCACAGATGCCTTAGAAATATTGCTGGCATCTGCTGGGATCACCGGGTAAGTAATAGGGAAGTTAAACGCAGGGTATTAGGGAATGATGGTAAATCATTTGATGAGGTTGTGAATCTTCATCGACTGAGATGATTGGGCCACGTGTTACGTATGCCTGAACACCGATTACCACGACGTGCAATGCTATCCGGTATTGTAGATGGTTGGAAGAAAGTTAGGGGTGGCCAAACCAAAACGTGGCATCAGTGCTTGAAGACACTAACTTCTAGTCTGAGCCATGTTGGTAGATGCAGACTACTTGGTTGGGGTCCGCGTGACTGTCGTAACCAATGGTTGGAGACTCTTGGTGACATGGCTCAGAATTGATCACAATGGCGTCGGTGTATACACTCCCTGTCTTCCCTTAAACTAAGAGATTAAAATCACTTCATATCTTTCTTTCTACGAACCAATTCTTTCTTCTTGTACTATATTTCTATATGCAATCTTTCTCTTATATATTACCACCTTTGACATAACCACTGCTATGAATCCGGTGTTCATCTTGTTATGCTGATGCGGTATGGCAACCTGGACCGATGCACATATGTGCCTGGTCCTACGTTGTAGCTGACTAACTGACTGAGTTTGGTTCATCAGTGTTTTAATTCATTTAACTTGTACCTAATTAGCATATACTTCTTTAAAATTCCGTATAGTCCACTCTCCTCGAAATGCTCTCACATGGCCACACGTATATAGCCTCTGCCATGGAAGTCCTACTCACTGCCTTCTCGTGGCGGGGGATGTTGTTTACGGAGTCGAGAGGACGAAAAGCGAAGGTCCGGTTCTTTAGTTAGATCAGTGGACACGGAGGGTCCACCCAGGGGAGTTGGGTAACCCTGATTCCGAACCAATGGTGCACATGGGCTCCAGTACCCTAAGGGAACAAATGGCGTATGAACCAATCGTTGGTCACCGGCTACCATGGGACTGTATCTCTTTACGATGCTCCACTGCCTTGTGGATCAGACCTTTAGGTCGAAGACTCCGGGAGTGGCCCTTTAAGAAAGCCACGTGCTTCGGTTTGGACACTTGTGCAGTATCACAGCCCTCACACAAGTCAAATGAGATTTGTGTGACGCACATGTATCTGGTGCCCTTATGTACCAGTATTTGTGTTCAAATAATAATAATAATAATAGTAATAATAATAATAACAATAATAATAATAATAGTTCATACTTAATAACATTACTCGGTCATCAAATCTATCGTACATTTTTTGTTTGCAGTTAACTGATAGTCATCAATTATTTACCCACCATGTTAATCGTGACAGATTTCTTATGGTAATCAGACTATGGCTGATTGTAATGAATAAGATTAGTTCGTTTTCATTCTTACTAGCAAAAGTAATTTCACGTCATTTTTGCCTTCTAACCAATTATCAGCACAACCTATCCTACCAATTAATAATAACTTTCATCTCTTTATTCGCATTGCAACCTAGTGGTTTAGGTTGTCAACTTTCAACTACCTGGACTCTGGGTAACGGCTTCAGACCATCTCTAATAAACTTCAGTGTATACAGTGTTGTAGAGCGGTGGCTGAGAAGTTCAACTTTTAACCACCAAGTCTTCGGTTTAAACCCGTTGTACCTACTTTGGTTTGAGCAACCAGATAGTATCATTAGCCCTTACACTTGAAGTTTGGCTCATACCCAAGTACCTGGTGAATAGGTTAATTTATTCTACACATTGTTACTAACTTACAAATGACATTACTTTCGTCATCCTTATGCAGCTTTCAGATTCAATGCTATACCCACATTGGGATCACTTTTACATCTAAAGCAGAAACACTTCTGTTGAATGTCTCTTAGGTCCCCGTTACTAGGAAATTTGCTTCAAACATCGCTTTATTTCTCACCAAAACAATCTCACATTATTGCATCAGTAATATATTTCTATCCTACAAAACTTTAGGAGTTACATCATTTAAGGCACATAAAGTAGCCAGTATCCAAGTTGATCTACTACTCTCTAATGGGCTTGTATCCAATTGTATAAGGATACTAATCGTCTGTAAAAATAGCGCTCTCGGCTACTCATTGACTTATTTTCAGGTTATCAATAGTGTAGAAATAACAAACAATCAACACTGCTCTTCAATACCTATTTTGGATCAGCTGTTTTTCATAATACACTAGTGGTACATATTTGAGGTGGTGTAACTTATTTATTTTTGATATTTACTATCGACCGACCCCTGATAGTGAAAGGTTTCTGTCAGATATTTTCATTGGTTCGTATAGTTTACGTTGTTTACCTCCTCCATATCTTCTTGTTATCCGTTTTAGTTACGGATTTGTAGAGTTTATGACGGAAGAAGATGCCGACTATGCTATGCGTATTATGAACATGATTAAATTGTATGGGAAGCCTATTCGCGTAAATAAAGCATCAGCGAATCAGAAAAATCTTGATATAGGTGCTAATATTTTTATTGGCAACTTAGATCCTGAGGTAGATGAAAAGCTACTGTACGATACTTTCAGTGCATTTGGTGTTATACTGCAAACTCCAAAAATTATGCGTGACCCTGAAACAGGAAATTCTAAAGGGTACGCATTTATCAATTTTGCAAGTTTTGAAGCTAGTGATGCAGCAATTGAAGCGATGAACGGACAGTATCTTTGTAATCGAGCCATCACTATCTCATATGCATTCAAAAAAGACAGTAAAGGTGAACGCCATGGCTCAGCTGCTGAACGTTTGTTAGCTGCCCAAAGTCCTCTTTCTCAAGTAAGTGAAATTGATCAGACTGAATTGACGTGGTTATTTGTATTATTTTTACAATATGTACATTATTAGACCTACAATACAATATGAGCTAAAACAGTTGTTTAACCTTTTACTAGCTTTTAATTAACACAAAATGATTCCTCATCTGAAGATTGCAGTTGTTAGTGACACATACTGACTGTAAAAGTTGTCTGATTATGTAGCTAATTGTTGCAGTCGAACGCATATATTACTAATTTACAAAAGCAGAAGTATTACTTTTCAAGGTTCTGCGTTACGTCTGATTGACTGACTAATCACTTTTCAAGGGAATGTAGATTTCTCGTTTATATTTTAACACAACGTTCGTTTGTTGTTTTACTTACTTCATTTGATGTAACTGGATAGTTTCGTATCCTCTGTTAATTCGTGTTTAAATTCGAAATAAAGAAAATCCAATAAATCAAGCAGTTAAGTTAGTAATATTTTGACTGAAACTCTAACTTTTACACTCTCATTAATTCATTTTTTTCCTTTTTTTAAATTTCGTACCTGAAATTCTCAATTATTCATGACCAATACTTCCTTTATGAGTGATGGTAACAACCATTACTTTTCAATACGTTTGTATTAACCGACAGCGTAACATGAGTGATATGTAAATGATCAAAATATGGATGAAATACACTAAATACTCCTTAATATTTTGTAGGTAATTTACAAATGCAAACCAAAAATATAATGACATTACTTATATAACGTCACTCTGTTACAGTGTAGTACTATTTTACGCTTCCGAAAATAATTGATCAGTACATAAAAATACGAAATAAAAAGTAGCTTTACGATTAAGTTCTAAATTTCGAAAATTGGTGAGTGAGGAATAAAATCTTTCCATAACCTGAAAATTCCGTATCAGAGTCGCTTCGAGTAACAGCCAACAACTCACTGTATAGAAACTATTCTAGTCCTTCATCACATTACTTTTTTATCTTGATTGTTTTTTAAAAATGATTAATAATATGGTAATTGAGTGAAATTACGTTAGAAATCAACACAAAGCGCATGGAAACAGTATACAGATTTCTATATTGCAGTGACTTGTCGAGTTGCTCGAGTTCGTTTGTTAAATGCCAATTACATTTCTTATCTCTAAATCCCTGCACAAATTATGTAATTTCATTGATAATATTCATAGAAACACATCAGCTATTAGATTAGTTTCGTAATACTAAATACTTACAGATAATTTATTAACAACTTCACTGATAATAACTGAGTGGAGAATTCACTTCTTGTAGTTAAAAGCTGTTTAATTTGCCACTAACAGTTCGATTAAAATTAGTAACTTATTGTTAGGCACAATCAATGTGAAATAGAATTTGCTGATCGACGGTTTTCTACAACCTTTTTCTATACACTTGTTTATTTTAATAAAATAATGTAACTCAGTCACCGAGTATAGGTTTTGATCCCACTTGCTTGTGTGAGAGCTAGTGGTACTATCCAGCTGTCCAAAGCAAAATAACTAGAGGACTCTAGTTTGTAACTTTCTGGTTAAAAACCGAGTGCCGTAAACACCAAGTCAATTCTTCTGCTTATGAATTACATAAAATTTCAAGTTAACTCATATTTTAAAATTTTTCTCCTAGGCTGAGCGCCCACATCAGCTGTTTGCAGATGCCCCACCACCTCCTCCTCCTCCGCCCCCACCCGCCCTGCTTGCAGGGACTATGGCCCATTCAGTTCCAACCATGACATCTATCACAATACCTGCTGGATCTCTAGTCATGCCGCCGCCTCCGCCTCCGCCAATTCAAACCGCCTTGGTGGGATTCGGGCAGTCTATGGTTCATGGTGCCATGCCACCCCCTCCCCCACCTCCCCCACCACCTGTTCTGCCGATCCCTGTTGCCTCCGCTGCTCCGACATCCTTCCCACCTCCGCCGCCGCCTCCTCCGTCTAACTTTTCTGCACCTCCACCACCACCGTTTCAAGGATTTCCACTCCAAGCCCCAGACCAGCAGTAGCAAACGACAGGATCTACAGCTCCTGGACCTACACAAGTTGCATAACAATAACAGTATTTCTGATGTTTCCAGTTTCCTCTATAAAATATAGTGTAAAGTATTAAGAGTGTTCTTTTTTATAACATCGATGACATAATCAAAATGCTTTGTTGATAGAAAGAAAGTGATACTGAATAATTCTGCTTTTAAGGATCTGACTATCAAAGGTAGAAATGAGTTGATCTTTGTAATATAGAGAATTTTAAAAGCGACTAGCATTTACATGTAAATTGTAGTCAATCCGGCAAAATATTTTGACACAGTTATATGTTGTTTTATCTAACTCTAATTGCGAAGTTTGTTATCACATAATTTTTATTGTTTTTAAATATCACATTCTTTTGTAAGTACGATTGGGAAGGTGATATTCCAAACAATTTCTACCTAAAGCTAATTTCGTACTGTATCCGAACATCCACCATGTGTACCCTACCTACTCCCACCGTTTTTTCCTAACTTCTTCCTCAGCTAGGTTGCTGTTTGTTGGAGTAGCTTTATTGCTGTTGGTCTCTGCCCA
Source organism: Schistosoma intercalatum (assembly GCA_944470365.2). NCBI lineage: Eukaryota > Metazoa > Platyhelminthes > Trematoda > Strigeidida > Schistosomatidae > Schistosoma > Schistosoma intercalatum. The sequence goes on along the minus strand of OX103729.1, from coordinate 5,424,356 downwards.
AAATATTTGGAGTATCTTTCAGGTACGCAAAATAGATTTCACCATGTTTCTATCCATATGTCGAATGCTTTCTCACGATCCAAGAAGTTGACAGACAGAAATGACCTTCATTCACCTGATTTTCCAAAAGTCATAGGCAGTCTCGCAATTTTGTCGGTATATGATTGATCCCTAAGGAATCCAGCTAGATCTCTAAGTTGGTGATCTGCTGGATCTTTTATTCTGTTCAGCAACATTGTTAGAAGCTTTACCTGCTTCTGACAATAGTGTGTTCCTTTGTATTTCTCATACTTATTAAGATCTGCTTTCTTCGATGTCTTGATGAGATGTCCTTCCTTACAGTCCATTGTTTCTTCTTCCTTCCAACCTTTCCGAAGAGAACATGGGATATCTATAAGGTTGCCTCCATACCTGACTTCAACGCTTCATCTGGTATTCTGTTTGGTTCTGGCGCTTCACCATCCCTGATTTGTCTGATGCGCTTGCAGATCTATATTATGGTCAGTAGAGTGTTATCAACGGAGAGTTCTGTGAGTGCTGCTCCGACATTTAGTGGGTTCATTGAGCCTGATCTGTTCAAGAGCTTTCTGAAAAGTACTCTACTCTTCATATTCAATGATTACTTTTCCTTATTTGTTCTCGTTTTCTATATCTCTTTGCTAGCCTTTTGGTTGTATCATATAGGTCTTTCATGTTTCTTTCTCTTGTATTTTGTCCAGTTGTAGTTACCAGGTCTTCCACATATTTCGGCTTGTCAGCTATAATGTTCTTCTTGACCCAGTTTGAATCTATATATTGAATATATGGCTTGAGCTTCTTTGATTTGTTTGGCTGTTGTTGACTTCTGTCTTCCTGTCTTTTATTTCCTGACCCTTTTCCAGGTTGTCTTTAGAGATCCATCCTTTAGGATGACACTTCTTGAGTTTTTAGACACAGTGAACGATTCATCTAAGAGTACACTTAAATTGTAAGTGAATGTGAACTAATATTCTCGCAAAAACATAAAGATGAAAAACTCAATCAAATGATATCCGGGTCATCTAAAAAATATCCACTATCAAACATATTCGTATCAGTGTAAGTAGACTGGAATGAGAGAGTAAATCCGTCAAACCAACGTAATTTAGAACGTGGCACTAGTACATCGGTCCAAGTTTCCATATTTCATTAGCACAAGTGAAATCGTCAGGGCAAATTCCAGGGTAGCAGAAGTAGTAACAGTATTAGTGGAAACAAGGAAAACCTGGAAACAGAGTTCGAGAGGAAGTTTAAATTGGTCAAATGAAAAATAAATTTTTAAGGTAGTTTAGAAACTTAGGATTTAAAGATGAGAAGTGGATACTCCTCTGCCTTTGCGAACGGTTCTAAGCCATGTCTATGACCATTGATTACGACATAATATACGCACCCCTACCGAATAGTCTGGACCTATCCACACTGCTCAGTACAACAATCAGTGTCTTCATGGATTTATGCCATGTTTGGCTACCCTTAGCTTCCTACCAACCCACTCCTGCACCAGCCATCATCGGGCGTAAAGGTGGTCAGTCGATAGGCATATGTAATACATGTCCTAGCAATCTCAATTAGTGAAGATTCACTACAGCATCAATTGGTTTGACATACGTACCTTGTATCCAAGGTCTAGACTCAGAATCGCTAACCCGACGATCTCAATGGTTCGGAGAAACCTATAGTCGACTACTAGTAATCTACTAAAATCTTTTATTCATAATTATCGACAGTTCGTCATACTTGTGTGTGGACTGTGATACTGCCCGGGTGCCCAAACCGAAGCAGGTGGTTATCTTAGGGGGCCACACCCCGAGCCTTTGACCTAAAGGTCTAACCCACAAAGCAGTGGAGCATCGTAAAGAGATACAGTCCCATGGTAGCCGGTGACCAACGATTGGTTCATACGCCATTTGTTCCCTCAGGGTACTGGAGCCCATGTGCACCATTGGTTTGGGATCCGGTTAAAGCGCCGGGCATTCGTTTTTCGTCCTCTCATTTTCGTAAACAACACCCCCGGTGAGATAAGGCAGTGAGTAGGACTTCCATGGCAGAGGCTATATACGCGTGGCCATGTGAGAGCATTTCGAGAGGGAGGGCGGGCCCACCTCACTCTCGGCCATACCAGGGCATTTAAATAAATAATAATTTATTCATAATTAGTATGATTCAGATCCTTGATGAAGGACAAAGTGAACTACTGCGTAGTATACTCTCCCTTTAGTTAGCAGACAGAAAGTTTCCCTACTCTATAAGTTTCTAAAAGCTGTCCGAACTTCGTGAACTCGCGTCGAGACTTCGTCAGACACCAATCGACCGCGACTGGTGAGACTTCCAAGATAAGTAAAGTGGTCGATATAGACCAGTCCTAAAGTGACATTTTGCCTTTAGAGAGGGAGGAACTCATCCCAAATATACTATCATTAATGCTCTGGATTGTCAGAAGGCTACATTTTTTCTGTGTATTCACCAAACGAGACTATGCCATCTGCATATTCTAAGCCATCAAAGGAATCTCCTGGTAGAAGATCGATTCCTGATAAGTCATACAGTGAAAGTGTTTTATCCAAAAGAATGCATATCATAAAGTTTTATTAAGATAGGAAAAATGGAGAACTATGGGAAACATCACTTGAAGTTATCAATTACGATAACAGTTTTCCATAAGCTCCGACTCAAGTAGTATTGTTCGAGAAGAGAGCCTGTACACGGTTGATATAATTTGGTTTCCCTTCCGATAACCTGCATTTAAATAAAACATATCGAGCTATGGAATCAAACGTTTCTTTAGGGTAGAGAAATACGACTATGATTGAAAGTTGATATGTATGTTTGTGTTCGAGGACCTGACGAAATGCAAATATTTGGTCTGCACACCCATGCCTGAAAACCGCCTGGTTTTCCCAAGTTTGCTCTTCGTGAGCTCTAGTTAAGCAACGGGTGATTTTTGAGGCTAATTTTTTAAACTATGTTAGCAAACTGGTTCTCTTGTCGTTATCACAAGAAGAGTTTTATCCTTTCTTATAGACTTCAACGATTAGCGATCGAGACCAGTCAGAAAAGAATACTTTTATTTTCCAAACTCTAGCCAAGATCTCAGTTAACCTAACAATCAAAACTAGACTATCATCTTTAAAGACCTCAAGGACTTATCCATCATGGCCTACTGTTCCCCATCTTTTCAGTTTTGCTGTGGCTTTCTCTACTTTAAGAGTCGGAGGGTTTATACTGACATCCCATTCATGTAAAAGTAGACAGATGAAGAATAGATGGAGAGCTACTTAGCTGTCCTTGAGATTACTTTACTCATTTTTCCAGTCTCCTGGGTTGCGAGTGAATCATTGACCCATGTTTTTCAAAAATAGTCCAACCAACTACTGAATATTTCATACCTGTTCCTTTGATATGTCTGGAAGTTGTCTACTGTTGTCCATCATCACCTTTTCTATCGCATCTACCCTATCTGCTCATCTCTGTGGCTGGGGTTTACTAGATTTCTGGAACATGTTCCAAATAATTTATACTACATCCAGTGCTCAGGATTGGATGGTGAATCCTGGTAGGCGGTCTATGCTTTTCTACGAGAGGTAAGAGGCGTAAATAAGTAAGTATGCCTAGTACTCATTGAATAATTCAATGGTAAATTTCTCTAACTGTGACTTTGATTACTTAAGAGAACATAATTTTCTCAGAGCTGCGAATTTACTCTAATGATTAATAGCATAAGGTATGGTACTTAGAATCAAGATTTCACCTTAATTGCCTCTGATCATCTAATAGAAAATGGATTATTACGCAATCATTTTCTTTTTAGTGACTGTAACTGTTATTCAGCAACTTTGAAAATTAATAATTTTAATTCACTTCGGTTTTGTTTTCAAGTCATTACCGTTTTGTTATTTCTATAAATTATTAAAACGAAATTATGTCTAACAGGGGAATGTAGTACGTTCATTTCATTTTATATAGAACTGATTAGACAGACTTGTCTAGATTCCAATATTAATGCAGACAAGGAGAATTGAATTATGCACAGACAATACCTAGCCTGTCGTATGCACTGATGGTGTTCTCGTAACTTTCGGGTTGCATGATCTGCCAAGGGCGATGGGACAGTGCGTGATGCTATTGTTATGTGCTAGGTTCAAAGAGAATTATATGCTATATGCATGAAAATCGGCCCCGTTATTGTTCTAAACTCCGCTTGTAGCTCTTCTAGAGTTACTGCCGGTTCCAAGCCTGGGTAAAGGAGGAGGGTTAGGCATAGGGTTAGCGTAGAAAACTAACTCACTAAATCACTAGGTACAGTTAACGGCTAATTCGTTCAATGAGTGTATAATTATTATTATCCTGTTGTTAGTATTCAAGATGGAATTTTTATTAATGACTTTTGTAAGCTAAGAAAAACAATTTGTTATTTTTCTGCTTCTTATAACTAAACACAGAATGACGTGGCTCGACTTAAGAGCGAGAGTAAGACTTTAACTGAAGGTTTATTATGGAGTGAAAATAAATAGAAAACTATATCCGAATACACGTAGTTTTACATGATCTACTTGTCTAGTCGAATGGTTTAATTTGTTTAATCTGGTAAGCGTTTTTTAGCAAGATTTTTTTCTAGTTGTCTACGCAAGATACTCAACATCCATTGGCCGGATACCATCAGCAGCAGTCTACTTTGACAGAGAACAAACCAGCTTCCAGCTGAAGAGGAGATCAGGAAAAGACGTTAGAAATGGATAGGACATACATTGGGGAAATCACCAAACTCCACTAGGAGGCAAGCCCTAACTTGGAATTCTGAAGGGAGGAGGAAAAGAGGAAGGCCAAAGAACACATTACGTCGGTAAATATATGCAGATATGGAAAGGATGAATAACAGCTGGAAAGAATTGCCCAGGATAGGATAGGATGGAGAGTACTGTTGGGAGGCCTATTCTCCTCCACGAGGAGTAACAGGCGTAAGTATGTAAGTAAGTACTTATCTAGTCAGTGGTCATATTTGAATACATCGAACTAGCCAGTAAACGTTTCATGGCTCATTGTTCACTTCGAATAAATAATAACAATAATTGATGGTACTAATGAAACATGTATCCTTATTTACTCTGTATATACCCTATTAACTAATCAGTTTAACAAGTAATATAGATAATAAAAGTCGAATATAAGTTGTATCTAGTAAACGTCTGTTTCATACATGCAAATAATAAACGACATACTAGAAATAATTGGTACAGAGAATGCGTAAAGTATTGCAGTTCGGTAATGCACAGACTCAGCGAATATTAGGATGATTCAATTTTTATAAGCATTTAAGAAACATAGGAAGTAACCAGACATATACGTACCCCCAAGTATACATCTATAAAAATGCCTAACGATATAGATGACTTATTAACAAAGCCAAGTGTACAAATTAACCGACAAGATAAAAAGGAGTAGTCTGTTCAGAAATTAGAATGATTCACGTGGGAGTTAGAATGAGTGTGGCATAGCTACTTTGACTAACATACTAAGTTAAATATTTATTCATGGATTCACACTTCTAAGGTGTCCCATACGAGGATGAGACAACAGTCTAGTTCATCCTGGTTTTCATTGGTTCGTAGTGCGGCGTCGAGTAGCGATTGACTATGATCACCACTACAGAAAGAATACGTGCCAAATATCAGAAGGCAGTTGATGGCTGTAGTCGAGATGTATTTGTTAGTGATCCCGTCGTATCGAAAGAATACCGAGATCGTGCCAGTTACAAGTGTGGTTATTGAGCGTAACAGAATTCGTGCAAGGTCACAATCAACGGAAGAAAGTATGTATTCCGGTACAGTTAAACAAGCAAGTACGGTAAAACAATCCCCGGCACAATTGGTTATAACACCAATCGCGTTCTCTTGATAAAAGTAGGTCACTACAAGTTGTCCATCTAAAATCAGTCCGTGATGTAAACTTCAAAATCCAACATGCTCCTTAAATTCCCCCCACCCTAAACCTATAGCATTCTTTTATCATTTAAGAAATAACTTAATGTCTTATATTCGATTTTAGGATTTTTCTTAAATGTCTGTTACTGATCAAATTATTATATATTATAAACCTGTATTGATTTATCCTCAATTAGTCATATAACAGTATTGACCATATGTCTTATATTTTATGAAACAATATAATCATAATGAGCCTCGTGATCATTTAACATATTCGCATAGTGATAACTGTATAATACACATGTACATGCCCTGTAGGGTTATTCACTTTGGTAAATTGTAAGAATAAATAATAAACTATAACACTTAGTGATAATAGTAGATATATATTTTTTCTAAAAAGTATACAATGTCCATACTCGTTAACAGAATATAAAAAATATTTCGTTTTTTAACAAAACATTCATATTATAAGATGCTTGAATTACATTATTTGATTTTTTTTTCTTTTTTTTAAAAACTAAAAAAGCAGCCCATCTTGGCAACTAAATATTGATTTATTGTATTATAAAATGTTTTACAGATTTATCTAGGAGCAATGAAACATATGGTTTAACACACAAAAAAAATTAATAAATTGATTCATCATTTTAAAATGTTTAAATGGACAATCATGGTTACCATGAGAGATTCATTCAAAACATAATGCAGTTAGAATTATTTTTGTGTAAGTATAACTCTGCCTGGAGCGCCCCCCCCGCACTCCTGAGGTTTGTGACGGTTTGAAACTCGGATAAAGGAGGAGGGTTAGACATGCGGTTAACGACTTCATCTCATAGCAAAAACTAACTCGATAGAAAACAAAAACGGTAACCAAAAAAAAGTATAAAATGTCATGTGTTGGTGATCTATCAATTGACTATTTAACTTGACATGTGTGGAAACAAGTAAAAATTTACAATTCATTGATAACTGTGTAGTGACTAATGTTGTGTAGGTGTGTAAAGTCTTTCTGAGTGTAGATTTAACATTATCGAACAAGTTGCAATGTGGCTAAATCGCGTGCGGTATGTTGAGATTTTGTTAATCCTATATCTGACTCTAGGTCGATCGTATGAATGATTGTTATTGAAATATATATGTCGGTTATCCTTGTGTATAATTATCGACTTAATCCGTGTTGATGAATAACGGAATAACAGAATCAAATACGAGAATGGATTGCGAATATGTATATTTTGTACAAACAATCAGAGTAGTGCAGCAAAGAAAGCGAAGAAGAAGAGAGAGAAGTGAAACGAAATGGCACGCAGTGGAGAAAGGCAACTAGATTTAACCAAGCGTTAATCGATATTTATAGCCGAACAAAACTAAGTTACAGACATGTGATGAGTAAGATAGGAAATGAACACTTATATGTTTACATAAAAGCAGTCAAGGTTGATAAGTGAATAGTTAACATGGTCAAACGTGATTCAAACAGAATGGATAAACTGGCTTGTCTAGAAGTTAGAATAAGTTATGCGGGCTTAACATAGCAACCGACAATACAAGATGAGGTGGTGATTGGAAGTAGTCGGCTGGATACCCTAAATCTAGGTTTCGTGTTATTCGGCACTTTGTTATCCAGTAGTATTGTAAAATCCAGTCTTTAACAACTTTTGTTTGGAAAGAATTTCTTTCATCCAGGACCATCTAAACAAAATTCAGTTTACGGTGCAAAAATATTAACTCTAAAGTTTTAAAAATGAATTTCGACAAATTTATTATTATCAGAATGGGTTTTGTGGAGATTTTTAGAAATTTCACATACTGAGGAGTCCCATACTAGGACGAAACGGCCGTCCAGTGCTTCCAGGTTTTCCATGATGGTCTAGCTTCAATTGACTCATGATTTCAACCTGTGAAATTTATTATTACCAGAAGGGGTTTTGTGGATATTATAGTAATTTTAATAGTTGAGATCAATTAAGTCAATTGAAGCTAGACCACCATGGAAAATGTGAAAGCACTGGATGACTGTTTCGTCCTATTGTAGAAATCCTCAGCAATGCACATCCACGATCCCACCTCATGAGATCCGAACCCAGGATCTATCAGTCTTGCGTGCGAACGCTTAACCTCTAGACCACTGAGCCGGCCTCCAGAAGCGTTAATATCTAACTATTCGTTACTTTGTTAACGTAAATCAGAAGGTACCCTTTGGTATGTTACGAAATGCTCAAGAATGAACAACCTATGCAGTTTGCTTCAAAATAGGCATGTAATCAAGAATCTGTACATCGAACCGGTTTTTTTTCCAGGTATTTAATACTTCGGACACAAATGTATCAGAATACCTACATGGATATTGCAATATGTTTGTCTTAGTGACTTCAAAGGACGATTATTACTGAACTCCAGAATATTAAATATTTTCGTTATATGTTTAGTAGTTACATTAAATGAAATCTGAGTTGTTTAGTACTTACCTCAATAAATTGAATATCAAATATCAGACACAACAGTCAGTTTCTAAGATGATCCAGGAGTATACGTCTCCCCATCTATACTCAAACTAAATCCAAAGAAAAAGATCTACTTCAAATGAAAGTGAGATGATCTGCTGAAGAAGACCAGAAAGATAATATGATACCACATGGACAAAAGGATAAATAAGAAATCTATGTATTAGTAGGTTTATTATGTATGAAGGGATTTTTTATTTGAAGAAGTTTATTGCCAATAAATTCTTATTTGGACCAGTCTAGTATTAGATATATGTATGTATATACGTAATTTGTGCACATGTTTATTTTCAGGATGGCAAAGACCCTACTCAAAAACACAAATCTTTATATTCTTCAATGGAACTCATATTTACACATCAAATTTACTCTTTCTTTGTTACTTCTAATATTATTTACATTTTTAAAACTTTTAGTCATCACTTAATTACCACAGATTGAAAAAAGCACCTTCAGATCTACTTGAAGTTGAACATGCCATGTGCCTAAATGGTTGCTCTGGTTGTTAGAAGGAGGATCAGCCTCGTGACTTCCGAAGGAAATCGGCTTTCATCATGAGACGTCATAACTCTTCTAAATGAAAACATTCTAACTCCCAGGGCAGAGTTTAAGTGGTTTGAATTACTTTTTCTGGTTAGCGTTTTTTAGCGAGTTAGTTTTCTACGGGATGGGTCACTAACCACATACCCAACCCTCCTTCTTTACCCGGGCTTGAGATCAGCAGTAGCTTCAGAGGGGCTCCATGCAGAAGGGACAAAGCAGAGCTTCTTCCTGCGCTGGAAGTGGATAGAACGCACATTGGGAAAAGCGCCCAACTACCTCACAAGACAAGTCCTCACTTCGAATCCTCAAGGCCGAAGGAGGAGAGAAAAACCAAATAACACATTACGCCGAGAAGTGGAGAAATACATTAGAAGAACGAACAGCCATTGGATAGAACTTGAAAGGAGTGCCCAGGACAGAGTGGGCTGAAGAATGTTGGTCGGCGGCCTATGTTCCATTTGGGGGGGCAAGAGGTGGAAGTAAGTTAGTAATTTTTGTAGGCAAATATTTGTGATTATCAAACAAGTGATATTCTAATTCTTCGCTTTCTCTCTTTCCACTGACCATGTATGTGTATGATAAAAAATCGATCCATTTTAATTAAGGAATTAAGGAAAATATCTTCTATCGAACCACTTGGATAGGGCTATCAAATTTAAGGAAGTAATTTTTTGATTGAGATCATGAATTGATTGATGTTATATCACCATGGAAAACCTGGAGTCACTAGACGGCCGTTTCGTCCTATTGTAGGACTCCTCAGTAGTGAGCATCCACGACCCCGCCGCCTCGCGGAATTCGAACCCAGGACGCAACAGTCTCACGCGCGAACGCTTAACATCTAGATCAATGAACCGGCATCCAACGGTGTTAATGTCTAACTTCAACCAATTCACGAAATTGCGTGACCATCTTCCATTGTATTGAGGCAGAAACCTGTCTCTACCCGACACGGATTAACTCCACCGGTCACAACTTCTCATTATAACTCCGAGAATTCCTTCATGAAGCTAGTCACTAGTGAGCACATGGTATTGATACTCTTTAAAGAAATAACTTTGTACATGTAAAGTCTGTTTATTTAGAAATCGACTAATTTAACATAATAAACATTTTAATATTCATTCAATAAGAAATAGTCTTACATGTGTTGTACATTTGAAAATTATTCTCTAAAGGAGAAGAAGAAGAAGAAATATGGTAAACATTACTGATTCCTATACATATTTACATATTATATAGTATACTGAGATGATGAGTAAATACTTGGTGAAGGTATAAAATTTAATCTAAATATTGAATTTAATTGAGAATCTATTAGGTGATTATTCATTGTATTTAATGGACTACATTTTTCTATAGATAGATAATTGGATAAAATAGTATGAGAAGGTGAATTAAAATGCTTGAAATGTGTACTTTGATTATCAAGTATTAAATCATTATGATTGTTGCTATGTGGATTGTTACTAAGATGATTATCAAAGAGAATGGTATTGTTTTTATTATAAGAACAATCATTTATTAAATTATTCATTAAATTAGGATCAAGAAATGAAAATAATGGTTTTAGTGTTGAATAAACAGAATTATTAGATACAATATTAATTTTATCATTGTCATCTTGTACAGGCATAGAAATCTGACCAGTTTGTTCATCACTTTTGTGTCTGTACTGACGATTCCTAGACGGTACAAACAAAGATGAATTGGTTACTGACTGTAACATTGAAATAGTTGATGTTGGATAAATGAATGAAGTTGAAGAACAAGGCGACAATGAAGTTGATTTTGCTACTGATGACGAGAGGATTGGTGTTGATAGTGAAAATAATGAGGAGTTTACTGAAGGTACTATTGGTAAATATTTTATTGAATCAGTAGAAACAGTTGGGTATGGATATTCAGTAGGATTAGTTGGTTTTATGGATTCATATTGACATACTGAAGGGTTTTTCGATATAATATCTAACTTTTCTTGTAGTTCATTTAAGCTTTTTGTAAGAAGAAGGATGTAATTTCTTGCCAACAATAATGTTGCAATTTTAGATAATTTTCTCATAGATGAATTTTGTGTGTATGGTAACACAGACCTAGAAACAAAAGAATAACCGTTTAAATCAATGTATATAGTCCACTTACTGAAAAACAATTAGGAAAAGCATAAAACATGGCGCTTGAAAGACAAGTGGTTATATACTGGTTAATAAAGGAATTTTACTGCATACTCGTTAAATAAGATCGTCTAGAAACCAAAGAATCTCTTATAAATAATTGTTTATTGATGATGTTTTTGATAGTCACTTTTGAATGTTAAAACTCGTCATGAAATCTACCTAACTTTATTGATCTATTCAGTAAAGAGTAAACAAAAGTTTAGTACTATTTAGAAACTGACTGAGTATATTTTCAGGCAAAGACGGATACTGTGCTGAGAATTCTATATTGTACCAAAAAGATAATATTGAATAAAGCCATTAATAATAATAATAATAATAATAATAATAATAATAATAATAATAATAATATGCAGTGGAATCCAGGATGCACGTTTCGTCATATTTGGGACTCCACAGCTGGATGTGCCTGCATACCAGAGTTGATGTTCACTCCGGAACTCGAACCCAGTACCGTTCTTTTCAAATGCCATCGCGTTATCCACTTAGCTACTGAATCCTGATATCCACCTGCTTGTGCAATGGGGTGAAGTTTAAATTCACTTGGTGTTGTTTTACTTGTATCTTCTCATTGTTATTTAGGATTCAATTGATCAGTCTCATGTTGGCATATGTGCATCCTGTGCGGATTGCCTCGATGTAGCCTTAAGTCACAAGTTCTTAAGGTAATTGATTAATTTTTTTAGTAAAACCTAGAACAGTGATCGTAGCAGAACAGTATGTATGTACTGGGTTCGAGTCCAATGGTGAACATCAACTCTGCGATGCAGGTACATCCAGATGACTAGTCCCGAATAGGATAAAACGTGAGTCAAAATGGATCCCACTGTTAGCCACTATCAATCTTTGCTTAAATAGCTTATGGTTTAAAGCAATATTGAGGCAATCCTCATAGAATGCACATATGCAAACAAGAGACTGATCGATTTCAGTCCTAAATAACAATGGGAATGTACAAATAAAACAACATCAAGTGATTCAGTATAGTTCAGTGATAAATCATCATAGTCTTTTAAGTTCTATTTCAATATGACTAGTAGAATGTGTAAACAAGCAGAAATTTTTTTATCATGCAATCCTTTGTGTTATCTGCATAAAACAATAGTACGCTCACTTATCATGATTTAATAATCACTCAGAATTAAGATTGAATTAAAATTAGTTTATTCCTAGAGTGAGATTCCAGAAAGTATTCTCCACCGTCTTGAAAACAAACTTGGGCCTTTGACGTATCTGAAATAACACGTTTCTATATCAAGATATTTAGCTAATGTTTATTGTTTAGTTGTACTTAAATAAGAATATTTCTTTATAAATGTCAAACACAAATCTTATCCAGTAACTGCCCTCAAGGTAGGAAGTATTCTAGTTTCTTCTTACTTGATATTATGACAATCAATAATTGACTGACTTATTTCAAACTGAATCAAAAAGAATAATATTTTTAAGGGTTTAGATCTTCTCGTTGTTGATATTCATAACTTATACTGTTCAATTCCTATTAGCATAAGGGGTTAATCTTACGAATGACGGCAATGTCTGTCATTTTACATTGACTCTGCAATTAGGGAATCGTTATGGTAAATTAATTAAAATAAGTGATATCAAATAAATTACAGTTTCCACCTACCTCAAACCATCCATGGCTAAATTTAAATCATGCATTCTTTGTCTTTCACGCTGATTAATATTTAAACGTAACTCTTGTAATTCTTCATCTGTAACTGGAGGTAATATATCAGTAGTAATTGTATAGTTCTCTGACTTATGAGTATCGTACATATTCGAATCCACACCCAAGAAATCTGAATGATCAGTTTTTGTTTTATTATTAGTTTTCGTTCTAGGATTACGTAACTGCATGGTTTCACGTTTCCTTTTATTGATTAATTTCGCCAATAAACGAGGTCTGGATCTGATTGGAGTAGTTCTCTTTGAAATTAAATTTAATGAATCAGTATTGATGTTATCGAAATTGACATTTTTATATAAATCGTTATCAGAATCTTTAAGTTGCATGGAATTTCTTTGTGTATTTCCTAGATTATTTACACTGTAATTCATAGAGGAGGACGCAAACTAGTCCGTTCCGTAAACCTTAAGTGATATTTTAGTGACTGTTTCCTCTTCATTTATATACAAATAAGCTTATGTTGATTCGTTATATGATTGGTTTATATTTATTTGTCTAGTATTGGCCAATTGAAATTATCCAATAGTTGCAGTTGGCGTTCGAACCAATCAAAATGGAAGAAAATTGTCTTAAAATAATCCGAATAAGAAGAAAATTTTCAAGCACCTTTATTAACAAGAGTGGAGATATTATGTACCGGTTAACATCATATTGTAAAAGAAACATAACTTTGCTACCGGTGAACTTTGACCTATAAAAAAGTGAGCATAATAACAATCAATTACTCCTTAACTCCATGATCATTGCCCTCCGTGTTCCTTTTATAAACAAAACAGCAAACATACATTACACACTAGTCGCGGATTTCCGGCTTTTCAATATAAGGCTTACTTTCACGCACGACGTAGTGAGTACAACCCATCTATTACTGCTATATGGTGTGTTTTTAATAACAAACCCTTCTATGACTTCGTCTATGGTTGTCAGGTGTCTGGGTCCTTTCGAAAACATTACTGATATCCCCTATTGTTGAGCACTCAGTATTAATTTGACTCGTTGATGGGATAGGGCTGTCCATAATACTGAAGAAAATTAGAAACCAGAGATGGTTTTCTTTCATTGCTCCTGATAACATCATAAATGACAACTAGGAACGAACACGTGGACAGTTAAAATCCCAGGTGGCAGTAACACTTATTTTAGCTAAAAAAAGCTTTGATTTTCATCATCTACAATACAATACTCAAAACAAAATGGACTAACTTTTTATAACATAAAACAAGCGAGTGTGCCTGAAGAAATACATTGACTTGAGTAGCCGCAACAAAAACCGAGAAAACCAAAACTGATTCAATGAGAATTTGCGACAACATTTGGAGTATTACATTAACCGCGTAATTTCAGCACACTGAAACACTAAATTATGCAGCTACACAAAAGAAACAGAGGATAAAAACAGGACAAGGAAAACTGACCGCCAGTGCTTACAAAGATGACGGATATAAAACAATTGATAAGTGTGTATCGAATTATGTTGAATATTTATTCATTTTATTGAATATGGGATTTAGTTCGATTTCATTAGTGGTCGTGAATAGATGGTTAAAATCGCAATTCAAACTATAGGAACAATAAGACAAGTAGTATGCTAACTTGAACTTTAAAATTTATTGATACTAATCATGAAAAGGATCTTGATTTGATTACTAGTTACTAGTCATTTTCATGTTTTCTAGGATCTATTGACAATTTCATTTGGTTGAAAGAGTTTCGAGTGTTACTAAAAATTAACCTTTAGAAATTGTTCAGCATTAAGAATCAGATGTTATGGCATTTTTGATTCAAATACCATTTTGCAGGAGTTTAGTTAATGTCTTAACATAAGTTTAATAACTTTTGATAATTTTCCGTTGAAAATAAACTAAGTTTATACTTGTGAATCGAATTAAATATCCACTTCAAGATGATAACATTTTGGATTCGATTTGTTAAATGGCCACTGTTTCAGTCTACTAAGCTCATTAAGATGAGTTTGAAAGAGCTACTTTGTTGTGACTTTAAATCGAGCTAATTATCACGTGATTTGTCCGCCAATCGAAATACAATTTATACACTCTTAACACTGTGTCAAACCAATGATGTTTGACCAGTATGAGCAGCCTAGTGTCCTTATTGGTCCTACATTCGCCTAGCTTGTCCACTTTAGTCTTGAACGTCAATGACAGCTTCTACTACGCGAATCATTTATTTAAACATAATTGGTTCATATACCAGGCGAACAGACCGCATCACACTATAAACTAGGAAATAACATTTGTACAAGAACTAGCCAAAAAGTGGCTTTGAGTACGAGAGACTGTAATCAATAAACTGAGTACAATTTAAGAATAGTAAATCGTATAATAATAATCTATAGGTCAAAACGAAGCTTATAATCAGAGGAATGTAGATATACATAATCTAGTTACTGAGCAGTTATACAATAGGAATATAAATATACAATATTAATTCATGAATATATCTCGAAAGTTACCTGTAATTTGATCTCTACTAGGATATAACACTACTCAATGGGCTATTTAAGCATTTTAATATACTATCAACATATACAACTATGAAAAAGATGACAAGATCAAATTAAAACATGTTTCTCTTTTTACCTAATTGAATTTACAGGGTAATACATTGATGAATAAAAGTTTGTTATTTATTTATTTAAATACATAAACATTGATACAAGAAGGCAGCAAATAAATATGCGCCGCATAAATCATTCGATTTGTGTGAGGGATAGGATACTGCACGAGTGCACAATCCGAAGCTTTCGACTATTCCACAAGGCAGTGGAGAAACGTTAGGAGATGCAGTCCCATGGTCGCCGTTGAGCAACGATTGGTTCATACGCCACTTGATCCCTTAGGATCCTGTATCCCATGTGCATCATTGGTTGGAAATCATGGTTTTTCAACCCTCGTAGGTGGACCCTCCGTATCCACCAACTGGTTAAAGTATCGAACAGTCGCTTTTCATCCTCTCGATTTCGTAAACAATAGTAATGCCAGGAGAAGTCAGCGAGTAGGACTTGTGTGGCAGTGGTTGTATGCACGTGGCTGCATGGAAGCAGGGAGAGCTGATCCTCCTCACCCTTGACCGTGTCAAGGCATTTTGTGGCAATTCAGTTACAATTCAAGTTTACTTATCACTATTGTAAAAATAAGAACAGTATTCGACAACCAAAATGTGTCCTAGACAATCTAAATGTTCATTAGTTGTCAACATTCGATTATTTCTACATTTTGAGAGAATTTTCTCTTGTTAATCACATTAGTTTTTCTCTATGTTTTCATTATTTTTTAAAATAAAATTACTTACTTTGAAAGATGAATGAATGAAGTCAATAGATTTGTTTTCTTTACAATTCCATCCATCTGTTTCATTTATTTGTACACACACACACACACACATTTCAATGAATCCCATTCATCCACTGAACTGAACTGAACTATGAAAGTTACTCATAAAGATTCGTTTGATATTTTCACATGATCATCATCTCTTTTTGTCAAAGTAACATGCACATATCATTTAGCTTATGTAGAAAAAAAAAGTCAAATCAATACGATGTAGATATATAATTAGAATCGTTTCAATGATAGTTACCCTGTTCTTCATCTTCTGTTTTATTCGACATTTCATTGAGTTATGATTATATAATAAGCCTAAGGGCAAATATAATATGATCACAACCACGTGATCAATCTTCGACATAATGGAATTTCAATTCAATATGGTTCATATTCAATCATCATTAATGTTTCACCTGTTGTCTATTCAGATCATAGAATATCAAGTTTGTTTATTACAATCTAACATCATCGTTGTTTAAATGTGTTTGTTTTTAATGTATTTGATTTATGCCTTTAGGCAATCTAAGTTACATTGTCAAGTTGAATTTGTTTATTAAAGTGATTAGTAATAATGGGACGAAACGACTGTCCAATGCTTCCAGGTTTTCAATGATGGTCTAACATCAATCGGTTTATGATCTCAATCATAAACTTAACAATCTCCACAACCCCTATACTGATAATTTTCTCTTCTCTTTTTTTGTTTTTTGATGTAAAGTCATAAAGGTTAAATAAACCCATAATTAATTACCACCTAGTGAGTAATTGAAAGGTGTTATCGAATGAATAAGCTTCAATAGAAAAAAGATTCATACACCAACCCAATTAGAAAAAAAAACAAAAAAACGAATAATCCTTAATTGAATTAATATAGGATAAGAAGTTAATAAACAGATGGTTTAAAGAAGGGAAAGGAGAATAGATCATTCATTGAAACACTGAACCATGATATAATTCTTTTTTGTCTCTCTATTTGACCATCTCATTTCATCTATTTACTTATTTATTCAAAGTGAATAATTCAGATGGTAGAGAATATGATGATCTAAGATGAACTATTAAAGAGTGCACATATTGAAGATCTATAAAAGTCATTTATTGAATAGACATTTGGTTTTGTCACTTTCTAGTTTATACAAATAAGTAATGATGACTGATTATACCCTGTGGTTGAGAGTTATTTTTATAGTCATTGTATGACATGTATGATAAATAAATCAGTAATTGAAAAGTTTTCCGATTGAATCACAGTGATAAGCAGTTTATTTGGGAATATGTTTAATAACCATATAGCAGAAATTTTTTCGTTTGGTTAGAAGTATTTATTCGATAGATTCGATCCAGGCTGGATTCTGTAAGGATCGTTCGTGCACAGACCAAATCACAACACTTTGGATCATCATTGAACAATCGATTGAATCGAACTCGTCACTAAACATCAACTTCATTGACCATGGGAAAGCATTTCACAATGTGGACAAGAGAACATTATGGAAACTTCTTCGACACTATGGAGTCTATGAGAAGATTGACAATATTATCCGGAACTCATAACACGGACGATACTGGCAAGTCAAGCATGAATCCATTTCAAGTAAGGACCGGAGTCAGAAAAGACTGTCTTTTCTTTCCCTTCCTCTTTCTTCTAGTGGTTAACTGAATTATCAAGACCTCGATATCTGAGGAAAAGCACGGAATACAATGGATAGATCAGAATCTATTAAAGATTTGGATTTCGCAGATGATCTAGCCCTTCTATCCTAAATTCAGATGAACACACTTACTGCAACAGAAGCCTCTGCGTCAGTAGGCCTCATTATATATCAAGGAAAAAGCAAGGTCCTCAAATACAATGGGGAGAACATCAACCTAATCACACTTGATGGGAAAGCTCTACAAAATATGGAATTTTTTATATACGTGTTTAACAAGGAGGACCGGATGCAGACGTAAAGGCTCTTTACTCGAACACTAACAGTCGAGTCAGAGCTTATGGCGAACTGTCAACTGATTTCGCAACCTCAAGTGGTGTCCGTCATCATCATAAACCTACTAATGCAAATAACGCTCTCATCCACTGAATTTTCGGGCATTGATCTCCTACCACGAGGTCCACTTATCGAATTGGAATACGCAGATGACATAGTCCTGTTTGATGAAGACGCTGATAAAATGCAGAGTGTTTTGGTAGCACTGAGCAACAATGCCAGAATGTTTGGGATGCGCTTCTCCCCCTCTAAATGCAAGTTGTTGCTTCAGGACTGACTGGCCTGCATGAGCACCTGAATTAAGGATAGGGAGTGAAGTGGTCGAATGCGTCAACAACTTCACTTATCTATCTTGGAAGTCTGATCATCCCTAACGTGTTGATGTCTTACGAAATCTGTGCACGGATTCAAAAACCTCGTTTGGTTTTTGCCAAGTTACATCACCTGTGGCGAAGGAGAGATATTCGTCTGTCAAATATAGGGGAGTTTACTGCACGGCAGTTCGTTCTGTTGTCCTACTTTACGGTTGCGAACTGTGTCCATTAATGGTAGAGGATGCTCGTAAGTTACTAGTATTTAACCACACATACCTTAGAAATATTGCTCGCATCTGCTGTGATTACCGGGTAAGTAATAGTGAGGTGAGACACAGGGTATTATGGAATGATGTTAAATCAGTTGATGAGGTTGTGAATCTTCATCGACTGAGATGGTTGGACGACGTGTTACGTGTGCCTGAACACCGACTGCCGCGACGCGCAATGCTGACTAGTGTTGTAGACGAATGGAAGAAAGTTAGGGGCTGCCGAAACAAAAGGTGGCATCAATCCATGCAGTCACCAACTTTTGGTGTGAGCCACGTTCGTGGATGCAGACTACTTTGCTGATGTCCACGCGACTATCATTAACAGTGGTTGGTGACTGTGGATGACATGTCTCAGGATCGATCACAATGACGTAGGTGTATACACTCTCTGTTTTCCCTTACACCATGAGATTAAAATCACTTCATATCTTTCTTTCTACGAACTTTCTGTTATACATTACTACGATTGAAGTGACTACTTCTATGAATTCGGTGTTCATCTTGTTGTGCAACTTGGACTGATGCATATATGTGGCTTATCCTACGTTGTAGCTAATGTTTACTTTTAGGAAGTGTTCACCTTTAATACTGTATTAAGTTTTTCTACTAAAAATTGTTATTACATAGAGATGAATAATTGATTTATGAAGTTAGTCCCTGTTTACTTTGATCACATAATACACTGTATGAATTGGTAGATTCAATTGGAAAGACAACAAAAATTGTTGATTGCAGTAAAACAATTTTAAACTGGCGCTAATTTAAAATAGTGATACATTCATTATTTTTGATCATTTAAAAGTCTAATATTCATTCAATGATTTACTAAGCATAACGAATGTATTCTATAATTGTTATAATAAATTATTCTTGCATAGGAACTAAACATAATAAAACATACTTTTTCTAGTAATCACTTGTTAGATTAGATGGATGGATGTATGAATGAATAACACAATAGTTTATTTGTAAAGTGTTTTAATTATCATCAAATCATAATTGGTTTGTATTAGAGCTACTTTTGAAGAAGAAGAAGAAAGAAGAATTTCAGTTGAATAATGTACATGTCTAAAAGAAAGGGAAACAGTCGACAAAATATTACAAACATACAACATTATCATTGTAATGATAATAATATTCATAATGTACCGATGAAACAGTCAATTGAATAAACTGTACAATATAAAAGATGAAATAGACAAATTATGTGTAACAATAAGGAATTGGCCTGAGATATTTATTCCATTTCTCCTTTATATTGTCAATTTCATTAGTTTCTTCATTATTTGTTTGAATATTACTATTTTGATTATCATTCTGATCAATGTTTTGATGATTATTGTTCATTTGAGGTAAAATCCAACTTTTTGGCAATTGTGAACTAGTTAAACTATCCAATACATTTTCATTAGTAGAAATATCCATCTTAAGATATTTATCCCAAGCATATCTATTAAAGAGTGAAGGTATTAAATTATGCAATATTATACAAATTGTGTATCACGTAACAGTTCAAAGTACCTGATGACATACAGCCAGAAAGTACTACAGTTTATAAATATCAAACGATACATAACAGAGACATTGCCCCCAAACGCCTTGGTACGGCCGAAAGTGAGGAGGATCAGCTCTCCCTCTCCAAATGCTCTCACATGGCCACGTGCATACAACCACTGCCACACAAGTCCTACTCACTGACTTCTCATGGCATTACTGTTGTTTACGAAATTGAGAGAATGGAAAGTGAATGTCCGATGCTTTAACCGGTTTGGTGGATACGGAGGATTCACCTAGAGGAGTTGGAAAACCCTGATTCTAAACCAATGGTGCACATGAACTACAGGATCCTAAAGAAACAAATGACGTATGAACTTATTATTGGTCACCGGCCACCATGGGGTTGCATCTCACAACGTTTCTCCACTGCCTTGTAGATTAGACCTTTAGGTCGAAGGTTTGGGGTGTGGTCACCTAGGAAAACCACCTGTTTCTTTTTGGGCACCCAGGCGGTATATCAGCCCTCATATAAATCGAATGATTTATCTGGTGCATATTTGTTTGGTGCCTCTTTGTAAAACTGTTTAGGTGTTCAAATAAATGAATAAATAATTTCTGATAGTGCATAGTTTTTCAGTAGAATATGCTATCTGAAAATCGTTTTTGCTAATAGTCATTGGGAAGAGTGAACTTTTAACCTAGGAAATAAAACATTTATTACATAATATAAAACTACATCGACAACTCGAGATTGGTCGTACACACGTTCGTATATATCAATCGTAAGTAAAATGCCTGGCGGCAGATGGTTAAGAAGATCGAAGAGAATGAGAACGAGAACAGAAAATGATTGGTATGGAAACTAAAGAACAATCAAGTCTGAGATAATTGATTGGCATTTAACAAATGGAGTATTTACTATATGGACCTCAGATTTTACTACGAGATTTTGTAATTTTGTATTCAAATACGCTTGGTTGTCCCGCACTTGTGTTCTTGTTCACTACACAATGACAATTGTCAGACATTATTAACTCCCATATGTGACGACGACGTTGAGAAGAACCAAAGTAATTGGAACACGTCAATCAATTTACAAAGAAATGAATTTAGATCCTCACTACAAAACGTACATTTATACCAGCGACTATAAGTGATATATATGTATGCAAAGGTAATGATGAGACCATTACACTGAAAAAACTTTGGAACCTAGACCCAATGTCTGAAAATCAGGTGTCTAAAACAAATAACCACCATTCCATAATTTACTGTACATGTATTTACTTGAATGATATCTGTTTATTATCAGTATTACCATTAGTTTCGAAGAAACAAATAAAAATGTAAAACCTGCCTGATTCGTATGAAATCACAGAAATTATAATCAGCTTGATGATAAAAACGTTCCCAACGTTGTGGAATCTCTATATTACAACAAAACAAAACAAATTAAACTTATGCATAGTTCGAATCAAGTATACACAATGAATTATTAATCCAACTTGAAAGTTGAACAATAGGTTCAAAACTACAAAATTACAACAAACAAATTCACGGTGGGTATGGTGGATTAGTTGAAACTGGACATTAACACTGTTGGATGCCGACCGGCTCGATGGTCTAGAGGTTAAGCGCTCACGCGCGAGACCGATAAGTTCTGGGTTCAAATCCCGAGGGGCGGTGGGATCGTGGATGTGCACTGCTGAGGAATCCCATAGTGGGACGAAACGGCTGTCTAGTGCTTTCAGTATTTCCATGTGGATCTAGCTTCAATTAACTCATGATCTCATTTATTAAAGTTACTATAATATCCACAAAACTTCTGTTGTTAAATTTATAAAATTTAATTATACTACTTAAGTAGACAAATACTGAACAAGATGATTTGTAACAGTACGATTGTTTTTACACTGAATAAATGGATGTGTTTACAAATTAATAAAAACGTATACAATTAACATATGTATTATTTTTCTAGATTTTCAACAAGAAATTTAAAATCTATTAATTACTGGAAGAACCTTTTATAATAGTTGAGTTGAAAAAGAGATAGGTGATTTTTGTAGGCAATGATGGATAGTGGCCAGCAGTGGAATCCAGGATGCACGTTTCATAATATTTGGGACTCGTCAGCTGGATCTACCTGGATCCCAGAGTTGATGTTCACTTTGGGACTCGAACCCAGTACCATTTGCTTTAAACGCCATCGCATTATCCACTTAGCTATTGAGTCCTGATAGCCACTTGCTTGTGTAATGACTGATCAACTGGATTTGCTTTCAAGTGTTTACAATTACTTCACTCAGTTACATTTTACATGTATACGATTTCACTAGTATTTACTTGATTAAACGAAAGAGATTATAATTGTATTTGACCAATGTCTTATCATCTCAATGATTATTTTTCTAGTTGAACTTTTAGTGAAGTATGCTACCAATAATAAGCCACAATAAGTGGAATATTAATATTGTGAAGAAAAAAATGGGTCATGCAATCATCAGTCAATAAATGAGTTAATTAAAGTAGTAATTAACTCAACTGGAAATACAATCACAACATCATTCATTGATGTGAGTTTGTTTCATATTTATCTAGGATTCAATGAAAGATTACAACAGCAGCCACTACCGGTTTATAATTGCTGACTTTGCATGTCACTAAACTTCACGATTTGTAGGATACCAACAGAGTTGTCTTGATAAACAAATATATGCTAGGCCTATACAACTAGATTTCCTACCACAGTGTCACACCATATACTAACCACCTGTCGTCATTTCTATCCAGTCTCAGCACTGACATATAATGATACGTAATGTAGAACTTGCTATAACTTTTTAAATATAATCTAAAATACCTTTGCATACTGATCAAAACATTGAAAAATTATTTTTTTGCAATCATAGAATAAAAATTACAATGTTGAACGTATCAAGAGCTTAGTTCTATCTCTTGATATGCAAATATACACTATCCCTAATTCCTAACCCTAAACTATTGATTATGAAACAAATCTTAATTTGATGGCACTACATTTTTATAGATGAGTTAATCAGACAGTGTCTCTTATATTTTTGGGCGAAATTCATTCATCCATGTGACTACAATGCTTAAAAGCCGTAATCCTAAACCACTAGCTCTTACCGTAATTACCTAAACCAAACTAGGAATAATGTGGGTTCTTTTAACCGTTCAGTAAAAATAGATAATAAATTTACATTAAGATGAGTTTATATGTCATTGTATTTTTGGATATACAGGCACAGAGTAACCTGTAGAAAACATTAATTAATTCATTAATTATGTTAAATCGGTTTAAAGTCGGCAGTATTATTTTGATTTCTATAATAATACCAAACAAACACTGTACCATATATATATATCACTAGTATTTTGAAATTAGCATTTTCAGAGCATACTTTACTGGCAGTTCGTCACATAATACGCTACGACTATTTCATAGGGGATATTAATACTAAATACACAACTGTTTGTATAGTGTAAAATGTAAACCGTTTTGAGTCAATTGTCCTATAATCATTTACAAGAAACATTTTAAAACGATCTTTCTCGTTGTGTTGCTCTCTTTAATACTGAATCACTTTATTGAATTAGTGAACATTGTTATATAATTGAGTAATACGGATAAATATATTTAAAAATCATTCCGATGAATTATACATAAGTAAGTTATAAAGTAAACAAGATACTTACTGGAAGAATTATTGGTAGAATAATTTCCAAAAAGTTCCATTTTTATTGATTTTGGTAAATTGGGCACATGAATACAATAATTACCTTCAGTTCGAGATACTGTATTATAGTTGCTTTTGGATTGACGATTTACAATATTTCTTATTGCATCCTTTAAGAAAGAAAAATCAAACATAAACAAATTATAAATCATATGAACCATGAAGAAGAAAAAACAAAAACATTCACTTATGGACATTTCTTCAACTTTCTACTATCAAATTCATATAGATCTAGTCAATGTAAACTTTAGAAAAATTCAGTCCAGTTACTCAGCTTTAATTTAATCCATGGAGAAAACAACACAGTATGTTAGAGGTTATTGAATTATTAGTAATGCTACATAATTGTGAAATCTAAGTGATCACAATGACGAAAAGAACACTCATAATGGTAAAACCAATTACTTATCAAATACCCACCTTTCACTCTTCTAGTAAGTCATCTACAATGTAGGACCAGGCACATATATGCATCGGCCCAAGTTGTCATACCAAGTTAGCATAACAAAATGCACACAAGATTCATAAGAGCAATTACTTCAATGGTAGTGTCGTGAACAAGAAAACCAGTGGGAACAATCGGATGTATTTAACACAAAATTACAGGACATGTTAATAAAATATAACAATCATAAAGTGAATGCATAAGATGCAAAATGTCCATCAATTGTCTCAAAATGACTCAGACTTCATTGCTCTTGCACTTTCATACAAATTGCATTCGGTTTCCATTCTTTACTGTTCGATCCTTTAGTCTCTGCTGCAGAAATTCTGTTCACGACTAACACCATATACTACTTATGTCAATATAAGCAGCACACATCGCAGGAGTAATTTATATAAATAAAGATTTCATATAAGGATACTGGGAGAAAGAAGTAGTTTGTAGAAAGAAAAGAAAAAAGTGATTTTAATCTCATGGTGTAAGGGAAAACAGAGAGTGTATACACCTACGCCATTGTGATCGATCCTGAGACATGTCATCCACAGTCACCAACCACTGTTAATGATAGTCGCGTGGACATCAGCAAAGTAGTCTGCATCCACGAACGTGGCTCACACCAAAAGTTGGTGACTGCATGGATTGATGCCACCTTTTGTTTCGGCAGCCCCTAACTTTCTTCCATTCGTCTACAACACTAGTCAGCATTGCGCGTCGCGGCAGTCGGTGTTCAGGCACACGTAACACGTCGTCCAACCATCTCAGTCGATGAAGATTCACAACCTCATCAACTGATTTAACATCATTCCATAATACCCTGTGTCTCACCTCACTATTACTTACCCGGTAATCACAGCAGATGCGAGCAATATTTCTAAGGTATGTGTGGTTAAATACTAGTAACTTACGAGCATCCTCTACCATTAATGGACACAGTTCGCAACCGTAAAGTAGGACAACAGAACGAACTGCCGTGCAGTAAACTCCCCTATATTTGACAGACGAATATCTCTCCTTCGCCACAGGTGATGTAACTTGGCAAAAACCAAACGAGGTTTTTGAATCCGTGCACAGATTTCGTAAGACATCAACACGTTAGGGATGATCAGACTTCCAAGATAGATAAGTGAAGTTGTTGACGCATTCAACCACTTCACTCCCTATCCTTAATTCAGGTGCTCATGCAGGCCAGTCAGTCCTGAAGCAACAACTTGCATTTAGAGGGGGAGAAGCGCATCCCAAACATTCTGGCATTGTTGCTCAGTGCTACCAAAACACTCTGCATTTTATCAGCGTCTTCATCAAACAGGACTATGTCATCTGCGTATTCCAATTCGATAAGTGGACCTCGTGGTAGGAGATCAATGCCCGAAAATTCAGTGGATGAGAGCGTTATTTGCATTAGTAGGTTTATGATGATGACGGACACCACTTGAGGTTGCGAAATCAGTTGACAGTTCGCCATAAGCTCTGACTCGACTGTTAGTGTTCGAGTAAAGAGCCTTCATAAGGTTTATTTACTTCAGAGGTACACCTTACAATGACAGACACTGCCACAGAACCTCTCGGTCTACAGAGTCAAATTCTGCTTTTAAGTCAGAAAGACCAACACTGTCAGACGCCGATAAACATGCCTGTGTTCTAGAACCTGACGAATGGTGAATATGTGGTCGATGCAGCCACGACCAGGTCTGAAGCCGGTCTGATTTTCTCTTGTTTGCAGTTCACGACCCCTTGTTAGGCTCCCGACAATTATTGAGTATTTTAGACATTTTATTAGACAAACTAATCCCTCTGTGGCTATCATAGGATAATTTTGATCCATTATTATATATTGGGATGACCAGTGATTGCGGCCAGTCATATGGGATCACGTCTATTCCCCAGATATTAGCTGAAATATTAGTTAATTTAATCGCTAAAACTAAACCATAATCCTTAAAGACCTCTCAAGTTATTCCATCTGGACCAGCTGCTCCTCCTCGTCTTAGATTAGCTATAGCTTTTTTTACCTCAATTAGAGTGGGGAGAAGCCTATTTCAATGTTCCATTCAGGGTGTTTGGAAATGGTGGGTAGGTGTAAAGAAGCTGAAGGCTAGCTGAACTTCTCCTTAAAATGTTCCACCCATCGTCCTAAGCGTCCAGACTGAGAGCAGGTAGTGCCATTTTTTGAGATTGTCTCAGTTACACTTGACTTTTTAATTCCGGTTCCTTTTTTTTAGCTCGAAAAGCTGTCTCGTGTTACCTACAGGTGTTACCTTTACCATCTCTTTTATTGTCCTTGCTCACCACTGCTCACGATCGTTCCTCAGACTTTTGGTTAGCCTAGATCTGATTTGTTTCCGCTCTTCATCATGTTCGGATCCTGATAAGTTTACGAGAGTCTACCAGTGCAATAGATGTAGCAGAAATTCACTGTTTTTTTGTAACCCATTGGTTCAAATCACTAATAGATGTCGCTGCTGTTTCTACAGCTGTTCGTATATCTTTCCAATCAACATCTGGGTCAGCTTCGTTTTCAGAGCTACCTAAGTGTGACCTCATTCGCTCATGGAATTTATCTTTGGCTTTCTCATCGCTGAGTCTAACTCTAATGTGCCTTTTCTGAGTCCAGTGAGGCGCAAGTAAATTAGTGATCGTATTAGAACAAGATCAGAGTCTAAACATGTACTTCAGAACGAACGTTAGTCTTCTACTGGGCTTCTCCAACGATGACTGATGGCAATATGGTCTATTTGAGTCTATCGTTGGTTTGGTGCAGGCGGTCGCCATGTTAGACGATGTCTCCTTATGCTTAAAATTAGTGCTTGCTAAAAGCAAGCGATTGTCTGAGCACAGTTGCAGCAGACAGCCACCATTACCTGTTTGTTTAGCCGGAATAATAAAGTACCCACCTAAGTATTTCTGTTTGATTTAAGCTACCTACTTGGGCATTAAAGTCACCTGCTACGAGTATAATGTTTGAGTGCATAGCTTTTTAAGAAGTTCAGAAAACTTTCTGCAAAACTCATCTTTCACTTCATCCGGGCTGCAGTCAGTAGGAGTGTAGGCAGAAATGATCAAAAGGCAAAGACATGTATCCCTATCCTTCGAGTTCTTACGGAGCCGTCTAACCGAATAGCACATAGGCGACTATTAACAGGGATCCATTCTAAAACTGTTCTGATCCCATACTTAGTGCTATGCGTACAACCGCAAGTCCATAAGAATTCGCCTTGGAATCATTAGATAAACGGAAAGTGTATCTTGTCGACACTACATCTTGGTTAGGATGCTGTATGTGTACTTCGGAGACACAGCGTACATCAATCGTACGAGAATCTAGGGTCTTAGCCACGAAGGCCTGTTAGCCGATTTGACATAAGGTACGTACGTTGAAGGATCCAGTGTGTAGTTTGGAGCGAGGTTTCAGTAGACCTGTGACAGCAATTAACACACTAGAATCGTTGGCCATGGTGACACTCGAGGAGGGAGTTTAGAGTTGATAGTCGAGGTACGAGGAATAATAGAACAAAAGAGAAAAATTGATTATCAATACAGTTGTCTTGAGTGCTGTTAAAGGTATGAGGGTGGTTATTACTTCCCGGTCGTCCACACCATGGAAGGATTATTTTAGAGGTCCCTGAAAAAAATCGGGTTAAAGGTGGTGTTAGTGACCCGAGAGCGTGACCAAAATTCCGAAGAGACAACTGATTGAGACCGGTCACACATGACCTGTTTATGGGTAATTTTCATGTTAGCTCCGTACTTGGTGAAGCCTTACTACCAGAGACGGAAATTAGTGGGATAAGATGGTGTGCATTTTTAAGGTCAACCTGTTCCCACCCTTTTTTTGTGAGAAGGTAGGATCGGTGTCATGCTGGTTGTCTGAGGGAAACACCTTACTGCCTTCACACCTCTGTACAGTCAGCAGTACGACTTCGCCCTCGAACCTTGGGTTTGTTGCTTTCAGTCTTACCGCTCATCAACCGACCTGTCTGGCATGGTGTGATCGTGAGGAACGATTGTTCCAGTCGGTATAGCTCGATTGGTTCATCACGATAGACAAGCACCATCACCACATCAAGGTAGCAACAATGGTCAGTCACTCTTGTAAGTTATAATTGAAAAATGCCATAAAATTCAAAAACAATTAAGTAATTCTCCGTTATAGCTACTTATTACTTAAGAAAGCGCACAGAAGGGGGTATTTTCATAATAAAA
The DNA here is from genome assembly GCA_944470365.2 of Schistosoma intercalatum. Lineage (NCBI taxonomy): Eukaryota > Metazoa > Platyhelminthes > Trematoda > Strigeidida > Schistosomatidae > Schistosoma > Schistosoma intercalatum. The sequence goes on along the minus strand of OX103729.1, from coordinate 5,395,673 downwards.
CAAAACTAACGATATAATAAGACTGAAAAAATTGAACTGCTATTTGAAAACGTCAAGTGATTTACTAGATATAAAAAGGGGTAATATCTCTAAACTTAAAGTACAAATAATCATTTGATTGAATAGTTTATGTTCATGTATTTGATCTTGTGTATATATGATTATCTTCATTTTTTTATGTGGATCCTATTGGGATTGACATATCTAACCAACAGCATTTGCATTATGAACTAACAAAACAAGAACTCTTACTACCAAGTTTATAGGAGAGGTTTATTATATTTTGTGCACTGAAAATGGAGCTCTGTATCACGAAAGTTGTCTTCACAAATAGATGGTCATGCTTACATAGGCACATGAAATTCCTAAGGATGTAGATGTTTTCCTCCTTGCCTCTTTATTGTCGAGTGACAAATTAAACTAACATGAATTATGAAGTGTTATGTTAGGTCATGACAGCTAGTTTACAGTTTCATAATGCAATTGAATTGTGTGATAATAAGCGTAAATATCTAATATGAATATTTAGTTTCAATGTCGTTAAATCTTAAACTTAGAAATTGAATAATAATAGACACTACTTCACAATTGATTGATCACTGGGTGGTGATCAATGTCATGTGCGTCAAGTCCTTCTTAGTGCAGATCGAATGATATCGACCACGTTGCAATGTGGCCACTAGTCTAGGTGACTCGACATTGTGTGCATTATGTTGAGATAAGATGATAGAGGTAGTCAACAGGAAACCCCGGACTATTTGGCACTTGTCAATAAGGTATACCTGTCATCTTGAGGGAACTGGTACTCCTTGACGGATTCTATCCCGTGTCACCCAGCTTCACAGTCAGACACGTTACCACTGGGCTATCCGGGCCGCGACCAACCTCCTGTAGGACTGAGATGTATTCACAATTGGCCATGACTTACATAGTATGAGTGTATATACAGTATATGTGAATTTACATTTAAGTGTATTACATCAGGATGGAAATAATGTTAGTCAAAATTGAAATAATATTTCTGAGATGAAATATATTCTAATACTCCTTTTTTGTTATTCTTACAAATATTTCAATTTGATTAGAACAGTTGTGAATGATACAACTGATTACTCCTCTCTGTAATCAAGCCAAATTGTGATGATGTAACTACACAATAATATACACTAGACAATGACTCACTTTAATCTTTGAATATAATGATTCCAATTTCTGGATTTGAACAGATAATTGATCTTTTAGTTCATTTACATCTGAGTTGAATTTTTCATTGAGTTGATAAGGAAAAAGTCCACCTGAAAGATGAAATATTTTTGAAAAAATGAATTTTGTAGTTCAATTTAATTATTAGCTAGTTACTTTCTAACTATTATCAGTATCGACATCAGAATTGGATTAAACTGATTTTTTCATCTGAACATACAAATCTAAATGATCAGTATAGGGTTGTGGAGATTGTTAAGTTTTTGATTAAGATCTTGAACCGATTAGTGTTAGACCACTATTGAAAACCTAGAATCACTGGACGGCCGTTTCGTCCTATTGTAGGACTCCTCAACAGTGACATTCACGATCCGGCCACCTCGAGGGATTCGAACCCAGTGCCTTCAGTCTCGTGCGCGGCCGCCTAACCTACTTGACCACTGAGTTGGCATGCAACGGTGTTAATGTCTAACCTCAACCAATCCACCTGTCGCGCAGGTCGACCTGTCTCTACCTGACACGGAATAACTCCAATCACAATCTATAAGATAGTCATCTGGACATTGAGATTTTGATTAGATTACAAATCTTAACATACATGAGTTCCATCTGGTTAAGAAATACCAACAAAGAGTGTATATTTGAAATTTCATTACAAATACGCATTAGATTGCTATGAGAAGTTAATTATCATTTTAAAGTACAAAGTTAATTACCTTAAACTTGTTGATAACGTATTTTAATAAGTATTACACTTGGAATTACAATATCAAGCTTAAAATATACATTGAACGGATGAATATAATAATAAACTTAAGGAAATCTAATTTTATTAATCCAACAAACATGTAGATTGTGGATATTTTGGTGAAACTACAAATTATGGATGACCTTTAGAGACGCTAAAGTGTCCTCGAGAGTATCCACCTACTGACTAGGATTAAATGAAGATTTTAAACCTGTATGAAGGATAAGGAGTGTGATTTACAGTTGATGGTTACGGATAGAAATTAGATTTAAAGTTTTCATCACGAACTGACATTAGTTAAAATGCCAAGACGCTATTTGGTCAAATGGGTGAGTGAATTTCGCGCTAAAATCCAAGATCTGTTATCGTAAATCTGATCGATTCGTCCATAAATTATAGTCTCGCCTGTTAGCATTTAGTTAATCTAAGTCTTATTTAACGAATTATAATTACATTCAATTGACAAATAGTATAATTCACCTAAACTCTTCCATCTAAATACACGTATAAATTATTTGATATAAATTACCTTGTTGTTCAGCTTGTGTTAATCGTGCTGAACGTAATTTTTCTAAATTATCCAAAAGTCTTAAACGTGTTTGACATTCATCAATAGATTTATGTAATATTGTTTTCATTTGGCTTAAATGATGATTGTTATTTTCTTGATTAAAATTAAACCTGAAAAATGAATTGAAAAAAAATTCATAATTGAATAAATTCTGATTACTGAGTTAGTCAATCAGCTACAACGTAGGACTAGGCACATATATGCATCGGTTCAAGGTGCCATACTTCATTAGCACAACAATATGAACACTAAATTCATAGAAGTAGTTCATTTAATAGTGGTAATATATAAAAGAAAGATTTTATGTAAGGATATAGTACAGGAAGAAAGAATTAGTTTGTAGAAAGAAAGATATAAATATATAATTTCATAGTTTAAAGAAAGACAAAGTGTGTATACACCTACACCATTGTGATCAATTCTGAGCTATGTCAGCCAGAGTCACCAACCATTGGTTACGATAGTCACGCGGACCCCAACCAAGTAGTCTGCATCTATCAACATGGCTCAGATTAGAAGTTAGTGACTTCAAAGACTGATGCCATGTTTTGGTTTCGCCGCCTTTAACTTTCTTCGATCCGTCTACAACATTAGTCAGCATTGCGCGTCGTGGTAATCGATGTTCAGGCATACGCAACACGTAACCCAACTATCTCAGTTGATGAAGATTCACTGAATTACTGACGACTGAATTTTATTTCTAATGAGCCAAACTATTTTGGGAAGAAATTTCACCGTTTTCTTTTTTGTTTTGAATACTAAGTGTGATCGTTTGGTCTATTTAAGAAAGGTTTTAATGACCCGGGGATCTGACTCCAATTAGATCGTATGATTGATTGTTGTCAAAATACACATCCCGGCTATCCTCGTATAAAATTATCGACCTAAATCGAATTACTGAATAACGGAATTAAATAATTCAAATACGAGAATGAATTTTTGAATAGATATATTTTGTACAATCATTGACCCGGACAGATAATCAGAGAGGTAGAGAAGAAAAGAGAGCGAAGCGAGATGACGCGCGGTTGAAAAGGAGTGTGAGCCAACTTAATCAAGCGTTAATCAATATTTATAGTCACACAAAATGGCATATGATGAGTAGGATAAGATGTGCACACACACACACGCTCATATAAAAACAGTCAAGGGTGATAAGTGAATAATTAACAAGGTTAAAACATGACTCAAGAAGAATGGATAAATTGACCTGTCTAGAAGCTAGAATAAGGTATATGGGCTTAGCATATCAACCTACACTACAAGTTGAATAGATGTAAATTTGGTTTAGAAAATAAAAGTGTTTATTAAAAGTCCTATTCTGTTGAATAAACAAATAGTATCAGTACAAAACAAGACAAAAAAACACAAATGAAACATCAAATGAATTGGAATTGGCTATGCTATGGATCACGGTACCCTGGATTAGTGGTATTTACTCTAGGCTTCAGTGGCTATTATTTACTTGACCAGGGTATCTAGCCTGTCACATGCCCTGATGGTGTTCTCGGAACTTTCGGGTTGCCTGATCTACCAAGGGCGATGGGACAATGTATGATGTTATTGTTGTGTGTTGTTCAAAGAGAATTATATGTTATATACACGCAAATCCGCCCCGTTATTGTTTCTATTTCTGGTTCATCAGGGTGCTTAGTACCTGTGTGGTCGCGCCACAGGACTGAGTTATACTATTCAGATTGTAGCGTTAAAGCCTATATGGTGTCTGGTTCTCCAGTGAAACGGGACTGAGCTGTACTGTTTGGGTTGTCCCGTCAAAGTCAGAATGGTATCTGGTTCTCCTAAAAACCAAAGTAAAATTACCCTGACCCGCAGCGGTATATTATATAACTATGAATAACTATATATGAATTAAAACAAATAATGTTCTCTAACCAAAAAGCTTTTAGGTATTTACATGACTGAAAAAAGAACTTACATCAAAGCTTATTTCCAGGACCTTGAATATTATTAGTAATCTAGTTATCTTCATTTGATGAATACATCTAAAACTAGTTTTTGTGATTTTATTCAAAGACAGGGAGTAAAATATTTATAGATTGCTGATGTATCATCAACAGATCATATCACAAATATAATGTCTTTTTTCTCTCTCACTTAACAGTAACTTACATTTAGATATGATATCAGCTGATGAAGATAACCTTCAAACTACACAAAATCACAATAGAAACTAAACTAGACACAGGTACTTTTTCTATTAGAAAAGAACATAGGTGTATGTATAGGTCAAAAAATGTGTTGCATGAAACAATGTGACATACAAAAAAACAACAAAGAAAAGTGTAGTATAGTGATAATGATAAAACAATCATAATTAACAGGAAGAAATTAATCATATGATAATGAAATATATATTGGTCAATTTGGAATCGATAGTAGAATGATTTCCATTAGATTTAGCTTTAAAACAGTTACAGCCTATTTCATCAACTACGATTTATCAAGAGACACAATTACATCCTGTTCTTTATGCTATACTTAACATCATATCATTAGGAAATAAGATTAAATATAATGGTTATTATTATTTATTTAAACACATAAACATTGGTACAAGGAGGCACCAAACACATAGGGGCCACATGGATCATTTGATTATGTGAGGGTTGGGTTACTCTTCCCGGGTGCCCAAACCGGAGCAAGTGGTTTTCTTAGGGGGCCACACCCCCAGCCATTGACCTACAGGTCTAATCCACAAGGCAGTGCAACAACGTCAGAAGATGCAGTCCCATGGTAGCCGGTGACCAACAATAAGTTCATACGCCATTTGTTTCCTTAGGATCCTGTAGTCCATGTGCACCATCGATTTGTAATGAAGGTTTTCAAACTTCCCTAGGTGAATCCTCCGTATCCACCAACCCGGTTAATGTGCCGGAAATTCGCTTTTCATCCTCTCAATTTCGTAAACAACAGTGATGCCCCGAGACGTCAGTGAGTAGGACTTGTGTGGCAGTGGTTGTATACACGTGGTCATGTGAGAGCATTTGGAGAGGAAGAGCTGACTCTCCCCACTCCCGGACGTACCAGCACATTTATAAGAGAAAACAATGTGTAGGCGTGAGGATACTCATTTGAAAGTTTAACATATTCAAGGAAAATAAAATATGGAGTTATATGGCTACAAGAAAGGTGAAGAGATAAAACAAAGCCAGAATGACTTGATTAAAACAATATCTTTACAGTGTATACAGTTGAAAACATTGAGCGACAACTAAAAAACCCAATTACGAAGAAACGTTTGCATCAAATAATTTAATCATTATTAAAGTACCCATCACATTTTGAAATGCCTTTACACGGATAAAGTTACTCTTTTCAGATTTACAATGAGATTTTGCATTATCCAAAGTGGAATTTAAAGATGTGCCAATGACATCAGTCAATCAGTCATACTCAAGGTACATCTTGCCACATATATGGATCAGTCCAAGTCTCCATACCATATCAATATATCAAGATGAAATTGTCAGCAGAAATCCTAACGTAATAGAAGTAGTATCAGTAGTAGAAATAGTCATTTACGTTTTTGTGAAAAATTAGAGATTTATAGTGAATGGAACACTATCCATGTGATTTGTTTTCCCACAAAAACTGACTCAATATAGCTGAATCAAACTTGTCAAGGAACCTGATCTTAAAAAGCAAAGGTTTAAAGTAGTGTAGTGAACGAGAACACGGTTGGGACAACCAAATGTATTTGGACATAAAATTACAGAATCTCGTACTAAAATCTGAGACCCATACAATAAATATTTCATTTGCAAAATGCCAATCAATTATCTCAGACTTGATTGTGCTTTACTTTCTCGTTTTCATTCTCTTAGATCTTTTTAGCTATCTACCGCCAGACATTTCACTTTCAATTGGTGATAACATACTACTTATATCTGTCAACATTAGTAGCACACACCACAATAATACTAATCTATTTATTTAACTGGGAGCAATCGATTAAATACATCTCTCTTCTGGAGGAAAGATCACCATTTTAAGGGAAGACTAAACAATAAATTAGAAATCAACCGATAATAAGAAGGGACTAACACTACCAATCAACTTATTGAGTTTCAGTTATATATTAAATAACATATTTACAAGTGTTGACGATTTCATAACTGAGATATTATGAATATACCGCTCAATAACTAATCCTATTATTAAAACATTAAATTCAATGGTGTAAAACATGTGTGCATATTAGAAGAAGCCGTTAATCAAATTCAAAAGAAGTAATGTAATTTCTTTAAGAAAAAGGAAAAACTACTTACAGTTTATGTTTTGATTCATTGTCAATAGTATTGTTTGTATGGTTATCTACATTGATCTGTTGTTCATCATGAACACCTGATTGTTCAATAGTCAATGATATATCTGATTTTATTCGTTCAAGTATACTACCAGTTGTAGATTGTACAATTACAGAACAAGTTGATGATTGTAATTGTGAATTTTGTCTACGATCACGTATACGTTTAAGATAACGCTGAAAAGGAATTAATCGATCAGAATAAATGAAAATATTTTTCTTCACCTTAGTCAATTAATAGATTATGATGAATATGGCGGTGAAAAAATTGTCTATTTAACTTAGGGTTACATAACATAAATTCCAAATTGATTAACACTAAACTAGAATTCAGAAATCATGACAAGAAAAAACGAGAAAGATTGAAAGAACAATTGATTTTAAGTTTCAAAATGGCTTGTAGGAAAAATGTATGTGTCTTCAAGTTGTTACTCGTTTTTATATGACCCTCAGTAATATAGAAAGTAGATTGCTGAAAGTATAGTTGATGGTTACTGCAATGTCATAATACATGGACTTTTCCCATAAGTATTTTCATCTGGTTTCAATATGAGTTACTTAATGTAACTATGCAGTATAAATCAAGTTATTGATTTTATACCAAATGATGTAGACTGAGTAATAAAATGTTTAAGTAACAAATGACCCCTAAGCCTGGGTTAGTCGAATAGAAAAAACACGATGTCTAATATCTCTCTAATGTTTAGTGAATATGGATTTACGTTCAACGGGTTAAATAATAATCATTTTTTTAGAAACAACCAATTTGTTGTACTCAGTTTTAAAAAGCATTCATTCTGTAAGAGCGAGAGATACTTTCTTACAGGTCAAAAAGTGAAGCAGCTTGGTCGATGTGTAAATCAATGGTTAGGAGTTGAGTAGTTTAGCTATTGTATCCCAAAACGCCCTGTTACAGTCGAGGGTGAGGAATGTCAGCTCTCCCTCTCTAAATGCTCTCACAAGGCAACACGTATACAGCCACTGACAGGAAAGTTCTACTCACTGCCTTCTCGCAATACGGGTGTTGTTTACGAAATCAAGAGGATGGCAAGCGAACGTCCGACGCTTTAACCGGCTTTATGGATACGAAAGGTCAACCCAGGGGAGCTGAAAAACACTGATTCCAAACCAATGGTGCACATGGGCTCCAGTATCCTGAAGGAACAAATGGCGTATGAACTAATTGTTGGTGAGCGGTTACCATGAGACTGCATCTCCTGACGTTATTGCACTGCTTTGTGGATTAGACCTCTAGGTCAAAGGCTTAGGGACAGGCCCCCTAAGCAAATCACTGGCTTCAGTTTGGGCACCGAGGCAGCATCCAAACCATCACACAAATCGAATGACGAAGTGTGGCGCATATCTATTTGATGCCTTCTTCTACCAATGTTTATGTGTTCAAATAAAATAAAAATAATAAGCATTGATAACAAGACCAGTATTATAAATGGTTACAGTATCATGACTGTTTAGTCTACATTACCTTTAAATTAAACAAGTCTATTTTCATATAAAGTAGCACTAAAGTATATAATTCTTTAGTGAATGTCAAATTATTGCGTTATGGAGACTAAGCAACACTTATAAAATAGTCTGCGCTAAATTTATAGATCCTCTGAATGAAACAAAATAAATATATAAAGTGTATGATGATTTTAAACTATTTAATATTTTAAAAGTTACAGCGATACAGTTTTATTGATATTATTAAGTAGAATTAATTAATACCAGTGAATTGAATTAACTATTAGATAATAGAACTTGAAAAAATAGTGAAATGCAAAGTTGGATAGTGGCCAGCAGTGGAATATAGTTTGACGCGCGTTTCGTCCTATTTGGGACTCATCAGCTGGGTGTACCTTCATCTCAGAGTTGATTTTCACTCTTCGACTCGAACCCAGTACCATTCACTTCAAACGCTATCGTGTTATCCAATCAGCTACTGAGTCCTGATAGTCACAAGGTTCGAATACCAAAGTGAACGTCAACTCTGAGATGCAGGTACACCCAGCTGACGAGTCCCAAATAGGACGAAACGCGCGTCCTGGATTACACTGCTAGCCACTATCCATCTTTGCTTATAATGCTTGTAAATTAAGGCAATATCGAGGCATACGCACAGTATGTACATATGCCAATAACAGACTGATCAATTGCAGTCATAAACATCAATAGGAAGATTCAATGAAACAATACCAAGTGAATAGTGAAATGCTTTGAATTTCAAGAATATGTAAAAAGGATGCCAAGAAACTGAAAAATGATAAAAACATTGTTTAGTTATAAATTACAATTAACAAATATTCATTAAACAAATTGAATAAATGTCTATGATTTGTAAGTATGATTTTGAACTATACTTCTACATAGATGAGAATTGACCAGTCAGATAGAAAAGTGTAGTTAATCATAAAGATATTTATAATAGGTGAATGTTTATATAATTTTTGAATTGTATAAACTTAAAGAAACTAGCCCGAAATCGATTATCATTTTCTTGATCATTTCTTTAAATTTCATAATCTATATTAATAATAATGAAAATTGTTAATCAGGTTTAAATAAAGTAAAATGAACTTCCTTGAATCACATTTATTGCAGAAATGATGGATATACTACGTTTTTGTGATTAGATCAAGACAAGTTTAACTGAATTAATAGTGTTTTTTCTTTTAAATATTTATTCATTTAAACACATAAACACAGGTATAAGAAGGCACCAAATAGATATGCGAAATAAAATTATTCAAATTTTGTGAGAGCTGAGATACTGCACGGGTGCCGAAATCAAGACAAGTGATTTCCTTAGGGGGCCACACCGCGAGTCTTTGACCTAAAGGTCTAATCTACAAGGCAGTGGAGCAACGTCAAGAGATGCAGTCCCATGGTAACCGGTGATAATATTGTATTTGGCGATCTCTAGATAAATGTACTTATGTCTCATATAAATGTATAATAATGATATAAGTTCACAAAATACTACTTTACATTAATTTTTTTCTAAGCAGTTGAATGGTATATCAATCATCCATTATCAGGCAAATACGTATGATGCATTTCCAGATAAATCCATTTCTAACTAAGAAAAGTTCACATTAATTGATAACTATGCAACAATAATTATCTATTGAAAAGACTCTCATGACAGTGAAATGTAACTCTACGTACAATCAACAAATCAGATATATCATAAAGAATAACGTGAATAACAACAAAAGGAACAAAAAAAGATGTTAGTTAGTTCTAAAGACATTTCCTATCGCATAGATATGTATTGTATGTGCAAAAGGCTTAATATTCATTTTTTTATAGAATAGGGAGATTAAGAAACAAACAAAATACACTATGGGGAAGGCAAGATTAAAATCACTTCATATCCTTCCTTCTACGAAATAATTCTTTCTTCCTGTACGTACTATGTCCTTGTATGCAATTTTTCTTTTATATATTACCACCATAGAATTAACTATTTCTATGAATCCAGTGTTCATCATATTGTGCTAATGAGGTATGGCAACTTGGACCGAAGTATATATGTGCCTGGTCTTACGTTATGACAAACTGACTAATTATTTACCAAAAGAAAAGCAACTATTGGCCTATTTTAATGAACCATTAAATTATTATGTCCACTTGAGGGATTATATTTAAAACAAAAACCGATTGACAACTGTGTTATTATCATCATAATCAGAATATATATAAAAATATGGAAATTTCATATCAGATTACTTGTTGTAAAATAAATAAATCAGAACATAGTAACTAAAACTCTGTAACACTAATTAAAAGTACAGCCTTATTGTCCTGCGAGCGGGATCGTGAATGAGCACTACTGAGGAGCCTCACGATAGGACGAAACGGCCGTCCAGTGTTTTCAGGTTCTCAATGGTGGTCCAGCACCAATTGATTCATGATCTCAATCAAAACTTATTGTAAGAGAGTTGTAAAGATTGACGGAGAAATAGATAATTTAAAAGTTAACATTTAAACATTCTTGATATTTCTGTTTCATATCCATCATTTAACTAAAATGGCTTCTGTCGTATATTGTATGCCAACGTCATAGGATTAGGATTTTAAAAATGCATTCTAAACTGTTTACTGGAAACAATTATTATGGTGGGTCAACAGGAAATCAATTATATTCATCATGGACCAGCAGTAGCAACAAATTTATTGAAAACTACAGTGTATTGTATAAATGTATCACTTAAGTTAGGAACCACGGACCACTACCATATGCTTCTCTTGTTAATATAACTGATTAGCAATACTAAACTGTAGTGATTAGAAATAATAAGTACCAATATTATGTCGATAGGTCAAATATTCTGCTTAATTATTAATTCATTTGTCATATGATCTGAAAATACTTATTTAGCTATTTACTTTTTGAATATACTTTGCTAAATTTGGAAATGATGTATGAAGTCAAATTCGTATATACACACAAATGACTGGCTTCAAGAGGTATTTCCTGGAGTTCTAGTGAGAAACAGTGCCCAGTGGAGTGCAACTAGATCTATTGTGAGATAGTAAGTTACTGAAAACAATGGCGAATGTGTCGCTCAATTTCGTGGATCGGTTGAAGTTAAAAATTAACACCGTCGGATGCCGGCTCAGTGGTCTATTGGTTAAGCGTCCGCGCGCGAGAGACTGATAGGTCCTGGGTTCGAATCTTGCGAGGCGGGATCGTGGATGAGCACTGCTGAGGAGTCCCACAATGCGACGAAACGGTTGTCCAGTGCTCCCAGGTTTTCCATAGTGATCTAGCTGCAATTGACTCATGGTCTCAACCATTGAAATAACTATTTACAAAAAATATCTGCAACAGGCATTATTATAGTCGTGAACTGCCTATGAATTCACACACACTTTAAATTAGATTGATTTCAAGGAATACATTTCAATTTAATAAAATGTAAAACTGATAACTATTATCATCAGTATGGAGGGTTATGGAGATAGTTGAAATTTATTGAGATCACGATCTGATGCAAGTTAAACAACTATTGAGAACGTGGGAGTAGTGAAACGCTGTTTTGTCCTAGTATGTAACTCCTCAGTAGTGAGCATTCAACACCCCGCAACCGAGAATCGAATCCATCATCATCGAACCTTTCTTCGTGGTATAATTGATGTATAAAATCAATTAATACACCGCATTGAAACTAAGTAAAACTATATACATGAGATTCTTAACAAATTAATAGGCATAGATCCATATTGTCTAATGTAGTGGGAAAACCATTTCTAGATAGTATGTGGTGATTATATGTTATGTATGGCAACAAAGATTCTGGTATAAGGATTAAGAAAGAGAGAACAACTGGAATATCATGATACAGTTGTAATCCTCACACTTCAGACGAATTCAACTTAAGGAAGTGAACAAGATGACAGTCAAAAGTATGAACATAATGGTATTAACAGCAGTAAAAAAACTCGAATACAACACAAGGGAACAGGTGAAAACAGAGTATAGAATAAGAAAATAAGTAAAAGAAAGATGAAGACGATGAGAAGTAAAGGCATATAACCTATGTGAAGCCGAGTTCGCCTAAAGCTTTCAAGCAGAGATTATGACCATATTATGAACTCCATACATTTGTATTCATTATAATTTTTTAACGCGTTCATCGTTCTTCGGTCATGAGCGAAGATGGCTTAAAATGAAAACTTAACAATAAACAATTTAAATCTCTTGTGTTAATCTGAACTTTTCAGTTTACAAAATAAGCCAACAATCTCACCTGATCACTGATAACTTCGACCACGATTAATGCAATGGTGTTAGGTGAGAATACAGATTTTTGACTAACTTAAAGAGTGATATTACTAGAAGCAACGAAACTGGAAATTGATAATTTGTAATTTTCAATCTGGTTGATTGTTCGCTTCTGTATTTGATTTTATGTTACGAATATTCATTATTCCTAAGATTTAAGCAATGGTGAGGATTTCTTATAAGCTATTTACTATTGACGATAAAGTCTACATGAAAATTACAAATTAACAAACAACAATAATGAAATGATAAATTTTTGACGTACTCTTTTCTTGTGGATTAAACGAAGTTTCTTTTTCACTAAATTGATAATATGTGGATTTGTACAATATTGTTGAACAGTATTCAGTTCATTCTGGATAACAAAACAAAATTACAAAATAAGCTACAAAAATCAGTCAAGTTAATATATGTTAACTGTTAGGTACAGTTATTAATACCATACCCAACCATCCCACTTTACCCGAACTTGAAATAACCACTTACTCTAGAAGGATGGTACCCAGAAGAGTTTCCAAATATTATAGCGTTAAATAAACATCAGAACTCAAAACCATTTCACATGCTGGAATAAATTCACCAAACGATATCACTGTAAAACATATCTAGTAGCACTGGATAAGTTAAGAATTTGCTTGAAATAATCGAGAAACTGGAATATTGGGTCAGTTTAAGCCACACGAATTAAAAACTATTGAGATGAAAATAATGAGGATATGATGAACACGTCTGACACATTCTATAACAAACACATATGTTCAATCAAGATTAGTTTATTCCATCTATTATCATCAGGTCAAGTTATCTATTATTTCTAACAAACTATTTCTTTTATTTAACAAACTTTAACCATCAAAGATAAATTGTGCAATACAACTCAAAAAAAAACCCATATCAACAACGTTGCTAAGATTTTAATCTATCTACTTACTAGCGATAGACTTGGAACATTTTATTATGTTTTAAGAAAACAGTAAAATTTTAATCAGTTTGATAATTATCGATTTCTACTTATTAGTAAGCACAGTATTAATATTCAAGAGCAGACAATGAAAGATCACGGTTACTTTCTCAATAATAACTAAGACACAGTTGGTGCAGATTTTTCAGGTTTTAATTTCCACAACAATTTCGAAAAAAAATCTCGTACTCCATTTGAAGATGATAGTGTACATTGAAAGGAATTGGTCTAAATGTTATCAGATTATAATGTAGATAAATTATACTGATGTATTAGGAATATCAACTTTTTCCCACTGAGAAACAGTGTAAGAGACAGTAATTTACAACTGAATGCTAATGAAAATCAATAAACGTTAGACGTTTAGCCGTAAGCAGTGATATTTAGATGAATGTAGTGAAGGAAGTTTAATACTTGCAGACATGATAGATCTCCACTATTCAGAATGACTATCCACCACACGATAACAACCATGGACAAAATACAACCCATTTCTCCTTTGCCGAGCCCTGGATAATCTAAACGTAGAAGGCAAACCTTAAGGAAGAGATTCACTTGATCTATAAAAGGAGATTTATACAGAAGTACAGCTGTCGCATATAATTATATTTATTTTCTTTTTGAATCAACATAGTCAACCAAAGACAATTCAATAGGGACACGACAGCATTAAAACCAATAAAAATTAAACATATAATGTAATATTTGGTGGGGAAAAAGTTACATTTAAATTTGTACAAGTAAATTATAAAAAAGTAGACCTTAGAAATTATTTTCTGGGGCCTGGAAATTTATTTAAAAAAAGCTTTTAGTAAAGGGTTAACTATAGTTAGTGTGATATCGAAAAGAAGTTAAGGGCTTTAGTAAAATTATCATTAGCGTGTTATACCAACTAATTCATTAAAAATCCTTCCCCTGATTGACTGGTAATGTTGGTATGAATCAATGCATCCTAAATATTCACTCTGGTGGTTCAATTACATTTATTCGGGTTTCAAATTATTATACACAATTACTATGGTTGCCAAAGTTTGTCCGTGTGTATCAGTAGGATTAGTGTTTCGCTTTAACATTGAAGTGACTATATTCTATCATAGACATATAGTTCCTAATGGAACCTTAAAAACACGAAGTTCAGTGAAGGAACTTCTTCCCAGCGAATTTATTATCAAGCTGTACTATCGTATATATATATGAGAATTTTTCGTAAGATATAAACATGGTGATGTAATAGGAAGGTCATAATACAAGATTACGTAATGTAAATAGTAACAATAAAAGATTGTCTATGTGCAAATAAAAAGCCTTGTATAGTTTATAAATTCGCAGTGGATCATAGTGTGAATAGGGTAAGATAATTAAAAGGTTTTTGTTAAGATAATTGGTCATAGAGGGGTTAAATGAAATGGAATGATATCAGAAACAACAATGAATAGAATCATGTGTATATGAAAAATAATTAGAAAGAGGGATACTTTCAAATGCAAAATATAATAAAATGTACTTCTTTTGTACGCACAGTTCTGGCTTCAGTTCATGGACAGAAAGTCTGTTGTTTTAAGGAATTGGATAGGAAGAAACCTAGGTTGATCTGGACAGAATGTATAAACAAAATCTGAATCAGTGGAGTGATTAGAATTCAAGAACAGAACTTCTAACTGCTTCCCTCTCACCCTTGTAGAACCACACTGAAACATGTTCTCGTATCCGAGCTGAAAACAAGAGCAGGCTACAGTCCACGTACCTTGGTCCATAAGGGCAGGTGAACTGGTAGAAGCATACAGAGGCGACCAGACTAGGGAGCTCATCCTTTACGGATACAAAAAACAAGTTTATACTAATGAACGTCAGTTGCGAATTTTCTGAACGGAACGTTCTTTTTATCGCTGCCGTTAACTGACTTTTGATTGGATCAGAAATTTGGTCACTCTTAAATTCTAGATTCATATAAAGATTCTTCTTTGAAACGGAATTATCAGATTCCTTGTTTCAACTTCTTTTCCTGCTCTTCCCTACGAAGCAGCTTGGATAGCCATTTCCAGCCGAAGTTTTTCTGAAGAACACAAGTTCTTCCTCAATGTATTCAGCACTAAATCTTTGATCTATTTGGTAACACAAAGAGTGAATAAGACTCCTCTTTCTGCTCAGTGGAACCCCGCTATAGGAGTTTATTAGTTGGATGTTCCATGTCCTTCTGTAAATGGACCTTTTTAAGCATCCACTACTCCTTATCAGACGCACATAGAAAAAAGATATTGAATGATCAATCTCATTTTTTAACGTGAAATCTATGGAAGGATGGCATGTATTGAAAAAATGTAAAATGCCAAAGAAATCAGCATTGTCGTCACAAGTACATTAAATGGATAGCTAGTAGGTTTCATGTAGTACATGAAAATTCCATGTTGCATATTCAGATAAGTTATAAATACTTATCTCTAAGTAGGTCAGGGGATATGACAGTAAAGATACTAAGTATATTATACTTCATGAGTATTTTCGAAGTATTCCTCTTGTATCCAATAGCTTAGAAAGGAAATAAAATTGTCAGTGAGCTTGTAAACAATCATCCACCGAGTTGCATATTGACTTTCAACCTCAACAAAGGATGTTGGCTAGAGAAGTAGACTGTCAAAAGAATAAATAAGATTAGAAAAAGATATGAAATCAGTTCATAAAGTCAAAACTTATTGATTTGAGTTGTGTGCATAAGTCTAAGCTTCTTTGCTGTGGTCATTAAGACACTACCCAATCTTCACTATTACCAAGTATTTTTTGACTCATAATCAACTAAAAAGAGATCAAGGTAATCGATCCAAAAAAATATATACAGCTGAAAATAAAAGACACCTTACCTGTAATGAAAATGAAGAACACATTTCATTTTGTTTACAAGTTGGTTGCATTTCCTGAATTAATTCTGACCATTTAACCAACATATTTCTATACATCGGTAGTTGTATATTATTCTGTTCTTTACATTGTCTTCTTCGCTCGGTAAATATTGGTTCATAATAACTTAACCATGAATTTAAAATTGACTCAAAATTAACAGTAGATCTTATAATTTCATAAGTTGGGATTTGATTTTGTTGTGGGATAGACAAATAATCGAGAGGAGCAGGAGGAGGATAGTGAATAGGTGGGAAACGTCCAGCATTCGACCAACAGGATGGTAATATTGGCTGCAAGGGAAGCAATGACTGATGATTTAGAACCGGTGCAACTATTTGCTCACCAGTTGATGTTGACACTGTTGGTCTATATACAGGCATTACTTGTAATGCTTGAGTATTCCATGAAGAATGTTTATGTTCAGGTAACGATGACAGTGATCTACCTCCTAGAAATGGTGATGAACAAAGCATTGGCGGCATAGATCTGATTGGTAGTGGTCTATTATAATCGGCCATTTTCTTTAAAAAATAATCACTAATAAATGAAAAGCATGAAAATTTATATTACTATTATTAAATTTTCAATTGCAAAATCTAAATCAAATGATGGCGTTTCTCATGTCAGTGCTAACTAACCTTAACTGAATTAATATTAGCCAAGAAACCTAGTATGAAAGGTGATATTTCAAAGCATTTATTTGATTCACGTCCATAATACACTTCGCGAAACCTTTTAAATCAATCCTTAGAAGTTTACAATCTACGTTCAGGGTGTTTTGTAGATTTCTTCTAATCACTTAACAAGAAAAATAATTATATACGGTATCATAACGGAATTTCAGTTCCAAGCCAATAAAACTCAACTAATGTATAATAGTGAATATATATTTATTATTAACTCTCCACCCAATGCTCAATTTATTTGAAACCAACAAGTCCAACCTTGGCATTGATACCTATAAATGTACAATAAGGTTTATACAGCAGCAACAACGTACTGTTGGAGAGAACAAACCAGATCCCAGCGGAGGAAGAAGCGCTGGAAGTGGATAGGACACACATTGAGGAAAGCACCCAACTGTGTCACAAGACAAGCCCTCACATGGAATCCTGAAGGTCAAAGGAAAAGAGGAAGACCAAAGAACACATTACGCCGAGAAATGGAGATAGACATGAGAAAAATGAAAAAGAATTGGATGGAACTAGAAAAGAAGGCCCAGGACAGAGTGGGTTGGAGAATGCTGGTCAGCGGGCTATGCTCCATTGGGAGTAACAGGCGTAAGTAAGTAAGTAAGTAAAAATGTTGTATGGTGTAGCTCCGATGTAGTGTTTCTCACGATTGGAACAGCTTATATTGCAGATGATGTCCATTTCTTCTTTTATTTCATTCTTTGGTTAGTATAAGACTGATTGGAGTGATTTTCTGGTTTATGTGCTATACCAATTCTAAACGGCTTTAATAATCTCGTAATTTCTGATGCCTTTTATATATGATAAAATAATCTGTCTGTTGGTTTCTGTATATGATTTCACTATTGCTGAGGATTTGGATTGATATCTTTTGACGAGCATTTGTGGATAGCCGTTCTTTTGAAAGATGTTCATTTATCGAAGACGTTGATTAAATTGTAGGTGTTTTTCAGCTCATCTTTTTTGATGACGAATGAGTCGCCCAAACAACGAATCTGCGAATCACTAGTAAAATCGAGGCTTACAGTCTCTGTATCACTGCTTATATAATAAGTCCCTATATTGGTGATCCAATTGACGTTCCTTCCGTCTATTTGTAGGTTTTATTGCTAAATTGGAAATATACGTTGATTAGTGGTAAATATCATTTGTCCATTCCTTAGAGTTGACTGTTTTTAGTCGATCAAGTTGCAACGTGGTCACCAGTTTGAGTGACTCGACTACATGTACACTCCATTTTGGAGTTAAGGGGGTTGAAAGTAGTCAGGAGGAAATTGATCTTATAGGGGGGATCAGTTCAATCAATAAACAGAAAGGTAACCAGATTAGTGTAGGTAACAAGTACTCTTACACAAAAAGTTTGCTTCATTTAACGACAGGAGTATCACAAAACATCCACGGTAATGAACAATCATCACTCAATAAAAATACGAACAAGGATAAAAAGATAAAAATGGAATCAAAAACTCGTAAAACCAAATCATAAAATACGAGAGACACCTCGATTTGTACCACTAAAATTCTCTAACCACTGATTTCCTCTAGTGAAACCATTCTACTTCGTTAGTTATAGTTTTTTGAGCGATCATGAAATTAAATTTGCCTTACAATTTGAAATGGGTAACAATCCATGATTTCGTTAATCTCCTCCCTATTCTAGCTATCACAGTGAATTGAAATCACTACAACGCTAATACTGGATTCGTAAGCGTGATTTCTGGGGTCTGAATAACTCGTCAATGGTGTGTTTAACATTCCAAGAGAATATGTTCATCTAAAATACTGCTGATAAGTAAATAGTTTAAGTTGTCTAGAAATACTTCTAGATTATTATCAAACATCCAGAACAGATTAAATAAACCTATATCAATACATCCTCATAGTCAGTTTTCACTGAAATCTAATTCAAAAATTGGCCTCGATTTATGTACCTGCAAATACCCATTAAAAACAATCTACCGATTTCAAGTGATAAGAAAAGTAAAAGAAGCGGGATGTGGCTTGTCTATATTCCTGGAAGAATTCTATAAAGTGAAAGGCTAGATTATCAAGTTACAAGACAAAACATGTTTGAACCGACTTTAATGATTACACTTTTTTTAGTTCAAACTGATGTCAAACTTCACAATTTTGATTTGAAGTTAAGAATCTAACAACAGTGAGTAAAAGTAGTTGTTACTATGATGACTAGCATGAGTATTAGCTTTTTTACTAATATTTGCTAGAATCTATCACTACCGAATTACTATCATTATAGCAAGCTAACAGTTAATATATTATGCAAAATCAATAGAAAAAGGACTAATTAAATATCATGCAACATGAAACACGATAATTACACCAACTTATTTTTTATTCAAAAATACATGTATTTCACACTGATTGCTTATCCCCTCACAATACTCAACATGGAATTTCCTTGAAATTTCAGTGAGTGCTTTAAAAAAATGGAAATTAGTTTCTTTTTGTGACTACTCATTACCCAGAAGCAATTTATTTTGCTAAAAGAAATACGAAGTGTAATATATGTTTAACAAACCAAACATCTTCCAATCATATGTTTTACAGTGAACCTTTGACAAAACACTTTATCATATCGGTAGAAAGTGTTTCACCTAAAAACTGCTCACAAATATAACCCAACTAGAATGCAAAATTCGGCAAAATAATCGAAGTAATCTATTTAGAACCAGTCTTGTACAAGTACAATGAATTAGTAATCATTTTTAAACAAACTACGAAAGGCAAGTAGAAGTAATATTAAGACACAAAGTTGTTTAATTTGCAATGATGGGAACCATAAACCGATTTTTATTACTGCAATTACTGTAATTTATAATATTTAATTAAATGTCCTTAATCATCAAGTTCAGGCACATTTTAGTTCCTAAATAATACATATACATTAATTCTAATGGATTGATTTTGATTAGGTTTGATCCGTGTTTGTATTCCAAATAGTGACTCAGAAATGAGTGATATAACCTCTAATTACCACGAACAATAAAGGCCCTCGCCTTCGCAACTGAGAACCTCCACTGACTTATACTGTTCATACAACTGCGCAGTACCATATTGAATTGACTTATAACTGACGACTACATTCCTCAGCCGTAAGGTACAAGTTTTACCAATATGGTATGTACGGGAGCGCTTTTACTTAATTACACTAATTAAAACTAGAAATAATTAGTTCAGTGTACACCGACTACGTTACTTATATATCAACACCTCCGAAAATCAGAACTGATTTAACTGTATGGATAAATGGGAATGTTAGTTTAATCAGGAACTCAAATTAACAGATAAAAATCACAAACCAAGATGAAAACCTAAATCCAACGGAAAACAATTTGCAAATAAACGAAAATACCACAAAATGAACACAAGAAAAATACAATTTATTTGGTATTAATCAGAAAGTAATATGTACAGATTATACAGGGAAATTTTATTGTATATAAGGAAGCCTTGGAAAATAAAGTACATGTTCTTATAGTGCGAACATTAAATGTAATCAGTAATGCGTGAATATCTGAATTCGATTGATAATTATCTATAGATGTTATAATTATTTTGAATGTAAATATGGTTATAAACAACTCGGCTATAATTAACCTAGGACAAGTATAAACAAGAAATTAACTTCTGAACATAGATAAAAAAATGCTGAAATGAAATCACAGAAGTGAACAACAGTAAAGCTACAGTATAAACAGCATAAAGCATCCAAGTAATGATGAAACAGTCTACATAGATAAGGAAAGTGAAGAACATATATAGTGAGCATGTAAAGGAGAAAATAAGCAAACAGATACATTAACACTGAAGAAACAAGTAGGAAAAAAAATTTTGACAATAAGAAAAGTAAATACATTATGTGAATAGATATTCTAATGGTCAGTAAGTTATGTGCTAACACGCATACGCAAACACATAGAAAGACCGCTGGTGACATAAAACAAATAGTAGTACTAGTAAAATACAAGCTTTACTCCCATAAGGCAGCAACATTCCCATGAAATGTGGAAGCGATTGGACCACCTGCTGTGAACAAACGTGTACCTGAAGGGTCATATTCATGTGTATAAACAGCCAGCATTCGACGTTGATTGAAAAATGTAGGAAAAGATACAAAATCAGAATGAATATTGCCAAAATAATTCATTCCTAAAAAAATAGGTCCTAAATGTGGATCACGGATTTGTAAACGTGGTAAACCAAAAGGCATTACTACATGTGTAGAAGGTGTATCAATTTCATTTGCTTCACTTGAACTTTGATTATTACCATCCAGAGAATCCACCGTCGCAGTCTCATTATTTGTGGTTGACTGGAGGTCATCGACTGGGAAGTATGATTCAGATAATGAAGAATCATTACCATCCTCTGTAGTGGTATTCTGTTGATATGTATCACTTCGAATATTAGCATAACTCGACCTGTCAGACACCGACGCCTCGACAAATGGGTAGGTGTTTAAAGCTCCAGCCACTGCCATGCCACGCCGGCTACGTAAACTTGACAAACGATGTTGGATTCTGTCTAAACGAACACGTATATTGTTAACAACTTCAGCCCTAAGTTGTGATGAACGAACAGTATTTAGAGACCGTGTCAAAAGAGCTGGATGTGCAGGGGAAGGTGGTGGAGAAGGTGCATTCCAGTTAGAAGAACTTTGAACTATTGCTTGAGGTTGTGAAACCGGTCTGGAAATAGGGGCAACTGAAGAGGACACAACAGATGGTATCTCGAATTCATCACATGTTTGTGGTTTCAACCAACCAGGACCAACGTCCAACTGTATTGGCAGATGATGATCACTTCTAAGGTCATAAAAGTGCACTTGACCACTGGAAGTGCCATAAGACAAAACTGATTCAGCAAAGTTCAAAGACCGGACACCTGATACATCTAAGGGAGGAAGTATACAGCGCGCTGCAGCTCCAACCTTGACTGTAGAACATCGAATATCGAACAAAAGTACACAATGATGAGTTGCAAGTGCTATGCAATTAGGTTCAGATGGCCAACGTCGAAGAGCTACAGCTTCCTAAAATGAGATTTAAAATAGAAGAACCAATAAATTTCAACGACTTGAAGTGAACTGAAATTACTATTACTGATAGTTTTTACAATTGAGGTAGCTTTTAAAAAAGCATTAGAACCTGAAACAAGTGATGAAAATAGCAGTAAGGAGCAATGAGGCGGAGCAGTTTCGCATTAGGTTTGTTTAGTTTGTTTTCATTATATTCGATCATCACGTCGTTTGCAAGAAAAGAATAAGATTATTTGGCTGAGATCAACAGTTGGACGAAGAAAACCCACAACTTAGAAAAATTTAGTAGTCGTATAAGTTTTTATTAGCTGATTGTTTACATGATTATCATTTAATAACGAATGTCTGTATTACATGCATCCTACTTCTACATGAGATATGAGTCATTCAGAATTATTCGCAATAGTGTTGACAGACCTAATAGTTATTTTGTGTTTAGTAGACAAAGTATTCTCAATTATCGACTCATATTGGGTTTTTTATATCTACTTTAATCTTATCATACTTTTAGTATTCTTTCCTTTCTGTATTATTTTATTGAATAAAAGTGAATCAACGTGGATCATAATCACCAAAATGTAAATACAGTAAAGCAGTGCGGAACGTTCTAAAACACGCCTGCTGCCCACGACTGTAAAAGATAGGTAACACAAAACTGCAGACAAGTGAACATTTGTGATTTGAAAGTGCTTTCAAAATAATGTGGTTGAGCTGAATCTTGATGGTGCCTAGAAAGTTCCGATTTGTGCCCACTAAATATTAAATACACTTGCCAACGATAAGTAAAAGTAAAGATTTTTAAAGCTTATATTGAAGCTTAATAGTTTAGTTTTTTGGTAGGTGTATTTTAAATGTTGGGGGATTTAATCAACAGTCAATATTTTCAAATAAGTGAATACATCTTAAAACGAACAAACATGCATACTTTAAGTTTTGCAGAAAGTGCGTATTTGATTATGTTCGTTTAATGAAGCCACACTCGAAACTAGAAAACTTGTCTAACCTAACAGTTATACTACAAAAGGGGATTAACTGAAAACTATTTATGTTATTTTACCGTTATACCGGATCATGCAAGTGTTGTTCCAGCATAGCTATCTCTTCTCTTCAATAAAATTGAAAAACGTCGACGTTACAAAAGCTTGAGCATCAAAGATCATACATTTGAAGAATGTTGGCAATTTATTATTTGCATGGCAGCGCAATAACTCATAATGACCAGGTGAAACCTATGGAAGTTAGACATTCCACATCTGTACATATACTTACTCCACGACGATTTAATAAATCTCACACAATAACTGACATTATTCGATACGATACGATCAGCGTCAGTGGCTTCTATTAAAAACGTGACTTAAAGTTCTATACACCAAAGAGGTTGTTTTCCATAACTCATCATTCTTAATAAATTTCACAACCCTTGATGTTATTCTCTCTCAGTATGCAACACGGTCATTTAATATTCAAGTGAACTGACGTCCAAACAGTATTGCTACTTACAATGTACGTTAATAATAAACGTTATGGTAAGTTTACAATATAGGTATAAACCAACCTGATAAGCATCTCTCAAAACTAAAGTGTAAATCGGACGTGTCCGTTTATCCAGACCCATTCGAACAGCGTCATATAAGTACAGGCGACGCGACATTGATACAACTGCAAGGCTTGTCTGAGTCGGAAGATACTCCAAAGCACGAAAACGATCATCAGGTGTAGATGACATGGCGTACGCGATAGGACGTCGGATATGGAATACAGATGAATCTGGTGTGGCGCCGGCACTTCGGTATATTCTGTTGTCATTGTTAGGGTATTGTTCAGAAGACGGAATCCGCCATAAAGCTAACGATGAGTCTCGCGAACATGACGCTAAACAGGTATCATCTAGCCACCGTAAGTCAAAAACCCAATCATTATGGCAATCCTAAAAATTAAATTTAGGGAATAAAAACTAACTCAAACGCCTGCAGTCGGTTATGAAAAATTAATATTGATTTTTTGTGTAATAATTGGTCAAAATGATTTATAAAAAAGCTACATATGCGGAATTTGAAGACAAAATGTTTCAAACCTTTATTTTCAGCAGATACACAGTATATGAGTACTGTTAAGTACAACATAGTAACAATGTAAAAGTTTGAATGTCCAGTTTTGAAGTACGTTTAGTGTAAAGATGAATGGTGCTAACGGTTAAAATGAAGTACTTTGAAAATCATAACTTGATGAACTGGAACAAATTTCTAAACTGGAACTCTACGCAAACACAAGAAGCCTTCCACTTTGCCTTCAACTAGAAGCTACTCTTGAAAGCTCGGTGGATAGCTTTAGTGTACCGTTTTATTTTTAAGGTATAATCATAAGAGCGTGAAGACTATTTGTCACCCTCGGCTATTTACCATTGCCATGTTAACTATTAATTGTTATACCTATAGTGTTTGCGAATGTATAGGAATGTACCGGCATACTGATTGATTTAGGTGACGCACATGCACATGAAGCGACGAAGAACACTGCACTGATGTGCACTAGTCCTGTGTAATTCGAACTCTTCTGGCTTGTAAAAACCTCTGAGTTCTTAGTCAGAAAGGTCAGTTTACCTTAGTAGTTTCATAAAATAAAGGCATTGCGTTCACGGTGAGACCTTTAACGTCAGTCAGCCACAACGTAGGACCAGGCACATATATGCATCGGTCCAAGTTGCCATACCTCATTAACACAACAAGATGGACACCGGATTCATATAATTGGTTAATTCAGAGGTGGTAATATATAAAAGAAAGATTGCAATAAGGATATAGTACAGGAAGAAAGAATTAGTTCGTAGAAAGAAAGATATGAAGCGATTTTAATCTCTTAGTTTAAGAGAAGACAGAGAGTGTATACACCGACGCCATTGTGACCGATTCTGAGCCATGTCACCAAGAGTCTCCAACCATTGATTACGATAGTCACGCGGACCCCAACCAAGTAGTCTGCATCTACCAATATGGCTCAAACTAGAAGTTAGTGACTTCAAGCACTGATGCAACCGAAGAGTTGATGGAGAGGACATAATGATAGATTCGTTCGTATTCCAACCACCAGGATGGAACTTCAACTCCTGTTTCACCTAATTTCCTTAGTAGCAGGGTATTAATGACCAACCTCCACATATAAAGCGTGTCTCAAGGTTGAGTACAAAAGCCCGTTAGTCAATAAAGGTAATAGTATTTTAGAAAAATTCAAATGGATAGCGAACGAGTCTCCCTCATCTTAACTGATCTCCTGCTACTTAATCTGACGTTTATCGACACGTTTGTCACGGTGAAGATAGCTCAGGAAGTCTGCATCTAGTTTAAAACGACCAGAATTCATCAATGTGAACTCATATCTAATCATATCACTGTTCAAAACAAGAGACTTATCCAAGCATACATTTTATGAAATCTAACCATACCGTACTTTGACTTACGCAAAGTAAACAGTGAGGAGAAAATTCCGATAATCTATAGACTCCAATATGATTGACATTATCTCCCCCTGTAGCTACAAACGTTTTCGATGTATTGAGTTGAATGGAATGAATACCACAAGCACAAGGATTAATTTGATTTGCATATCTAAAATATTGACACATTAAGAATATAATTTCCATACGGAGTATCTGATTTTATCAAAGGAATGTCAAAGCTTTCATTTGAGGTGCAGTCATATAGAACTAAATTGTTACATTTTGTACCATAGACAACATGGTTATTGGTAATCCACTGACAGGCGAAGATTTTATTTCTATGGCCAGGATCCAGACTGCGTCTTTGCCACACGAATGGAAACTTAGATGAAGACTCTGGTATCTGACCCGTACCAATGTACTGACTTGTGCCTAATTCACGAGAACGCAGTAACTTTATGATTGGTTTGAGTTTCTAAAGTAGAGAACAACTGCTGGTGAATCTGAAAACCTTACCTGTCCATTAAAAACTTTACGTTTAGTAGGAGGTACCATATAAAATCTTTGAACTTATCACGGGAAAACAAGCAAGTTGTGACTAGCGCCCGAATTGATGAATTAAACGCCTCAAGGTCGTATAGTAAAACTAACTTTAAAGACTGATGAAGTAATCTGTTAACATTCAGTTTTACCACTAACTTTATGATGAGCTAGTGCAAACTGGTTGTGTTTTTTGCAAATCTCAACTGTCAAAAAGATAGGTAAATTTTTGCTGAATTTCACCCATGTGTTTGTGTGTTCATTCGTGTTCTACATTAAAGTAATCTCAGGTGCAATTTGGTGCTGAAGCATGTAGGATCAGTGAAATGTCACTGAGATCTAGCTAAATCATCCATTAAGTTGGATGCTATGCTGGACGACAGAACACTGAGCGTTGAATTTCTTCAAGTTCAATCAACCAACTCTCAATAATTATTCTAACACTTTGGACTACGCGATTAAGCAGCATTAGCATTTATAGTGAAATGCATAGTCAGTGATTTTCTGTAACGACAAGATAAAAACCACATTTTTTCTATTTTGTTACACTTTATATGTAACCACATTTATATTCAATATCTAATGTTTCTCTGTATCAGTGATAAAGAAACAGATATAATTGTTTGGATATACATATACTGGTATACTACCGCGTTGGTCGACATATAAACGCTATCTCCGCCGTCAGTTCTTCTGCTTTATTGGCCACGGCCTGTAATTGAAGACTAATATAGTGTTATAACATCCTTTTAGGCCTTTCTACACTACGTTGGATTTTTGGCCAGGATTTTTATTGAATAGTACTATTGGATTCAATCTTGCTGATTATGCCATTGGTGCCACCACGTGTAGGAGAATCTTTTTTAATCAAGTGGACTCATTTGTGGTTGTTATTTCAGAAAGCACCTTACACCACCGTAAACCTGGTAATATTATCTAGCCTATAAGTACACTTAAAGAATCACTAAATCTCATGCACATGGTTCACCTTATCTTCTTGAAAAAAGTAAGAACAATGATTTGAGCAGAATAGCACGAATTCACTTTAGTTCGTTTGGTTCTCGTCAGCTGCTGACAACCTATGGTGTCTAAAATGTATACTCATAAAAATTATTTAAATTACTCTGGCGATAGAGTTTAACCGGAAGTTGCTTTAGAGGAACACCGATATAGCATAGCAAATATGTAAATAAATTTTATAAACTGAATAAAATATCTTAAGTACTTACCCTATATAAAAGAACATTCAAAAATATTGATTGTAATAAAGATCTAAAGGGCTAAAAACCAGTAGTTAAGTAATGAGTAAACGCTGATAAGACTAAAAACTGAGTAAAGCTCAGGTAATAAAATAAGATTACTGGTCCACATGAGAGTCGAAATGACAATGCGTAATGATGCAATTAAAGTAAAGAGTTTTAAATAATTTTCACTTTGCATTGAAGGAATATTTGTCACCAGGACAAGGGAATA
The DNA here is from genome assembly GCA_944470365.2 of Schistosoma intercalatum. Lineage (NCBI taxonomy): Eukaryota > Metazoa > Platyhelminthes > Trematoda > Strigeidida > Schistosomatidae > Schistosoma > Schistosoma intercalatum. The sequence continues at coordinate 5,367,977 of OX103729.1, read as the reverse complement.
ATAATAACCATCACCCTTAGAACACACAAACTAGGTTTTTGAAGCAAACATCAGAACACTGGGTCTGGGATGTTTATTAATCATTCTGAAAGATTACAAGGCATCGGACTGATGTTCTGTACCCAGGAGATATTTAGTAAGTGCACTGTTTAAAGTCCTTATTTCGCAGAATTATGGTCTACTTTGGTATAATACTGCATATTTAAGTGCAAGGGGAACGATAACTCTGCCATCAAATCACGAAAACTCTCAGGGTGTATTGATGTGCCTAGTCTCTTGTAAAACCCAAGAAACCTATGGTTGCACTGAATTTTCCAACTTATTTCACAGCTTTTATAAGTACTAGTGTATATCACAAGTTCTACTACACACACAGGTAATAGTTGAACCAGTATACAATAACCTTCGTTAAATAGTCTTTCCAAAAAATCCGTGATATAAAATTTGCTGAATCAGTGATTAGCGGTGAAGTCATGAGCACTGAACTCTGAATTTGATCACAGGTTCATGACTGCAGATGACTGTAGAGTTTTCGTGCCTCAAAGTAACCCTCGTGCTATTGATAGAAGAAACCAGACAAGTAGTGAATAGGTCTTTATTTCTATCTTAGCTCGGTCACAGTGGAGCGTGGGATTATCTGTTCAGACAAACAAAGGCTCTCAACATTCAATATAAGATAATAGGGAATATAACGCTTATACAGAACAAGGAAGTGAATGGATACTTGAACAATACTGTTTTGACATATGCTTAGTTGTTTGGGGTCAACTCTTAACCAACCAACCTAAGCTGTTACATTAGCTTCCCCCTAGAATCGTTTTCCGCAGGAACGTCGGTTCGATTAACCTATCTATCGAAAACACCTTAGTTCTATTTCTCATCCCAATGGAAAATTATCAACTTGCTGTCAACGATAGCCCATGGATGTCTCTTCTTTACTAGCTTGTCATCTTATTTTGTAGCATGTGATTTCTTCTACAACTATCGCCGACGGTTTGCTGCGTGCTTTCAAGAGAAAGTGTGAGAATGTGGAATAAGAATATCTGAGGAAGTGCCGCGAGCGGGCTACCCAACACCATGTTGGTGAGGTACGACTTTTCCGTGCTCAGACCGGCTATCAGGTGTTTACTCACCTGCCTCTTGAGTCGCCCTCAAGTAAAAAGTAAGGAAGAATCTACTTCAAAGGTAATGGTGAAAATCAAGCAAACCTGAAGAACTGCTCCACTGCCTGCATAAAATAATAAGATACAAAATGGAAATACATAAATATAATTGATAATTGTTTGGTTCCATGTAAGTGCTTGGTCTCCAGAACGGACTGGTATTCTGGAAGAGAATAGACATAGTGTAGATATCTTGTGTACGAAAAACCATGAAAACAAAAAAATACTCTTTTGTAATGCATTTATGTAAGAGGGTGAACTTGCTAGAAGTTGGACTCTTTAACAAAATCGATCAAACGCGTGACCTTGAGCCTGTGATGACCGCGTTTTACAACTAGGTGCGTAACTAAGGGTGCATCTGAATACTCCACAAAACGGAAAAGAATATACGGTCAAGAAGCAAAAAAATTGTGTAGAGTATGCGGATCAAGTACAGTTGTGTCAAATACCCTTTTCTTGTTTGATTTAGGTATGCATGATATATTGAAGCAATATATCGTCAATTCATCCAAGTAACGAATTGGTTTGCACCTCAGATGTGTGTAAGTCCTATTACTCATTAGTATTATGAGTGATTAATTGGTGTAAGGAAATATTGAAGTCACTTCCTCTGTGGTCTGATGTGGCTTAACGGCTAAGCACGCGGTCTAGCATTCAGGAGGGCAGAGGTTCGAGTGCGTGTGGGGCCTGCGTTTTTGTTCACCAGACCCACCTTCAATACGATGTTTGTTGCCCGTAAGTCGCGCACATATGAGAGAAAAAATGACAAGAGGACAGATTAATATATCAAAGTGCCATATTGGAAAAGTATAAGTTCTTTGTTTACATGAATATTATTACTATAGAAAAAAACTACAAGTTTAGTAAATTTCCATTTTACGTTATATTTAAACTAACGAATTTATATATATATATATATATATATATATATATATCAGTTATTGACATAAAATGTCTTTTTTATAACGCTAATGTTAAGTTTCAGGACTTTGTATGGGCCACTAATAATAATTGGTTTAACGTTAGCATAGTCGTGATATTCATATTGTCAGTTCAATGTTATGATTACTAAACAGTTCCCTTATAAGTTGTTTAAAATTAGGTATGTGGAATCAATGCGGCTGACATAGTAACCTTACAGTAACGCACTGTACTATATCTTCACGGTTATTGATTCTTAAATGTCAGAAATTTAAAAAAATCTGAATATTGCCAATAAAGATGGGTTATATGATCACACTAAAAAGGCTCTCAACATTCAATATAAGATAATAGGGAATATAACGCTTATACAAAACAAGGAAGTGAATGGATACTTGAACAATACTGTTTTGACATATGCTTAGTTGTTTGGGGTCAACTCTTAACCAACCAACCTAAGCTGTTACAGAGTGACTGGGTTGGATAGTAAATAAACGTCAACTTCTAATGACCAGCTACAACGTACAATTTTACACTAGATAAGTGTTTATGCAGTTTTTGACTCCCCATACCCCATCTAAAGCCTCTTTTACGGTTTGAGAAGGTCCTTGTTCAAATTGGATTAATTGCCTCAAAACAAAAACAACAGGTTTCTCATTCTATTCCAAAACCACACCTAACCCCAAATGAGATGCATCTGTAATATTGATAAAATTTTCGGTTGGTGAAAACAGTATGAGGAAAGCCTCACCATTTATAACCGTGCTGAGAATTCTATATTGCACCAAAATATAATATTGAATAAAGCCATTAACAATAATAATAATGAAGTCTTCCCAAGTATATCATCATGTTTTTGTTGCCCTAAAAACGTTTCTAGGACTGGGGATGAAAAGTGAAGTTAATACTTTTGTAAAGTCAAAAATAATTACGGAGCATCGACCCACGATCCTACTGCTTACAAATTCGTGGTTAAAGATGCTTAGATCAATGTAGCTTGGCGAATCATATCAAGTTTGAAACATCAAGCGTCTACAGTTTAGTCTAAGCAGTTGATAGAATTTAGTTTTAACTGACGCTTGTAAGGATTTACGGCCATATTTGTCAAACAATCGTTCGGATGACTTTGAAAAACCTTCATTATGTAACTGATTGACTTCATTATGAACTACAATATCATCCTGATACGTTTCAGCACCACCTAGACTGATCATATTCTGATTTATTATCTTTTCGAACATTGTAATGGAAAAATTTAATCAGAACGGTAAGAACTTGTATTTGGACAGCCCAAATGGTGCATTAATAGTAGTTAGTACACTAGATGCTTTATCCGATAGAATTTGCGAATATGCATCTCAAAATTCTATTTTAGAAAAATGCCTGACCCCAATAGTTTACACAAAATATCTTGGGTGTATTTGTAGAATCATGGTCTACTTATTTATTGCTCTAGTAGTTAACCTAATTCTAAAATTGTAAATTTGTCATGATGTGACTGCTTAATCTAAAAAATCTTACATGGAAGTCACATCATTGTCTACACTGACTCATTGTACGTATGAAGTTTGTAAAAAACACATTTAGGCTAAAGACAGAATAATATGTTTAGTGTGAGTTATACAGAATGACCACGTCTGCCGTGCTGAGCGATACCAACCAATTTACTGAATTAATGATCCCGCGTTATCCACTGTTAACCTACTCTTCGTGTCGATTGTTGAATAGAAATCTTCTTAGTAATTATATGAAGGACTTTAAAGGTCGTTCGGCTACGGTTCAATGCCTCTACATATTCAGTGGTACGACCTTGTCGAAAAAGCCAAGTATTTAGTGTTATGTTGCAATCAGTACGAATTATAGATGTTTTTCTGTTCATTTTGATAGAATCACAATGGAAGTATCGCGCCTGGACTATTGAGCTGAAATTTTTATCCTTTTTTCAATCAATTTATCTAGCCTATCATTTACAGCCTTATTAAGACCATATCAAAATAGCCTATGTTTCAAGAATATGGGCACATCCTTCACTTCTAAGTGTCTGAAAGCCTCGTATATGAAGAAATGCATACGTCTGGTAAACTTAGGCCCCTGAACCCAAGAACCAATGGACCATATCAATTAACTACTAATGGAATATTGACACAACTGCCCTCTACTTTCCTCGATGGAATATTAAATGTAACAATAATGGGCAAATAATGGCTAGTCAGCCCAGTAACTTCATAGCCGGCAAACTTAAAGGGGATATCATTATGAAAAGCAACCGATTTCTATTACAAATTACCGGAATCAACAATAAATGAATGAGACTTACCTGTGTTAGCAATTAATTTTCGCATTAAATGGGAAGTACTGCTGCAGACGGTAGTGAACGACAACAAATCCATTCGTCTGACCTAATCATTTGGTCATGATCTATCATCATTCAGTGTCCAAGTAGTAAACGACTTGAAACTTTTGCATAACTTTGCATATGTTTAAGCTATTCTAAGGAACAACAATCTGCATAACGAAACTGATATAAACTACAAAGATGCAGCTCACCATATGAAGGACAGACTTAATACCAAAAGACAAACCAGTGTGCCTTACGAATTGTTTACTTTTCTGGATGAATACAAACTGTTGTTCTTAGGAGTCGGAAGTCTTGGCAATACAGCAAATTTATTCACATTCGCCAACAATACTTCATGTTTAAATAAAGTTACAAGGACAATATGTGTCTATACTAAGGTTGGACTTGATAGTTTCAAATAAATTGAGTGTTCAGTCGAGAGATAACAATAAATTCAATTTGTTTCATCCCAACAAGTGGAGAAATTGTGCTTCTGACGCTTCGTGACTCAATGTAAGCCACTTCTTCAGAGTATACAAATAACCGAAATTGAAGCAACACAAGTTTAAAACGTCAGAAACCATTTTTTCCTCATTGGGATGTAACAAAGTATATATATTATTAAAAATATATAATATTTGCAGAGCGAACTGAATTCATTACATTTCAAGGCTTGCTGTCAGCCACGAACAGCTAGAATTTGCAACTAAAATGTTAGTACAAAAATGTTATTGAACACCAGAATTTTTATATCCTAGTGAAGGTTAAACTACGGGCACCTTCTGAAAACTATTAATGAACTAATCTGATATATATGTATATTCATATTGTCTGACTATTCAGTGACTAGACTGTATACATCTATGTTCATCTTATTATAAGCTTCATCTTGACCCACTGACTATTATTATACTATTTACTAATCTTCAGTTATGTTCAGTTTATTGATTGCATTCTCCCACGTTCACAGCTACGTTTTGACTTGATCTTGTATAAATGTTATCTCCTATCTTATGGAGTGATGTGGTCTGTATGGCTGGTACATGATCCAAGTACGTTTGAAATAAATGGTTTGCATAATGGAAGCTGGTATTGGTGTTCTGAACTCAACTAGAATGGTTAGGACGTAAAAGAACCAACAGGGACGCTAGGCTGTTCATACCGGTCAAACATCATGGGTTTAGCACGGTACTAAGATTAAAGAAGTCGTATTTCAATTGGCGAATAAATCACATGGTAACAAGCCGGCTTTAAAGTCACAGCAATAATCAATGAAGTTTAGTTAGAAAAGACATTAGAAAAAGGGGGACAATACATTTAAGAAAATAGTTTGGATTGTTTAGTATTTATCTGTTGAAGACAAAATAATAAGTAGTGTGAGAAAGGGTTGAACATGTAAGAGACATTGGATAAGTACAAACTGTCAACAAAGAAATGATGGTCAAGGCACTTATCCGACATAAGATTAAAGTCAACTTCTTGAGTAAACGTCAGTGGGAAGTTTCACAGTGCTTTAAGAACCATATTAAAGAGATAATGTAACTGACATGCGTTAAAATAATATAACTATCATACCATGGCAACGACAGGTATACCACACTTTCTTTTGGCATATAAAGGTAAATTCCGAAGCGTTTGGTGGTATTGGACACTGAAAAAGTAAAATTAGTGTCCGTTGTCTGTTAATCATTTCAAACGTTTTTGAGACATCACGTTGTGTACACTACTTATTAAGGGCTCGATAGTCACACGCGTGAATACTTTATTTACGTTCAGACACAACTTAAAGGGAATATGTCCCGAAAACCTTGTAGACATCTTTCTTTCAGTTCTTTTTGTAAATTTTCTTCAGTAGGTACATATAAATTCGTAAATGCATTTGAGTGACCCCAAAAAGGGCGTTGATCCACTATTGGTCGATTCAGGAAACATCCGGTGTTACAAGCCGAAAAGAATTTAGCTTCAGGTAAGCTTATATTTAGCGCTGATTTAATCCTTTAATCAATGCTCCTACCTTTGAATGCAGGCCGAATAAAGATAGGTTTTCTGTTAATGGTTGTTGATTTAGAAATTTTCATACTTCAGGAACAACTTGTTTGGATACTCATATTTAACAAGACACCCTTCGAAGCATTCTATTTCTTCCTGTGTGTTTCCATTTCAGCGCAACCTTCTAGCCCATTATGCAGGGTTTGGCTAAACGATTTCATAACCACTGGATCTGAAACTATTATGATTTGAGTGTTTCTCTATCGATGTTTCTTTTCTGAATATAGTTTCCTCCGTTGTTTCATAACTTCTTTATTGTATTTTTAAGTCTGCATATTTATATTGATTATTATGATGTTCCATTGTAAACTTGATGTTAATGTGTTTTGTTAGTTAAGTCGGTAGAGCAGCTGTGAGACATGATCAATATTATCAAAAATAATGAATGTATCTTAAACACATTTTCTGTACAAATTTATATCTTTGATTTCTTGTCCAAGTTTCGTTTGTTCAAGATCAGCTACAAAGCTGTCGTAGAAAGTAAGCCCTAGTGGTGATCTCGTGGTCAGCCGATTAGTAAGACTAAGTAAGTGATCAATAACAAGTTTGTAGGTACCAATACTAGGATTGGACGAAATTTAACCACATGCCGAAAACCGACTAATTCAAATCGGCATATCATTTCTAACTCTGCACATCTATTCAGCGCAAAATTTTCCACAGCCCTGAATCGTTTTGGAAGAGCAGAAAAGCTGGAAGAAAAAGAGAACATAATAAGCACCATATTTACACTTAGATTTGACCAACCACGGTGAAATTCTAATTTATGGACGAGCCAATCAGAAGCGTTTGAGAGATTGCAAGGTCACAGTATCAACTTCAGTGCCTGATGCTAACGTATGATTGGTTCACAAGGAATTTTGCACAAAATGTGATAGTTGAGCGGCTATAACAAATAAAGCGGCGAGACTATAAGTTGTGGATGAATCAGTCAGGTATAAGATAACAGATCTCGGATTTTGGCGTGAAAGCCTTTCATCCATTTAACTTAATAGATTTCTGGCATTGTAGCTGATGTCAGTTCGTGATTAAAACCCTATATATAATCCCCAACTAAGGCAAATTATGACAATTATTGCGAACTGGATAATAAAAGCGTCAATAGCACTGGCTGCAGCCAGGTACTACAATACATACAGATGTTCGGAGAGCGTACGGAGTCCTACATAGGCTTGGTTGTGTGCATAGTGTTGTTATCCACAAGTGGCATTTTGTGTAATCAACAACCGCAGTACACGTAAACAATATCTGTACAGTATCTGTACCCGCAAAGAGTCAAATGGCAAAGGTCTCACTGGATCAGAGATGCCAGAGATCTTCGTCCCAACTTCATGAACCAACTGAACCAGGAGTTTGCAAACGTCAAACGCCTCTCAACTCTGCTGCCGGTTGAGGGCCTATGTGATATCCAACAAACTTTCGGGTTAGTAGTAGTGAAATCGAAATCCATGAGCCTAGGAAAGCCACCAGAATGTGATGACATCCGACCGATAATCTTGAAACAATGCGTTGAAGCCACCAGTATACTCACTATATTCACACCAACTCTCAAGAGGATGGAAGCAAACCACTCTCGTTTCAATATTCAAAGGGGGAAGATAGAAAAGTCTCGGCCTGTTACATATCAGTCACAATACTCTGAATACCATCGAAGGCAATGGAAGGACTAACCAATGAACGAATGAATAATAATAATATATTTCTGCATGTGCAGGTACACACCGTTTTTACAGGCATGATCTACAAATAACAACATTTGTTAGTTCGCAAAATGCTTCCCAACTTATTAAGTTTATAGTTGTTATAAAGTGAAATCGTAGAGCGCTTGCTGTAAACTCTGACCTTGAGAGGACGCGTACGTCAAGTTTGCTCCAAACGTCAGAAGTTTCATAGCTGTGCTCTCAGAGCAAGATTCTGAAGGAGAAAAAAAGAGAAACAGACGAGCAGCAAGGCACTTGGATATGAACGCCAAAGGTTGCTTAACATTGTGTAGTAGAACGGACAGAGGTATAATAAATTAGAATAAATTCATAAATGTCTCGTTAGAGTGAAGTGAAGTCAGAGGCTCCATATTAGAGAATGTACTAATAAAGAACAGTGAGTTGTGATGTTTAACAAGTTGGAGTAAGCTCACATGAAGGAACGGAAGTCAAGGTTGGTACAACGGAAGCGGTTTATTAGAAGGGTGTGTATATAGACGGTGAAGTGTTAAGAATACTAGTGACTATATCTTTTATTGTCTTTTTTCTTTTCTTTTTTTGTCCATCCGATGTCAGCCACGCAATCCTAGTGTAAAAGTCCGAGTTAGCATGTTATAGGTTGTCTTAGTAGAATAGCTAATCCAGCGTAATATTGGAAACATGAGTCTGAGTGGTGAACGTAGGAAGACAATCTTTATCTCAGATTGACTGTCTTATTCCCAATTATAAAGAGCCTGTTACATACAAAATGTTCTGTCCCCACAAACACGGGTGGATTGAAGTTATCGCCCTCACCATCAATGCTTGCTGGCCAGTAACTCCACCCTCCCTCCTTTTGTGATGTTAGGCTCATTTAGGCTTATTTTTGTATATACGTCATACCTGACATAATCCTCTGTTTCACAACCTGTTGGAAAGCACTATTTCTATAAGTACCATTTTGCAAGCTTATCAGGCAGTTACAAGCTATGGACTGTGGGTAAAGCATCGATGCAGTGCATCTGTTGACTATAGTATAAAGTATAGTTTGCCAATCAGAGTATAAGCGTTAAGAAGGGTATATTGTAGGATAGTTGTTTATTTAAGCAGGCGGAAAAAGTATAGAAGTATATGAGTTGTGGATAAGGGAACGAGTGGAGAAATAATATTAATTGCTAGTCAACATAGTGTACAGAAGAGTAAAAAGTTAATACAGGATAAACAGGAAGGAACTCACAGTAACTTGGTGCTGATGTTATTTTCTGTTGTCTTAACCAGTTGATTGGTAACAATACCAATGGTAGTAGGCAGCCGATTGTGCGGTCCTCTTGACTTTTTAGGGTGATAGTGAGTGTCCCTTATCGACCGAGTTTAGTTTAACAGTAATGATAGGTCCAGTGAGTTACCTGTCTACTTCAAGTGAAGAAATGGGGTGGAAAAAGTAATTGATACAACTGCAAAGTAGGAAAAATAAGGCAAACTGAACTTCAAGTCCATTTTGGTCTAGACATGGAGAGAGCCTATGATGTCTGAGTGGGGAGCAGATGTGTTCGTACGCGCAAGATCAGTGCGAGTGAGGGCTTGATCAAGCAGTTTCACAAACGTATGTAGTTCATCTGCCATGCGAGTCTCAGAGGGAAGACTGTTCCATATTATTGCATACTTGGTGAGGAAGAAGTTTTCCCGAGTTTTTGGTTTGTATTTCTCAACTTTGATCGTAGATACTTTGTTTCGAAATCCGTATTCATGTGAATCTCGGGCAAGAATTATCTGACATGTTGAATAAGTAAGGTTTTTGAGTAGTTTGAAGTGGAGAATCAAATTAGACCTAAGCCTTCTCTTCCAAAGGTGTGCTATTCCTAAGATTTGGCATCGAGAACTGTAGTCAATGACCAAGTCAGTCTTAAGTACTTTGCGGGTGAAGTCTCGTTGTAATCCTTCCACCTTTAGTATATCAGATAGATGTAGGTTGGAAAATAAGAACGAGCAGTATTCAACGATAGGTCTTACACAAACTTTGTAAAGAAGGATTTTAGATTCATTTTGATAGAAGTTACGGAGAATGAAGCCAAGCAATTTCCGCATTTTGGATGCTTTGGCTGAGATGTGTTCAGAGAAATTAAGACACATGAATAGAAACAACATTCTCCGTGAAGCTCAACACAGGCTAAGAAAAGTAGGTCCTGTAAGTTTAGTCGGATCACAGCACCGGAGAGCTTGGCGGCCAACTGTTCAGGTGATATTCTCGGAGTTCACGAAATTATTTGACACACCACCTCATGTACTTCTCATAGCAAAGGCTACTAGGATGATTTCCGCTGACCTTCTGTCGTTGCTCCAAAACAACCTAGAGAGCAAGAAGTTCCGTATCAAGGCGAGTTGAAAGGTCCTACCGCTGGGAATTTCACAAGGAACAATCCTAGGTCCTCTCATGTTCTTGATCAATATTAACGACCTGAAGGATAAGATAACCTTAGCAGCACTAATCTACGCAGATGATGCAAAGATCTAGAGATCCATAAAGGGCGAAAAGGATTCACTTCAGATTAAAAGGGACCCTACAATAGGGGACTGAGCAGTAGGGAATAGGCTAAGACTCAATCTGTTGAAATATCATGCCATGAACACTCTTCCTCACTCGACACAAAGCACTTACATCCTCCGCACAACTCTCTCAGTTGACTCTTTTGGACGTGTTCTCGTGCTTGTAACGACGGGGACCTAGGACGCTGGCTTAAACTACAAAATGATATGTCTCTTGGACTAAGTACAGAGACAGACAACCAAGTGGATGATAATCCTAAAACAAGAACCTACAATATATTGAGTACACCGAGCCAACCCAACATGACCATGTTTCCAGAAAATGATCTACACACTTCTCAAGGCAACCCTCAAAAGAGTAAACATCAAAGAACAGACATCCAGACAAGCTATTACGTTTTTCATTAAGAGTTTCTCCCATTTCGTATGCTCCCAACCGGAGTGAGTACAGCTCTCTCAATGGATAGCTTTAAGAGGAGACTTGACAAAAAAGTACTTGTAGAATTATGGCCTACTATGATATTAGTATGGCTGTAACAATAGACTTAATCCTAAAACTGTAGATTTGTTATAATGTAACTGCCTACTCTATAAGATCTTACGTGGAAGTCACATTATTACCTACACCAACACATCGTGTCGTAAAAACCATCAATATATGGTTGAAAACACATTTAAGCTGGAGATGGAACAATATATTTTACATGAACATTCAAGAATAGCCACACCTGCAAGGCCGAGCCATGCCGTTCGATCATTTCGAATTAACTGATTTACCTCTTCCCGCTTCCTCCCTCGTTGGGATTTTCTCCGCGTTATGTATTAAATATTTACTTTCCCAGTTTCCTCGTGTTCAGCTCTGAGGATTACGTGATTAGGGCTCAGTGCCACTACATAATCACTCATGAGTTTCCATCTTTCTCTTGGACCAGCTGTATCTGATGCATGTCTCGTAAATTACCGGTTATCATTACCGTGTGTTATTAATTACTCCATATCTCTCTTATTATTACTACCATTTCTACCATTATCCTTTTGATTCTATCTTCTTACATGTTACCAGTTAACCTAATAGCTTATTTTTCTACCAAAATAAGCCCATTCACTTAGAAAACGAATATAATGGTCAATAAATTGAATTAGTTGTAGTGTACTGAAGTTCAGAGTGTGTAGTGAACGACTTCCTCCGAAATAAACCTAGACTCTGGTCAAACAGTTGTAAAATACATATGATGAGTGATTTTAATGCATACTCTATAAATCCGAAAAACGTAGGTAAAAGATAATCTAAAACATCGTTTGATCACCAACCGTTAGAAACTATAGTCGCCCTAGCTTTACTCCAGCACATTAGAGATCCCACCAGATATGACATACAAAAACCCTCGTCTATCTTACATTACGTCTTCATATATAGTGATGATGTCCGTCAAATAACGTTCCTTTACTTATAGGAAGAAGTGGTCATACAGTAATCTAGTTGAAGTTCATGGGTGAGATGGCCTGTCAAATATTTGTACCTGCCCGTCTTAACATATGGAAGGCAGTCATAATGGCGACAAACTCTGCAACCTCGGTTGAGAACTGGAACATTGACTCCTTAGCATTAATTGAAGAAGCGTGAACTTAGTTCCAACAGTTATACAATCAAATATACCCTAGACAGTCCCAAAAAAGAAAGACATTGATATCCGTGTATTGACTAGGATATTCGGCGTTTACTAAGACAAAAAAAAACTTCTGAAACATCGCAATCAGACTTGGCACAACAAGTACAATGGAACGCTTCAGGTCGGACAGAAATAAGTGTATTATTACAATCCAGGAAGCCCAAAGAAAATATGAAATGTAGTTAGCCCAGTTTTTATTCAAGAATCCTAAGAGACCTCTCGTACATAAATTACAGAACAAGGACGCAGAAGTGGATTTCCAGCCTGATAACGGGGGGAGTGGATGTGAAATGATAGAGGATGATCAGGAAAAAGCAGGGGCTGTGGCAATCTAATTCGAGGTAGTTTTCACTCAGGAGCCTCCTCGTGACGAAGAACTAGACCCAAATACGAAGTTAGCAGACCGTCTGCTCACCGTGGACTTTGATCAAGACTCTGTACTCAAGGCTCCTGGCACTTAAGACACGGAAAAGTCAACCGGACCGAATGAACAACATCCCAAAATCCTGAGACAAACTGCACAATATATTGCAGCCCCACTGGTTGTAATATTCAGTGGGTCGCTTAGCCAAGGTGTGTTACCTACGAACTAGAAGGATGCTTATGTCACTCCGGTACATAGAACAGAACCATGACAACTTTCATCAAATTACAGACCTGTCATTTCCACCAGTGTCATAGTTAAAATACTGGGAAGAATGGTCAAAATGACCACAATGACATTCGTGGAAACCAACATCTTGTTAAACGGTGAACAACTTGGTTTCAGAAAAAGTTATTATTGTACACCAAACCTTTTTATAACAATGGAGCAATGGATAGAGGCTCTAGACAATGGAGAATCAGTGGATGTCGTCTACATAGACTTCAGCAAGGCATTTGATAAGGTGACAATAAATAGACTGCTTTTGAAGCTGTAAAATCTCCCAAAATGGATTAAGGATTTCCTAGTAGATCGAAGACAGAAAGTAAGAGTAAATTTAAAGTGCTCCATCTAGAGACCGGTATTCAGTGGAATGTCACAGTGCTCGCTACCAGGTCCTCTATTTTTTACACTTTATACAAATGAACTCTCAAGTGTAGTTGAGTCCCCGATGCTGTTATACTCTGATGATGTAAAACATTTGGTGAGAAATAACAGGAAACACAGACGCATGAGCATTTCAGGCAGACTTAGATATTCTGATTAGCTGGTCTAAAGAGTAGCTAATGTCTACGAACGCACCCAAGTATGTGTACATGCAATTTGAGGATACAAAGGTAAATGAGTACAGTATGAGGGAAGTACCTGTACCCGTAGTTCGGTCTCACAAGGACCTTGGTGTAACAGTGAGTCATGATCTTGAGACCACGGCCCGCTACCGGGAGGTTGCAGCTAAGGGGTTTAGAACCCTATGGGCTTTCGGACGGACATTCACCAATTTAGATACTACCATGTTAACTACAGTGTACAAAACCTTAGTGAGAACTAACCTTGAAAACTGCGTTCAGGCTGCAAGCCCCTGTTTAAAAGATGACTCAGATATCCTGGAGGAAGTACAGATGGCAACTAGTGTGCAATTCTAAAACTCTGGGGTTTCCCATACAAAGCTAGACCTCTTTACTCTGTCCTGTCGCAGATTAAGAGGTGATCTGATTTCGATGTATAGAATACTAAGAAATGATTTCGGACCTTCCATATCCTCTCTTTTTCTTCCCACTCGATCAGAACATCCCAGAGGACGTAGTAGGCGAGTAGCAAAGTCAAAAACGAACAAAATACCCGTGGCATACAGGTTTTCACACCGAGTCAACAATTCTTGGAACCTGTTACCCGAAGCTGTGGTTTCCGCACCTTCAATTGAGTTATTCAAAAGAAGACTAGACGCTCGCAAAAGCATACTAGAAAAAGAATAACATAGGCCGTAGACATTCTGTCTTCACTACACAAATCTGAAATCTGAATCCGAAAATTGGTGACCTTCACGATTACGAAATATTCTGAGTGCGGTTTATATACCTTTCTACGGAACTTTGTCCGTCGACTGACAGTGCAATATAACTGGTTTCAAGTTTTCTTTTTCTTCTGATGACAATCGTCTACTCAACGGATCACAAACCATCCACGAACTAGTACACGGATGGTTGTGAGTCATGTTGTAAGATTTTATAACGTATTGTTGACCCCCCAATCTTACGCGAAACATCGATTGGCAATTTAAAAATTTAGACCTTAAAGGTAACACATTAGTTAGAGTCCTCACGGTTTTTTAATCACATTCAGACCTTCTGATTTACGTTTACGACCAAACGTGCAACGAAACACTACGAAAAAGTATTTATATCTCACATCCTTCAACAATCTACTTTCTGCGTGAACATAGTGTGTATGGGTCATCTGAGAAAACATAGATTTATCCCATCATACTTTATGGAAATCCTTTAGCGCATTATCTAATTCAATCCAGCTTCCGAATCTTATTCAGCATAATACGTTGGAACGCGTCGCTTACGTTCACTGAAATTTCACCTGAGCATGAAGCACTAGAGACAACATACAATAGCTATTAAAAAAAGGTTATTCCTTGAAAAAAATTAAATGAAGGAAGAACAACAAATATTTAGGACTTACCCTTCAGTTGACATTCCGTCTTAACTCACAAAAACTATGCGCATCTATAACCTTTTACGTTATTTTATCTTTCTTACGTTGTTTTCTGGACCTTATCAACAAATTATATATAGCTGTTGACTTTCACTACAGCACTTAGGACCACAGATCAAGTTTCGAAGGAACAACAGAGCTAAAGTGTGCACTACAAAACAGAAAATACTCAGTTAATGCTCTTAGCAGTTATTTAGTGTTTATTATGCATCAAAAGATGACTTATATATGGAAACATTTAATACTCATAGGACCCAACACACACACGGCAATTGAAATACGGAATGCCCGCTTCCAGTCAGCGCGTTCAAGGTCGTTGAAACGAAACGGCGGACAGATTTGAAAGGGATTACCGTTTATACCTTGCCGAACTTTGTTAACAGATTATCTGGTGACAAGAAGCGAGTTATGGATCAGAACGCCTTGTGGAGTATATTCAGAAGGTAATCAGTGGTGTGATATATGTTGAAATACCTTCAGAATTGACAAAAATGGAAGTGGAAATATAACTGCTGACGAATTGCAATCTTGTCTATCGAACGGTAAGTTAATTTAATTGTTGTTATTTAAATGGCGTTGTTTTTAGAGTAAAACTTACATCGCGTTAGTTCTATGTTGTAGTTTTGCTTGGAACCAACAGTTAATTGCTATTCTTATAAATTTTCTGACGTCCCCTTGATTTCCCCTTTTTCGGTTGCTTCGGTACAATTACACATTTATAAATATATAATGACGGATATATTCGCCGTAGATCTAGCCTAAATCAGATTTCTTTATCTATCTTCGTTATTGACATCCGATCTCAGTTTTCCTGTCATATGTAAGACAGTGCATATGCACTTCAAAATCGGTCATTTAGCTTAAATTCAATGATAAAAATAGGTCAGTTATTGTTTCTTGTTTTGTGCTTACTTATTTCACCTACTTATTGCGTATTCTGGTCACATTCCAAGGTGATCCTGAAGGGGAATCTATTTGCATTCATTTGCCGGTACACTGACATGAGATATAAGTCTTGAAGATTAAGATTTCAAAGTGGTTCACCTGGTTCTCGCTGTCTACAAAAATTAGTCTTCATACAGAGAACTTCATCACTAGGTTCCGCCTATACAAGAACTAAACCTAATTAATGTGTCTAAATAACTACGACACAGACCTATCCCGTTTCGCTACTGGCACTATATTAATGAGATGTCGCTCTGCTAATGTAGTGTGGCGGCTTAAACATATGCACACATACGCAATTTCCGCATTACGCTTTGACTAATTTACTGGTGTTATCCAACTTAGCTTGGGGGGGAGTTCCCTACTAAAATGAATAATTTGATAATTCACACAGCTCATGAGAATACTTTTGCTCCTTAAGATCATGATTAATCTCTTACAGCTGTTTAGTACAGCTATATTTCGTGAAATATGTAGCCAGTAATCATGTATTCTAAATGTTTGTGGTCAAGATTTAATTCCATAGAGTTAATCTATTATTATTATTTATTACATTGGTACAAGAAGGCACCAAATAGATATGTGCCACATAAACCATTCGATTTGTGTGAGGGCTGAAATACTGCCCGGGTGCCCAAGCCGAAGCATGTGGTTTCCTTATGGGGCCATACCCTGGGCCTTCAACCTAAGGGTATGAACCACAAGACGGAGCAACGTCAGGAAATGCAGTCCCATGGTAGCGGGTGACCAACGATTAGTTCGTACGCCATGTGTTCCCTCAAGGTACTGGTACCCATGTGTACCATCGGTTTAAAATCAGGGTTTTCCAACTCCTCTAGGTGGACCATCCGTATCCACCAAACCGGTTAAAGCATCGGACATTCGCTTTTCGTCCTCTCAATTTCGCAAAGAGCAGTAATGCCATGAGAAAGCAGTGAGTAGGGCTTGTGTGATAGTGGTTTTATGAACGTGGTCATGTGAGAGTATTTGGAGAGGGAGAGTTGACTTTCCTCACTTTCGGTCGTATCAGGGCATTTGGGGGCCATAGAATGAATGAAGGAATACTGAAATTAAGATTGCAGGAAAGATAAACAGTGCATGCAGCTACTCCATTGCGAATGATCTTGAGCCATGTCCCTTAAATTCTCTAAACATTGATTGTTATTATAGCATGCACTGTTTATCTTTTCTTCAATCTTAATTCTAGTATTCCTTCATTCATTCTATTCTCTGTAGTCTTGTCGAATCATATTTTTAATATCCAGTTCTAATGCTGCTATGTTTGGTTTCTTCCTCATCCTCTTAGCTTAATCTTGTCGTACTAATGTCGTGTGGTACTTTCAACCACTGGGTTACAGGTTAGAAACCTTCATAAAACTGAATAGAATAGGATGGCGGTGGAAAATACTAGAATGATTAAATTCAGACCTTACTTCGATCGAAACGATCATTTAATATACTTCAGTAAATGTCGACTTCTTAATTAGGGTTAGAGGGATGGTAGTAGTCAATTAAAGGAGACATTATCTGTCATTTCTCAAAACAAATACAACATGCGGAATGTTTACTGTTTTTATTTATTTATTTATTTATTTATTTGAACACATAAATATTGGTACAAGAGAGCGCCAATATATATGCGCCACACAAAACAATGGGAATTCGAAGAGAAGTAGAAAGAAAAAAAAGAAAAAAAAACTAAGGAACGCAAAAGAAAAAGAGAGCAATGACGAAGAGGTACAATCAGAAGAAATCTTTCAGGTAAAGGAGACACAACCACTTTTTATGAAGAAAGTAAAAGAAGGTTACAGCAGGATCGCCACTGGCTTCTATTCTGAGCCATATCTGATAACGTCTCTAGCCACTGTGTTGCACCATCTCTCGGACCCCAGCCAGGGAGTCGTGAAGGACCAACACAAGCCAGTCCTTTGCAGCTTTCTTTCATGCCACGACACCATGTCATGCACTGACCACCTCTCCGCTTCTTCCAACCAGTCCCAGAGTCGGCAAATAATACACGACGTGGAATTCTCTGGGACGACATTCGGAGAACATGTCCAAGCCACCGAAGTCGGTGTTTCAAGATGGTGACACCAATTGAGTTATCATCTCTGTGCCCGAACACACGATGCCGAACCTCTGCATTACTGACATGGTGTTGCCACTGAATGTCAGCAATCCTTCGGAGACAGCGATGATCGAACACAGAGAGTCGTCTAACGTCCTCAACTCGGAGAGGCCAGGTTTCACAAGCATAGAGCAAAACTGCTTTCACCGACGCGTTGTAGATCCGGCCTTTTACAGCCAGACTAACATCACGAAGGCGCCAAAGGTGGCCCAGATTGGCATAAGCCGCTCTGGCTTTCACTATTCGTGCATTGATCTCATCACTCACACCCCCACCAGCACTTATGTAGCTACCCAGATACACGAACTTCTCAACTACTTCTATCTGCTCACCATCCAGGGTGAGTACAGGATTGGAATCCTGCCAGTCTTGTAGAAGTACTTTGCACTTCGAAGGTGCAAAGCACATACCATACCTACGGACACTGATTCCCAACTGATTAAGTGCGGATTGCATGCCTTGGGCATTATCGCACAGTAAGACAATATCGTCCGCATACTCAAGGTCGAGAAGTCTTTCTCCAGGCAACAGATTCACACCACCATTACTTACATTCATCAGAGCTGTTTCCAGAATGTCATCGATGGCAAAGTTGAAGAGAAATGGTGAGATTGGGCAACCCTGTCTAACCCCACTGCTCGAATGGAACAATGGAGAGAGGTGGTTGTATGCATTTACTCTGCCTGAGGTGTTTGTATATAGGGCTTTTAGGATGTTAATAAACTTCTCAGGCACACCCTTCTTCAATAGACAATCCCAGAAAACAGTGCTGTCCAACGAATCGAAGGCAGCCCTGATGTCAAGAAACACTACGATTGTTGGCCTTTGAAAAGTATGGCGGTGTTCTAACATTTGGCGGAGGGTGAAGATATGATCAATACATCCTCGACCAGAACGAAACCCAGCCTGCTCCTCGCGAGTCAATCTTTCTCGGGTTTTGAACAACCTACGAAGAATGACGGAAGCCAATAGCTTGGACGCAATCGGAAGTAAACTTATCCCCCGATAGTTGTTACAAGAACGACGTGAACCCTTTTTAAAGATAGGGACAACTATCGACTCATTCCATGACGTTGGTACACTCTCTAGATCCCAAACCTTTGTAAACAACGTCGTCAATTCCTTAGTCAAAAACTCACCACCATCTTTAAAAAGAGCCGGAGGTAAGTCATCTGGGCCAGGTGATTTGTAACGCTTCAAGAGTTGGAGTTCCTTGCGGACTTCCTCCTCATTTGGTGGATCAGTCGTCACCGGCCATGGAGGGCAGGACAGTCTGACCGATGTTGCCGGAGCAGCAGGCCAGTTGAACTGCCCTTCGAAAAATTCTGCCCATCGTCCAAGACGTCGATGGATGTTAGTGATTGGCATCCCATCATCCTCGCAGATTGTTTCACTCACACCAGACTTCTTGCTGCCAGTGGCTCGGATGAGTTGGAAGAGCTTCCGGTAGTTACCAGATGCAGCTGCTGCTTCCAGCTCATTAGCACGCATCGACCACCAGGCTTCTCGGTCCTTACGCAAGCTTTGCCCGATTTCCTTACGTAAAAACCTTCGTTTATGGTCAAACTCACGGTTACCCGGAGTAGACCGACGGGCTTCAATGAGTTGTAAGGAACCAGAAGAAACCCAGTGCTTAAAAGCGGGACGTTTCGCAAACCCACAACTGACTGTTCCCGCCATTTTCATGGCGTCATGCAATTGCAACCAATGCTCATCTATACTTTTCGGTGGAGTGGTAGCTAGCCTAGAGGCTAGCTCGGTTCGATACTTACTTGCAACAGAAGTTGCAACCAGCTTGCTAACATCAATCCGTTGATGGCGTTCACTTCGTTGTCCACTGAAAAGTAAGGCAAGATTGGCGCAGACCAAGGCATGGTCAGAGTCCAGATAGGTACTCCAAAAGGAGCGGCAGTCTTGTACACAACCACGCCAGCGGTAGCTGATCGCGATGTGATCAATCTGAGTCCAGGCTTGAGATGCAGAGGGAGGACGCCAGGTGGCACATCGGCGATGACTGTGCCGAAAGTTAGTGCTAGCCAGAAACAGGTTGTGGTCTGCGCAAAGTTGCAGTAGACGGTCCCCGTTATCTGACCTGCGACCAACGAGTCCCCATCGGCCACCTAAACGACTCTCTTCTGTGCCTAGACGCCCGACCTGAGCATTCAAGTCTCCGGCTAGTACTACAATATCTGTCGAACGCACTTTCTGGAGAAGAACTGATAACTGGTGGTAAAACTCATCCTTGATTGCATCCGGGCTTCAATCTGTCGGGGCATAGGCGGAGATGACGAAAAGACATCGTTTCTCACGCCGATTTCTTCTCACTTTGATGGAACTTTCTAATCTAACAGCACATAACCGACTGTTAATGGGGATCCAATCGACTAGTGCTGCCTCAGCTCTAGCGCTTAGTGCGACACCAACGCCAGCAAAACCAGACGAAGATGCCACAGGGTCCCCGGATAAGCGCACGTAAAACAAGCTTTTCGAAGCGACAGATGGAGATCGAATTTGTAGTACTTCGCCAGAGTCTTGAATACGGGTCTCGGATAGACAACACACGTCGATATTAAGACTTTCCAAAGACATAGCCAGCCCTATCTGTTGTCCGACCTGCATAAATGTGCGAACGTTGAAGGCAACCAGTTTGAATGGTGCACGTGGTTTCAGAAAATCTGCTTCAGTCCTCGTATTCGGTGGTAACATACAATTTTCAACCGGACAGTGACTCGAGAACGTTTAGATACAGTCGGAATTCCACCAAAGACGAGCCGCTGTATAAGTATAAAAGAAGGTGAATAATGTGGAAAATAATAATAATAATGATAATAATAACAATAATGACAATAATAGTAGTAATAATAATATTAGTATTAATAATGACAATAATTGAAGTGATCATAATTTGAATCAATTGATTGTTTTTCAAAGCGACAAAAGTAGTTTCCATAGACATAAACAGTTCATCATTTGTGTGTGGGCTGTGATACTGCCCGGGTGCCCAAACCGAAGCAGGTGGTTATCTTAGGGGGCCACTCCCCGAGCCTTTGACCTAAAGGTCTAACCCACAAGGCAGTGGAGCATCGTAAGGAGATGCAGTCCCATGGTAGCCGGTGACCAACGATTGGTTCATACGCCATTCGTTCCCGCAGGATACTGGAGCCCATGTGCACCATTGGTTTGGAATCCGGTTAAAGCGCCGGACATTCGCTTCTCGTCCTCTCATTTTCGTAAACAACACCCCCGCCACGAGAAGGCAATGAGTAGGACTTCCCTGGCAGAGGCTGTATACGCGTGGCCGTGTGAGAGTATTTCGAGAGGGAGAGCGGACTCTCCCCACTCTCGGCCGTACCAGGGCATTCAGGGGGCTTACTGTTTTTAGATTATCTTATTATTGATACTCCTCTGATTACTTTAGTGCCTCACTGTTTCAACCATTTAGTTAGAAGTATGAGAAAAAGTATTGCTTAGTTTCATAATACGAATATTTCTCAATGTCAACCGTTATTTATGCTCTTCCGAAGAATATGACTGGTTTTTTGGAACTTTTCGTTTGCAATAAAGGTTTGGGAACGATGTTCAACATTAGAACAGTACAGTTAATGATTACAATGTTTGATTGTGATATGAATGGAACAATTAGTTTCGATGAATTTGGTAAACTTTTTAAGTATGTAAATGACTGGCAAAATTGTTTCCGACAATTTGATCGAGATAACTCCGGTTCAATTGACCGTCAAGAACTCAGTACTGCTTTGATGAGGTTTGGTTATAGTCTATCGCCACAATTTATAAATTTTATGGTTCGTCGATTTGGTCATAATCGTCGAGAATCTATTTCATTTGATGATTTCATTTATGCATGTGTCTGTTTACAAGTGAGTGTGATTGGTGTTAATTATTATTGTTTGTTTATTTTAAAGAAAGCCAACTATTGTTTTATCAAATATTTACAAGTTCGCTAATGTAGGAGAAAACTGGTATTTATGGAAGTATTTATTTATTTGAACACATAAATACTGGTACAAGAGGGCACCAAAACACACAAAACAATGAGAATTTGGAGAGAAGAAAGAAAAAAAGAAAGGTACGGAGCGTTAAAAAGAACAATAACGAACATATTATTGTAAGATAGTGTAATAATAATAATGGGGGAAACGGAAACGTACAATCAGAAGAGATCTTTCAGTTAAGGACGAAGCAACCATTTTTTTATGAAGAAAGTAAAAGAAGGTTACAGCAGGATCGCCACTGGCTCCTATTCTGAGCCACCTCTCCGCTTTTTCTAACCCGTCCCAGAGTCGGCAAATAATACACGACGTAGGATTCTCTGGGACGACATTCGTAGAACATGTCCAAGCCACAAAAGTCGGTGTTTCAAGATGGTGTCACCAATTGCATTATCGTCTGTGCACCCGAACACACGATGCCGAACCTCTGCATTACTGACATGGTGTTGCCACTGGATGTCAGCGATTCTTCGGAGACAGCGATAATGAAACACAGAGTCGTCTAACATCCTCAACTCGGAGAGGCCAGGTTTCACAAGCATAGAGCAAGACTGCTCTCACTGACGCGTTGTAGATCCGACCTTTTACAGCCAGACTAACATCACGAAGGCGCCAAAGGTGGCCCAGATTGGCATAAGCCGCTCTGGCTTTCACTATACGTGCACTGATCTCATCACTCACACCCCCACCAGCACTTATGCAGCTAACTAGTTACACGAACTTCTCAACTACTTCTATCTGCTCACCATCCAGGGTGAGTACAGGATTAGAATCCTGCCAGTCTTGTAGAAGTACTTTGCACTTCGAAGATGCAAAGCATATACCGTACTTACGGATATTGATTGCCAACTGGTTAAGTGCGAATTGCATGTCTTAGGGGTTATCGCATAATAAGACAATATCATCCGCATACTCAAGGTCGAGAAGTCTTTCTCCAGGCAACAGATCCACACCACCATTACTTACATCCATCAGAGCTGTTTCCAGAATGTCATCGATGGCAAAGTTGAAGAGAAATGGTGAGATTGGGCAACCCTGTCTAACCCCACTGCTCGAATGGAACAATGGAGAGAGGTGGTTGTATGCATTTACTCTGCCTGAGGTGTTTGTATATAGGGCTTTTAGGATGTTAATAAACTTCTCAGGCACACCCTTCTTCAATAGACAATCCCAGAAAACAGTGCTGTCCAACGAATCGAAGGCAGCCCTGATGTCAAGAAACACTACGATTGTTGGCCTTTGAAAAGTATGGCGGTGTTCTAACATTTGGCGGAGGGTGAAGATATGATCAATACATCCTCGACCAGAACGAAACCCAGCCTGCTCCTCGCGAGTCAATCTTTCTCGGGTTTTGAACAACCTACGAAGAATGACGGAAGCCAATAGCTTGGACGCGATTGGAAGTAGACTTATCCTCCGATAGTTGTTACAAGAACGACGTGAACCCTTTTTAAAGATAGGGACAACTATCGACTCATTCCATGATGTTGGTACACTTTCTAGTTCCCAGACCTTTGTAAACAACGTCGTCAATTCCTTAGTCAGAAAGTCACCACCATCTTTAAAAAGAGCCGGAGGTAAGTCATCTGGGCCAGGTGATTTGTAACGCTTCAAGAGTTGGAGTTCCTTGCGGACTTCCGCCTCATTTGGTGGATCAATCGTCACCGGCCATGGCCGGCAGGATAGTCTGACCGATGTTGCCGGAGCAGCAGGCCAGTTGAACTGCCCTTCGAGAAATTCTGCCCATCGTCCAAGACGTCGATGGATGTTAGTGGTTGGCATCCCGTCATCATCGCAGATTGTTTCTCCCACACCAGACTTCTTGCTGCCAGTGACTCGGATGAGTTGGAAGAGCTTTCGGTAATTACCAGATGCAGCTGCTGCTTCCAGCTCATTAGCACGCATCGACCACCAGGCTTCTCGGTCCTTACGCAAGCTTTGCCCAATTTCCTTACGTAACATCCTTCGTTTGTGGTCAAACTCACGGTTACCCGGAGTAGACCGACGGGCTTCAATGAGTTGTAAGGAACCAGAAGAAACCCAGTGCTTATAAGCGGGACGTTTCGCAAACCCACAACTGACTGTTCCCGCCATTTTCATGGCGTCATGCAATTGCAACCAATGCTCATCTATACTTTTCGGTGGAGTGGTAGCTAGCCTAGAAACTAGCTCAATTCGATACTTACTAGCAACAGAAGTTGCAGCCAGCTTGCTAACATCAATCCGTTGATGGCGGTCACTTCGTTGTCCACTGAAAAGTAAGGCAAGATTGGCGCAGACCAAGGCATGGTCAGAGTCCAGATAGGTAGCCAGCCCTATCTGTTGTCCAACCTGCATAAGTGTGTGAACGTTAAAGGCAGCCAGTTTGAATGGTGCACGTGGTTTCAGAAAAACTGCTTCAGTATTCGTATTCGGTGGTAGCATACAGTTTTCAGCCAGGCGGTGACTCGAGAACCTGATTCCCACCATATGCGAGCTGCTGTATAAATCGAAAAGTAAGGATAGACAGAGTGGGAATAAAAGAGAGTGAATAAATGACGTAGTAAATAATGATAATAATAATAATAATAATAATAATAATAATAATAATAATAATAATAATAATAATAATGTGAATCGCTTGATTATTAATCGAAGCAAGAAAAGTATTTTTCATAATTATCGACAGTTCATCATATTTGTGTGAGGGCTGTGATACTGCCCGGGTGCCTAGACCGAAGCAGGTGGTTATCTTAGGGGGCCACACCCCGAGCCTTTGACCTAAAGGTCTAACCCACAAAGCAGTGGAGCATCGTGAGGAGATGCAGTCCCGTGGTAGCCGGTGACCGAAAATTGGTTCATACGCCATTTGTTCCTGCAGGATACTGGATCCCACGTGCACCATTGGTTTGGGATCCGGTTAAAGCATCGGACATTCGCTTTTCGTCCTCTGATTTTCGTAGACAACACCTCGGTGAGAGAAGGCAATGAGTAGGACTTTCCTGGCAGAGGCTGTGTACGCGTGGCCATGTGAGAGCATTTCGAGAGGGAGGGCGGGCCCACCTCACTCTCGGCCATACCAGGGCATTTGGGGGCTCATGAAATCGAAACATCTTTAGAAGACAGTATCGACGATCTCCGTAAATGTATTTCTAAAAGTAACCTCCAGAATTTTCTCGGAAATACAAGTTATACAACTTATCTTAAGAAAATTAAATCTAATGTCTAAAAAGCGAAATAAATCAACCATATATCAAATATTTCCAGCAATAATTTATTACTTAAAAGTGAATGTACTTTTAAATCTAGCACCCTAGTCTTTTACCCAGTGAGTAAGACAGTTTAATAACCCATCTATTCAAAAGTAGCTGATGTATGTTAGTGAAAGTGAAGTGTGATTGATCATGGAGCGTGGGCAAACAGGCACTTAGCCTACTGACTATTAAATATGTAATTTCCTTTCCTCTCATCGATTTCTACTCCGAGTTCGCTGAGTTTGACTGCTTGTAGCTGCGTTGAATAAAGTGTTATCTAGTGTTAATCTTTTTCTCTATTCTGTGTCGTAAATCCTGTATCTGATATAATGTAATCGAGTCTCTGTGTTGTGTACCGTTCAAGTATCCTATCTAGCAGTACTGTAAACTCGATCACTCAGAAGATTAGTCTCATTTTTGTGTTAACGTATTATTTTAGTATATCACAGAGAGAGGAGAATATTTTGAACCACCCGCTATATCAGTAACTAATTAAACATGACTCTGGGTAACCTGATTAGTTAGATATCACTCAACTAAAGAGGATATTTTACCAGTTGTTTTATTCTTCCCCTTTTTTAATCGTGTTCAACTATTACCTTTCACTTGACTTGATGCAAATACGAACAAGAATAAGCTAGAAACGAAGTTTTTTACAAGAGAAACAGGAACCGAATGTATTTAGGTAAACACAAAAGTTGACATAAAAATTACAGGAGAAAATTCTACCACTTTCTTGATTCATTCATCTGTGTCCATTAATTGAAACTGGACGGATAAATATATATTCGATTTAGTGTTTTGTAGATAAGTCGACCCAGATAAGTAAATACTACTTAAGTGACCTAAAACGTATCAGGGGAACTGCAAAGTACCTAATTTCCAGTTGTTTAACAAGAAACTTATCGATGTATCAGGAATTCGTTAGCTTATTCACCTGAATAATTGGTACTGAGGAGTCCCACGATAGGAAGAAACGGCCGTCCAGTGCTTCCAGGTTTTCTATGATGATCTGGCTTCAATTGACTCACGATCTCAACTATTAAAATTACTATAATATCCACGAAAAACCCTTCTGATACTAATTAGTACTGTGTTTGAAACTTGTTTTTATTTCAGATTCTCACGGGAGCATTCAGGCGATATGACTATAGAATGATTGGTCAAGCTCAGTTTTCATTTGAACAGTTTCTTACAGCAGCATTTTCAGTTGTTATATAAACTTTAAGTTCAGAAGGATTAGACTTACATTTTTCTATAACCACTGACTCTGGATTTTGTAACTTCCTTACCTACTTTTTCAAAAAGTGTTATGTTAGCCTATGTAATTTGTGATTTTGCACCATTTGTGGATATATATTAAACTTACTCTGATTATATGCTTTGTTCATCTTTTTTTTTACACTGTACCTTGTAATCTAAAGTTGCTTTATTTCATTCGTATTGGCATTTTGTTTTTTGTATTGCATACCCTGAAAAAAAACCCACCACAATAATATAAGTACATTCAGAATAATATACATCCATTATTTACAATGCACTTTTTTTACTGGTGTCTTTTGAAAAAAAATTCTAAACAGTATTTAAAGAGTACCCCTAAATAAATATTATCATTTTGTTATATTCAGTTTTGATTATTTATAATAGTTCACATTTAACACATATGAAATCACTATTCTTATAAAACTTCAATTCGATTAACCACTAGGCACTAATGTTCCTCCTAGTTCAACACTTTATTTTCGTAATTGATACCGATCCTTCTTGACATATTATCCTTAAAATGCTTTCTTTATGTTTTACGAATTGATGCCCACAAATGCCCTGGTACGGCCGAAAGTGAGGAAAGTCAACTCTCCCTCTCCAAATACTCTCACATGACCACGTTCATAAAACCACTATCACACAAGCCCTACTCACTGCTTTCTCATGGCATTACTGCTCTTTGCGAAATTGAGAGGACGAAAAGCGAATGTCCGATGCTTAAACCGGTTTGGTGGATACGGATGGTCCACCTAGAGGAGTTGGAAAACCCTGATTTTAAACCAATGGTACACATGGGTACCAGTACCTTGAGGGAACACATGGCGTACGAACTAATCGTTGGTCACCCGCTACCATGGGACTGCATTTCCTGACGTTGCTACACTGTCTTGTAGATTAGACCTTCAGGCTGAAGGCCCAGGGTATGGCCCCATAAGCAAACCACGTGGTTCGATTTGGGCACTCCGGCAGTATCACAGCCCTTACACAAATCGAATGAGATTTGTGTGGAGCATATGTATCTGGTGTCCCCTTGTACCAGTATTTATGTGTTCAAATAAATAACGAATTGGTGCACAAAAGAGAATAAGACGGAAATAATACGGTATCTAGCAAGGTATCATGTTATACTTTATTTGGTTTTTTTTGATAGCACATACCGTTTGTCTGTTGACTAAGGAGCATGTAACTGAAGAGAATGGTTAGATGAATGTCCACAGACAAAAGCTAATCTTAAATGGAGCAATATCAGACTGCTGAAACCTACTAGATTCCTCTCATATGAAGAAAGCTGTCGCATGTTTACAGAAATTCAACCGATGTAACATGGCTAAACTGTTTATCGGGAAGCAATTTGTTCATGAAAATTGAAAGTGAAGGTCTTCTTTCCCGCAGTTAAAATGCGAGTTATTTTAACTGTATTGTGGCTAGTATTTAGTAGTGCAATATGATGTGCAGAAAAATCCCCAACTAATAAAGAAGACTCATCGGGTTATGACGAAAACAAGTTATGTTGAGGGTTGAATTTAGGTTACTTCGTAAGGCAACTGGGAAGCATACTGTAGAACTCTTCCTAATTGTCTCACTTCTACCAAATGTACATGAGAGACTCATTTCATTTTTGGCGATCGACTTTTTACCAGTGCGTGACTTACGAAAATTAACACATACGAATTGTAAAAGAATGAGATTAATTTAAAGACATGAAGTTATGTTTTGTACAGTTGGATGTTAACTGTTCATTTGAATAGGAACTGTTAGGATAACTTTTTAAATAGGCAAAAGATTTTGTATTTGAAGAAAAGTTTGTCAGCAGTATATTGGGTTTGAGCTTCATTTACTCTACAAGGAATTCTATCATTGATAGATTCACGTAACTAAGTAAACAATCATATTTCTTTTACACTTGCCAGTAATTTTTACCATGTACTAATATCAACTAGAAACTTATCGAAAATTAGATAGACCTGAATAGTTGACTTATTGTAGTTTGGGAAATACAGATCATTGGACTTCAACTCATTTTGTTGTTACCCTTCAAGTCAAAATATACTGAATTCAATCCTGTATGCAGTGGCATCTGCCCAGTGATGTGAAGTTTCAAACTGCAATAATTCATTTGTTCAACTCTCTTCAGCCATTGTCAATCTGTGGCGAAAATGGTTTACGATTTGACCAAATCATGATTAAATTATGGTGCTTAATTAACAAAGTTTGGGAAAACGATTTCTAGATGTGAAGTACAAAAGGTGACATTAACTGTCAATCGCTCAATAGTTGGATTTGGCGATCATTTTCTTCAGTGTCTGATAGAGAATAGATTAATTGGTCTGTCTTTTTGTCAGAAAGTGAAAGGTTATCGTTTAAATAAACCGTAAAACTAGATGACTGGTCATCAGCATCAAAGTTTTTTCCGGCAGCGATTGTCAATAAAGACTGGGTCTTTTTTATATTCTTCAGGATTATCTGGATAGATAGTGAGTCTCTTTACCAAGTGTACTTTGACAAATCCATAAGCAATGTAAAGACATTACACGTTAGAGTTCCATCACTTTTTAAGCAATATATATATCACTTAACCCGTTTGTTTGATGACTAATAAGTCGGATACAAGATCTTAACAGTCTTTAACTTGCCCACTTAGTATAACTACACAAATCTCGATAAGCCATTTTATTGAACAATTTTTAAACGTATTCTTTAAGATTCGATTTAAATCAACTGATTGTGTGAAGTTTATGCAGCATCTTAACACATACAGTGAAGTCGTTCAAATGAAATAGGATTATCATGATCATAAGGTATTTGGAACTTAAAGTGGATCCATTACTTGTGATTCATGTTTAAAATACTCCTTGCAATTTATATCGTTGGTATCAATTGATTTCTCTAATTCAGTAATAACTTCCAGTTTGTGTAGGCTGTTTATTATTATAACCGCCACCACGTTGAGACAAAATTGGTTACTGTTATCGTATGACTAATAAGACTGTTTATTTTTATGAAACAAGAGCCAAGTCAATAAACTTTTTAAGGAAAATATGAGTCGCTTTTTATTTACTATCATGAACTCGTATCAATGATTCCGCCTCCAGTATGTGACTAAGATAATAAAATATAGTCGAAAGTGGTCTGATAGAAATTCAGATCATGTCCTTCTATTTATTAATTAATTTATTTATTTAAACACATAAAAATTGGTACAAGAAGGCACCAAATAGATATGCGCCACATAAACCATTCGACTTGTGTGAGAGCTGGGATACTACCCGGGTACCCAAACCGTACCACGTGGTTTGCTTAGGGGGCCACTCCTCAAGCCTTCGACCTGCAGGTCTAATCTACAAGGCATTGTAGTAACGGCAGGAGATGCAGTCTCATGATAGCCGGTGATCAACGAATAGTTCATACTCCGTTTGTTCCTCAAGGTACTGGTACCGATGTGTACCATTGGTTTGAAATCAAGGTTTTCCAACTCCCCTAGGTGGACCATCCGTATCCACAAAATCGGTTAAAGCATCGGACATTCGCTTTTCGTCCTCTCAATTTCGTAAACAACAGTAATGCCATGAGAAAGCAGTGAGTAGGGCTTGTGTGGTAGTGGTTTTATGCCCGTGTCCATGTGAGAGTATTTGGAGAGGGAGAGTTGACTCTCCCCACTTTCAACCGTACCAAGGCGTTTGGAGGCAATTTCTCGGTTATGTATCTTTTGATATTTATAAACTGTAGTAATTTGTGGCTCGGTGTTCTATGTTTATGTTCTATGATTAAAGTAATTATAATCATTCCTCTGGACTTCTACTATTCTGATAAGTATACTTGACAGTGTAGGCTATGTGACCAAATTAGTTTACTCTGATCAATGGTGCACTTGTTCTAAATCAGTTTTCGTACTTTCCCAATCAGTTTTCAATAGCTTTCATTTCTGGCACTGGTGTCACACTTTTCGTCAGTAATAAGCGATGCGGAAAAATGTCCGAACTAAAGACGTCCGTTTTACGTTTTGGGATGAAACTTTAGGACAAAAAATATTAAAAGAAGTTCAACTGTAATCAAACCCACATTTCTGTTATGGAAATGAATATGTAACTTTTACATGATGTACCCTAATAAATGAGGGGGGGGGTGAAGTCAATAAGGTTATATTAGATTAAGGTATTAGCTTATCAAAAGCTTAATGTTAAAATCTTTGTACCAGGCCATGCTACCTCAAGGAATATACATATAAATGATTGCATAACTTGACGATAAACTTGTTGAAAAGTGAACAATATTGAATTTTGTGTTTTAATGTCTCAATGAAAATTATCAATATAAACTATTCAGTGGTTAATATCATGAATCAATTGAAGCTAGATCACCATGGAAAACCTAGAAGCACTTGACAACCGTTTCGTCCTATTGTCCTGGGTTCGAATCTCTCGAGGTGGAGGGATCGTGGATACGCACTACTGAGGAGTCCCACAATAGGACGAAACGACCGTCCAATGCTTCCAGGTTTTCCATGATGGTCTAGCTTCAACTGACCTATGATCTCAACTATCGAAATTACTTTAATATCCACAAAAAACCTTTTTGATATTACTGAACTATTCAACCAACTGATTATTATTTTAGTTTCAATGGTTAAGATCAGGAGTCGATTGAAGCTAGACCACCATGGAAAACCTGGAAGCACTGAACGGCCGTTTCGTCCTATTGTGGGACTTCTCAACAGTGCGCATCCACGACCTTATTATTTTGCAATTTTAAACTCGAATCAATTATCATTATTATTATTACTTTAGACAAGTTTCCTTAAATAAAATCTCATTGGCTAAATGAGATTCAAGGTCATCCGTCCATGCTGATTCATAAACCAATGATGAAGATACTATTTTTAGTTGAGATTTCAATTAATTTATAGATAAGACTTATATATAAATTAATTAGATTTTATATTGAATTGCCAATTAATTAATGTAACTTCTTACTTTTTATAGAATGTATGATAAGGTAGGTACATTGCGTGAACATCTTAATGTTCAATTGTTTACATATGATGGACTAGTAATAGTATTTCGATATCAGATAATGGGTTTTAAGCATTCTTTAAGCTTGAACACTTCAGGTTGGGCTATTTGGTTCACTATCTTACATATGTGTTATATGCAGTATAACCTACGTAGAGCTGAAGGTCTCATATAAGACTGGAGGTTCGCCATTGATATTGTGGATGGTTCAGCATTACTTTGGTAAGTTTTACTGACTGTTCATGCGCAAACTTAGTTTGCTGGTTAACCGATTTCATTCATAATGGTGGTTGCTTTTCAGTGTTCTCGAGGGCCATTGTCATTGGGACATTGAAAAGCATGTCACCATTGCTAACATGAATGAGTTTGTCCGTTGTGTAAGCGGAATAGGTCAATTTTGGCCTGTTCGTGCTGTGCATAATTGATTCACGCGATCATTGATCGGAAAGACTATACATGTGATGTGAATGTGTATATGCGTGGTCAGCCAGGATGCTTGGTACCCGTGTGGTTGCACCACAGGATTGCGCTGTGCTATTCAGATTGTGGCGTTCAAGCCTATATGGTGTCTGGTTCTCCTGTAAATTGGGATTGAGCTGTACTGCTTGGGTTGTCACATAAAAGTCTTGATGGTGTCTGGTTCTCCTGAAAATCAATGTAAAACTACCATGGCCCACAAGGGTATATTATATAACTAACTATAATTGCCAAATATCTCTTGAATATAGGACATCAGTTCGATATCTTGAAATTTAGCTTAGTGATTGATTAACAACCAAGTTCCTATCTTCTGAAGTTTGCCAGGTCTCTCACTGTTAGGTATTAGAAACCTGATTTATGTATTCAAAATGAGGTGGTTGTTAATTTATCACTGACTTGATCACACAAATTTATCTTCATTGCGTTATAAAGTTTTATTTAGCTGTTTTTTCAGCTAATTACATTATCAAGTTTTGTTATTCCACTTATTTTCTGGATTAGTAATTTCATTTTAACTAACTGAACTATCAGAAGGGGTTTTGTGGATATTATAGTAATTTTAATGGTTGAGCTCATGAGTCAATTGAAGCTAGACCACCATGGGAAACCTGGAAGCATTGGACGGCCGTTTCATCCTATTATGGGACTGAGCTATGCTTATTGTATTTTCATTTATTATTACCGTATGTTCATTGAGTAATCACTTATATTCTAGTTCTTTGGGTTTTTTGTTACGACCAATGTTGTAGAATAATCGTTCACATAAGACATCTACTTGCAATTTTTTTATTATCTAGTCTTAAGTTTATTTACATCCTTTCTACACTATACTGATATGTAATCATGGCAACTTCCGAACATTAACTCCACCTGAGGCCCTATTAGAATGCTGCCATTCCCAAGCCTGGTAAAAGAGGAGAGTCTGGCGTTCTTTAAAAAACCATAGGTCTTAAAAATGAACCAAATGACAAAAACGCTATCCAGAATAGACCAGTAAAACAATTCAAGATGTCCTGTGAGTTGAAGGATCTTCACACAAAAGAGTTATGACGCTTCATGTAGAAAGCCTAGATTCTTCAAGAGTCAGTATGCCGATGCCCTTTCTGACGACTGGGGCGATAATTTATCCAGGTATGTGGAGTGTTCAAACAATGTAGGAAACTGGAAGAATTATTCGAAAAGACACAAAAATGAGATGATAAAAAGTGGACGTGCTTGGAATCAGTGAAACTCCCTGAGCGCAATCGGGGCAGGAATGACTAACTTCAAGAAAACTTTTCTTGTAGTATGGTCATGAAAAAGAAACTGCCTCACACATACAGTGAGTTGCTCTCAGAAACTTCAAAGAAGAATGAAAAGCGTTTATAGGGTTAAAAATCTATGCCCCTGGTGTGTAGTAGTAAGATTAAAATGTGACTGGACACTGAACGTGGGCAAACGGGCACTTAGCCTACGGACTATTAAATATGTAATTTCCTTTCCTCTCATCGATTTCTACCCCGAGTTCGCTGAGTTTGACTGCTTGTAGCTGCGTTGAATAACGTGTTATCTAGTGTTAATCTTTTTCTCTATTCTGTGTCGTAAATCCTGTATCTGATATAACGTGACTGATCTCATTTTCATATTAACGTATTATCGTAGTATACCACAGAGAAGGCAGCATTTCAAACCACCCGTTATATCAGCCTTCAAAACAATCAAAACATCCTTCAAAAGAAAGAAGGAAAGGTAGGTATCATTACCAAGGTTTGACTTGAGGATTTCGAATAAATTTAGCATTGGGTAGATTTTTGTAGATAAGTTAATATATTTGCAATATCCCAATGAGTAGAAAATTTGGTTTTTCTACTCATTGGGATATTGCAAATATCTGACACCGATTGTGTCGGAGAAGGAACCATCTGCCAAGTAAGAATGAAATGAGGAAAACACGTCGCAGATAGATAGAGTGAACCTTATGGAAACCCCTAAACTCCATCGCAAAGCATGCCGCAACTTGGCACCCTCGAGGAGAAAAGAAAATATGAAGACCAAAGACAATATGTTCGTAGAATTTGATGCGGATGTAAATACCACGAACATTACGTGAAAACTTCCAAATAGTTAATACACGACAGGGTTTTTAGGTTCCCAACATATGCTGAAATAAAGCTAGACAAAAAGATTACAAGCGATATCCGATAAGGAGGAAAAGTATTTAACTATTTAATTTAAAACAGAATTTTGTGGTGTGTGCTACTGATGTCGACAGATGTAAGTAGTATGTATCATCCAAAGAAAGTGAAATACCTGACAGTAGAAAGTTAAGAAGATCGAAGAGAGGAGAACGATTGCTCTGGAAATGAAGAAATGGCGGAAACATGAAGTCTGAAACGATTAACTGATATTTTGCAAATAAATTATTTACTGTATGGTTCTCAGATTTTACTAAGATGTTCTGTAATTTTATGATTGAATATGTTCGATTGTCCCCACATGTGTTCTCGTTCACTACAATTTGTCTACATAAAAAGTTCAAGTGAACTATCAAAATAAAGTACCAATCAATCCATTTAGTACTACATAATAAATAATATATACGTATACGTATACCAATAGTGAACTTTAAGCAACTGAGATTTTGCTCATTTGTTTTCTTTATTGCTGACTAAATCTCGTGGATGTTAATTTCGACGCACTTATGTTGATAATTTTGAGTAATCTAGCAGCGCACCACTCAACTGTTATAACTTGTAGCCTGTGTGCCCTGTTAATGTATAACGTGAGGATACCGCCAATTAGATTAGATTGAATTAACGACCGGACTAATGACGCATAAAACATGTACGAGCAGTCTAGAGTCTTTATCGGTCATGCCTCCCGCCTAGCCCAGCCTATTAAGTCCAGAAGTCCAGCCTCTGCAATATAAATTATGTATTTCAAAAATACTGGGTCTATATGCCAACTAAACAGACCACATCGTACCATAAAATACGAAACAACATTTGTACAAGATTTAGCCTAATGTGGTTGTAAATAAGAGAGATAGTAATTGATAGACCGGGCATAACTTAAGAATGGTAAATAGTATAATAATATTTCATAGGTCAAAATAAAGCTCATAATGAGAGGAACACGGATATGAATAATTTAGTCACTTAACAATTATACGATAAAAATATGCTCATAGTATCAGTCCATAAATAGGTCCCAAAAGTTAGCATTCATTATTCTCATCAGGATATAACAAACTGAAAACACATAATACTACTACGCTTTCTTACCTCTGAATATTTCAAAAGTTTAATGTCGCATCTGTTATTACTTCTTGGGATAAATACTAAGCACATAGAATATTATTAAGTTTTATGAATGCCACTATATATTCCAGATTCTTGAAAGAAGTATAACTGTGGAATGTGGTACTCATGTGACAATTTTAGTTAACAGAATACATAGAATAACATAAATTACATGATGTTGTAAACGGCAAGTCCTAAAATGAAATGCTCGTTACTAACTAACTAGATGTTTCCTATAACCCTAAACTACTACTCTTGAACTGGAACAATAGAGGAAAGGTTCAGTCATTTAATTTCAAGTGATGATTAATCATGATTTCCTTAATTTTGAAGTTATATAAAATCAAATAACAGAAGAATTCAGACCTGCTCCCTCTTACAGTAAACCTACTTATGTTTATTTTGATTTCCAACAACTAACTAAAAACTTTTTTCGACTTATGACCAATAAAAGCAATAGGTGAACTTGTAAAAAGAAAACACTGTGAAGTAATAAACTTTGACAGTTATTTATCTGTACGATGATAGTACAATATATCGATTTCCATTTTCCGTGGAAATAATTAATCAGCAATGTTACTGTCTACTTATGGCTTTGAATTAGGGGGGGGATTCGGCAAAAATTAAATATGAAGTAGATTAGAATTATTGGGATTGTTGAAGGAAGTCTTCACATTGACGGTATTTTTAGTTAATACAGTCTATTTCCATAAGTAATTGGTCTATTTGACTTATGATTCAAAACGGATGAATTTGTAAATAAGATCAAAACTGTATAGAAATATCAATAGTGTTTACAGATGTGTGTATGTTTACGTGTATGAATACCAATCATTCCGGTACATAACTTCCAGTTTTTGATCTCTATCATTTACTTCTTAAGGGAAATCCGTTAGGCTCTAGTGATTTCCTTGAATTGTTTAAACATTAGGGTTGATTTGGTAAAGATACATCAGAAAGCAATTTTAAGCATAAATTTACTACATGATCCGATATTTTTGTTTAGTGATTGAGCATTAAAATGTTATAGTTTTCGATATTCATATCATCTGTTCCAATTAAGTATTTCGTATATTATTTATCTACCTTCAATTGACTCATGGGTCATGATTCATTTCAATAGATTTACTAGTGATGGTCTCCAAGAGGTATTTCTTGGAGTTCTAGTAAGAAGCAGTGACCAGTGGAGTTCAACTGGGTCTGTTGTGAGATAGTAAGTCACTGAAGACAATGGTGAATGTGTCACTCAATTTCGTGGATTATTTGAAGTTAGATATTACCACCGTTGGATGCCGACAAGTTCAGTGGTTTAGCGGTTAAGCGCTCGCACGCAAGACTGATAGATCCTAAGTTAGAATCTCGCGAGGTAGGATCGTGGATGCACACTGCCAGGAAGGTGTTCAACAATAGGATGAAACGGCCATCCAGTGCTTCCAGGTTTTCCATGATGGTTTAGCTTCAATTGATTCATGATCTCGACTACTGAAATAAAATTATTATTTGTAGAAGTGAAATGTTCGAATCTTTCATATGTAGAGAAATACAAACACTTCACTTCTACCTGGAGTTTATGCTAATGATGTTGTTCAGAAGAACAATGAAAGGTTCACGATCGAACCATCCATCTCGGAGAACAAAACTTCACTAAAATAAGCATCAAGAATGAGGAAGACTAATACTCAATGCCTGAAAATTGGCCCAGTCCTAACTAGTTCCGAACAAAGAGAAAGAATACAAGACTAATGTTCACCGGACAAAGATCTTTATCATATTTCAGACATTCATTTGTATACATACAAGACTAGACCGCTTTGTAGACTAATTGAGTAACAGTATTAACTAGGAAAAAGAACATTAATAATGAGAAAACGGAATACTGGGTACACAAATAATCGATCCTAGTTTATAAGTGAAAAATGTTAATAGTAACAAATTGTGGTTAAAATGAAAGCTTAGAAGTGGGGTAATACAAACATTATGAAGCCAAAATATTTAATAAACATATAATCAATTTACATAGATAAAAGTGTAGTGGGAAAATAACTTCGAACGTTTTCACGCTATAGCTAATACAGACGAGGTGAAAAAGGAAGTAAATAAGAGATTTATACATTTGTTTATTAAATCTTCAATAATTTGTAGTTATGTCAATAACTAATCTCTCGAATTGTTGCTTAGCCCCCAGCACGTCAATCTGGTCTGATATGTCTGTAGTCTAAACCTATTGCATGTGACTTGCTAATTGAAGGACATTATTATCCTGTTATATTAGTGTAACCCATAATTTTCTATTCATTTCGATAAGACACACAATACTGGTCGGTATGTTTGTGCATTTCTTTAGTTATTTTATTAATCATACTGTTATTTTTACGTTTAGAAACAGATAAAGTTTAGAGCTGAATTATCCTTGTTCTGATTTCATATAGACTCTGGGGTCGGCAGTATTGCGTTTAGGAGTTCTAGTAGAATATCTGTAGGATAAATTAAATCCTACAATAATCACTTGGTGAATGAAAGTACTCCAAACATTCTCTTTCAATTACGAGGATAAAACGCATCTCTTTGACTCGAATCCTTGCAGTTGGAGTTATTTGACTCCATTTTGATTAGTTCATCAATTC
This sequence comes from Schistosoma intercalatum, assembly GCA_944470365.2. NCBI lineage: Eukaryota > Metazoa > Platyhelminthes > Trematoda > Strigeidida > Schistosomatidae > Schistosoma > Schistosoma intercalatum. The sequence continues at coordinate 5,329,993 of OX103729.1, read as the reverse complement.
TATCAATCGATACATGGCAATAAATTTTCTTAGTATTCGTTTATGTCTATTAATTTTAGAAGAAGAGTATTGTTCAGTAACTTTATTCACTAATTGAATATTTTGATAGAAATAGTATGTTAGTTGAACGTTGTTGATAATAAGCCGGAATTTCATGATATTAATCCACAGCACTTCCCTCGAATAATTTTAGTCGTACGGTTTAATTGTAGAAACTAGCGTGGTTTGGATTTGATGATGATTCATGGATATTTATTTATTTCCTTATTTATTTAAACGCATAAACACTCGTTCAAGGGGGCACCAAATAGATATGTGCCACATAAATCATTCGACTTATGTGAGGGCTAAGATACTGCCTGGGTGCCCAAACCGAAGCAGGTGATTTCTTTAAAGGGCCGCACCCCGAACCTTTGACCTGAAGGTCTAACGCACAAGGTGATGGAACAACGTTAGGAGATGCAGTCCCATTGCAGCCTGTAACCAACGATTGGGTCACACGCCATTTGTTTCCTTAGAATTCCGGAGCTCATATGCACCATTGGTTTGGAATGAGGGTTTTACAAATCCCTTAGGTGGACCATCCGTACCCACCAAATCGGTTAAAGTGCCGAACATTCGCTTTTCGTCCTCCTGATTTCGTAAAGAGCAGTAATGTCGCGAGAAGGCAATGGGTAGGACTTATGTGTCAGTGGTTTTATGCACGTGTCCATGTGAGAGCATTTGGAGAGTGAGAGCTGACTTCCCTCACTCTCGGCCATACCAGGGCATTTGGGGGCGATTCATAGATCACCAAGTTTAGAATAGTAAAATACTGAAGAGCGTTATCTAGATGGCCATGATAAACTTTATATTAGCATCATTCAAACTTATAGATAGTAAAAATTCAAATTTTTGACTTAAACTACATGATACTATAAACCGCATTTTAGAATTTAGCCTGAAAAAGCCATGCATCTATATAAAACTAATCTGGATTGGAATGTCTAAAGACTTCAATTAACCAATACATTTAAACGATAAAGCAATTTCATTCTTTTAATAGACTTTATAAGCTGGGGAATTTATTCTAGGGATTGATAATAAAAGAGATTCTTCATCTGGATTACTAGAGGATCATCTATTATAGTTGGTAATTTTATTTTTACCTTGGTTACAACGAAGAAACTATCAGGGAAATACAGTAAACCAGAGAGGCCGGTCAAAGACAAAGAAGGCAAGCCAATCACTGAAATTCAACAACAGCGAAACAGATGGGTAGAATACTTCGAGGAACTCCTGAATAGGCCGGCTCCAATGAATCCACCGAACATCGAAGCAGCACACACAGATCTTCCTATAGATATCAACCCACCAACGACGGAAGAAATTAGAGTGGCCGTCAGACAAATCAAGAACGGAAAACACGGAATACAATGGACAGCTCAGAACCAATTAGACGATCTGGACTTCGAAGATGACCTAGCCCTCCTATCACGTACACACGAACAGATGCAGATGAAGACAGCCAGTGTAGCAGCAGTCTCTGCATCGGTAGGCCTCAGCATACACAAGGGGAAAGCCAAGGTCCTCAAATTCAAAACGGAGAACAGCAATCCAATCACTCTTGATGGCGAAACTCTGGAAGATGTAGAATCCTTCACATATCTGGGAAGCATCGTCGATAGACATGGAGGTTCAGATGCAGACGTAAAGGCGAGGATTGGCAAAGCAAGGGCCGCATTCCTACAATTGAAGAACATATGGAACTCAAAACAACTTTCAACCAATATCAAAGTGAGAATCTTCAATACGAACGTCAAGGCAATTCTACTGTATGGAGCTGAAACTTGGAGAACTACAACAACCACAATCAAGAAAGTACAAGTATTTATAAATAGCTGTCTACGCAAGATACTCAACATCCATTGGCCGGATACCATCAGCAATAGCCTTCTGTGGGAGAGAACAAACCAACTTCCAGCTGAAGAGGAAATTAGGAAAAGACGATGGAAATGGATAGGACATACATTACGCAAATCGTCAAACTGCATCACGAGGCAAGCCCTAACTTGGAATCCTGAAGGGAAGCGGAAAAGAGGAAGGCCAAAGAACACATTACGTCGGATAATAGAAGCAGATATGAAAAGGATGAATTACAACTGGAAGGAGCTGGAAAGTATTGCCCAGGACAGGGTTGGATGGAGAATGCTGGTGAGCGACCTATGCTCCTTCACGAGGAGTAACAGGTGTAAGTAAGTAAGTAAGTAAGTTGGTCACAATCCAGAATTTCTAATTTAACAACTGATTTATCAGAAAAAATAATCGTTTGTATTTACTATATCGATCTACCAGTTCATTCACCTTTTTGAAGTTGACTCCACTGAATACTGTTAACAGGTCCGGTGAGACCATGATTTATGGACGACATTTGTGCGACGCTAAAGTGACCTTGGGAGTGTCTACCTACTTACTAGGGCTAAATGAGGGTCATAAACCAGTGTGAGGAATTAGAATTATGATTTACAGTTGGTGGTTAGGGTTAGGAATTAGATTTACGGTTTTGCATCACGAACTGACATCAGTTATAATGCCAAGACTCTATTTAGCCAAATGAGTGAATGAATTTCGAGCCAAAATCTAAGACCTGTTATCGTGAGTTGGATTGGTTCGTCCGTAAATTATAGTCTCGCTACAGGTCCTTTTTCATGTGTAATCGAACATAAACACATTTAATTGTTGAAAAGTGAAGACAGAAGATGTATACAACTACTCACAAGGTTTTTTTAGTTATCTCATAATAACTAAGGTGTTGAACGGACGTATGATCGAAAGCTCAAACTATATGTCTAGAGCAGTTATAAATTGTATATTTCTATGAATAACGTTGAAAATTCCATCAGAGTTTTGATCTCATTAAACGTTATCAGTGGATTTCGGAGTTGAAAATAATATGTTTTCTTTTTATCTACAAGCTATTGGATTTGCCATCTAATAATTTGACCACTGAAATTACTTTACACAGACTGGGTTATTTAACTTTGAGAATATTTACTTTCTATGCAAATCAGTGTATATACATGCGCATACATGACCCCGTCTCGCAGGATTCGAACCCGGGACCTATCAGTTTCGCACATGAGTGCTTAACCACTAGACCACTGAAAAGTCCCTCAACAGGACGAAACGGCTGTCCAGTGCTTCCAGGTTTTCTTTGATGATCTAGCTCCAACTGACTCGATCTCAACTGTTGAAATTACTATAGTATCCACAAAAACCCCTTCTGATATTAAAAATGTCTACTTTCTATGCAAATCAGAGTATATCTTACGGGACGGAATAGAAACACAACCGTAATATTTGAATATCCCCATATAATAGATGAACAGAATCGCATTTCCATAGACTAAGGATATAGATGGACGAACCAATCACGTATAGGAAAACAGGTTTTGGATTTAGGCACGAAATTCACTCATCTATTTGGATATATAGAGTTTTGGCATTATAGCTGATATCATTTCGTGATGAAAATCCGAAATCTAATTCCTAACTTGAATAATCAATCGTAAATTATAATTCTAATTTCTGACACTGGTTTATGGCCCTCATTTGGTCCTGATTATTAAGTTGACACTCTCAAGGTCAGTCTAGCGTCACTCAAAGGTCATCCATAAATTATAATCTCACCACATAGATTTTAAGTAAGTTGAAATATATTTTAGAATACAGTTATAAATGAATACACTAGATCTCTCTTTCACTCTATATCCAACATGGTCAACTGATTACGAAATCTAAATACATCACAGTAATCTCCAGATTCTTAAAAAAAATAATCCACAGAATAATCTGTCAATTAACGAGACTGATAGGTCCTGGGTTCGAATCTTGCGAGGTGGGTTTGGGGATGCACACTGTCGAGGAGTCCCACAATAGGACGAAACAGTCGTCCAATGCTTCCAGGTTTTCTATGATGTTCTAGATTCAATTGACTCTTGATCTCAACTATTGAAAAACAAAAAACTCCTTCTGTTACTAACATATATGTAGTCATATATATTTCAACGTTATTCAGATTTCTATGCTTTTCTAAAAGCGAATAGGTTTTAATTTGACTAAAAGTTGATCATATTCAGCTTATTTTTCTTAGAATATTTAATTAGTAAGAATCACGTTCTCATACATCACAGTACTTCCGGATTTAGACATTATCAATGTAAGAATTTAATTATATCTGAATTAAGAAGTTGAATGTGACATATAAAACAGAACAAAGAAGAGATTAGTTTTTACCAATGAAATAATAAGAATAGTTGTTTAACTCTATTCACATGACCTCATTATAAAACAACTTCTAATTACCAATGAATAATGATAGACCAATGATTAGCACAATGATGGTGCTATATGTAATATTATTGATTTACGTGTGCAAGCCTGTCTTGTATATGATTTGTAGTTTACAGTTTTTGGTGATGATGCTACTATTTGTTACTGTACTGAAATCCAAGCATTCACACCTTAGAGGGGAATATGAATTTCATCAGGTTTACAAACACACCATAGTGAAGTGGGTTAAATAACAACAAATATATCTGAGGAACATTTCGTCAATTGAATTCATGAACCTCACCTATTACACGTCAAAATACACATCGGCTTTTTAAGTTATAAAAATGTGAAGGGGTTTTGTGAATATTATAGTAATTTTAGTACTTGAGCTCATGAGTCAATTAAAGCTAGACCACTATGAATGCGCAATGCTGAGGAGTCCCACAACAGAAAGAAACGGCCATCCAATGCTCCCAGGTTTTCCATGGTTATCTAGCTTCAATTGACTCATGATCTTAACTATTCAAATTACAAAAATCTGCTTGAAAATTCTCTAGCCGAGCAAGGAACTGTCAATATTTAACTAAGATTTTAATTATATGAAACATTCCATCCTCAGATTTCTAATATGATATATTTATATAATACTTACAGTACTGAATTACTAGGGCGAACATTTCTGGATATTCTTAACATTTAAGCAACCTAATAAAATTTTCGTAAAATTTTAATTTATAGATTTTAATTTACTGAATGATATTTAAAAATGAAGAATATTTGAACAAACGATTGTTTTCAATAACTTCATCATCAGGCTCTACACGTAAACATTAATACAAGGGGGCACCAAATAGATATGTGCCACATAAATCATTCGACTTATGTGAGGGCTAAGATACTGCCTGGGTGCCCAAACCGAAGCAGGTGGTTTCTTTAAAGGGCCGCACCCCGAACCTTTGACCTGAAGGTCTAACGCACAAGGTGATGGAACAACGTTAGGAGATGCAGTCCCATTGCAGCCTGTAACCAACGATTGGGTCACACGCCATTTGTTTCCTTAGAATTCTGGAGTTCATGTGTACCATTGGTTTGGAATGAGGGTTTTACAAATCCCTTAGGTGGACCATCCGTACCCACCAAATCGGTTAAAGTGCCGAACATTCGCTTTTCGTCCTCCTGATTTCGTAAAGAGCAGTAATGTCGCGAGAAGGCAATGGGTAGGACTTATGTGTCAGTGGTTTTATGCACGTGTCCATGTGAGAGCATTTGGAGAGTGAGAGCTGACTTCCCTCACTCTCGGCCATACCAGGGCATTTGGGGGCTCAGGCTCTACAGTTACAAGTCCATAATTATGATATTTACAGAGGTCTAAAATGGTGAACGTTTGCATCTGTTATGACATATATACTTGAGGACTGTATTATTTGTAAATTAGAAAGGTTATTTAATAAAGGTCAGAATGATTTGGAGTTGTGTAGATAGTGGAATGGATACACTAAAGATAATTTCGTCAGAAAATTCTCAGTAGAATGTAATAAAAAAAGAAGGAATTGTGACTCAGTTTGTAGAAAAACCCTATATCCGACACTGGACTTTAAAGGGGACAATGCGGATGATATTTTAACACGTCGACTTAAAAGATCTTTTGAAAGGACTTTTCACGCTGCCAAGCTACATATAATTTTCTCAACCAAACCAGTACTGACACAATAAATCAAGTATAGGTTACCAATGATGGGCTCCTCCATATGTGTATACCAGTCCAACTGCTTGTGTGGAGCTAGTTACATACGCCATGCTCAAAGGGCTTTATCCTTACGTGTTCGTGAATAGGTACCAGTATGATCGATAAAAGGAGTTACTAAATCGATCAACAATACTGTTCTTTCTCACTTGGTAAATAGTGAACATCATTTCAAAGATATAGGAAGCTTTCTCTGTTTTATATCAAGTTCCTAATTCATTAATACATACCTTATTTTAGCCTTTGTAAAATATCATAATTACAGACTTATAACTGTAGAGCCTAATGGTGATGTTATTGAAAACAATTGTTCGCTCAAATATTCTCCAGTTTGGAATATTCAGTGGGAATTTTTAAACTGATGAATGATATTTTTTGAAGAATTGAACGTTATGACCACAATACTTATTAGTATTAAACCAACGTACCCTAAGAGTTCTGTTGAGGCTTTAGAAAATTAAGTGAGTCTCTCTATAAATGAACGAACACAAGATTTTCATATTATTCATTGGTGTCAGTTGATCAATTTACTGCGGTTGTGCGCTACTGAAAAGTCATAAGCTAAAGTCAAATGATCACAGGTTTAATTTGTTGGTTATCTGAGATGATGAACACCGTCAGTTTCTTGTCTTTGCATTTTGTGACTATTACTCATTACATCTCAAATATCTAAACTATCGAAGCACTTCAATGATGCTGGTAGAGTAATATATGTCAAATTATAGGATATTTCGTATGTGGTTAGTTATTCTAGATAAGTGTCAAATAGATCGGATGTCCAATTAGGTGTTAAAGATTACTAGCACGTGACACATCATATACTTACTTGTTCGTTTTATCCATTACAATGGGAGTATAAAAATATTGAATTTCCTACAAACTTATTAAATTGTTATTAAGACTGTTTTGTCTAAAAGCTCTGTTGACTTATAAGCAAATATGGATAGTGGATAGCAGTGGAATCTAGGACGGGCGTTCCGTCGTATTTGGGACTCGTCAGCTGGATGTAGCTACATCCCAAAGTTGATACTCGTCCCGGGATTCGAACCCAGTACCGTTTGCTTCGAACTCTGTCGCGTTATCCACACGCGTCATGGATCCCACTGCCAGACACTATCCATCTTTGCTTATAAAGCTTGTGACTTGAGGCAATATCGAGGCAGACCGCACAGGATGCACATATGACAACAAGAGATTGATCGATTGCAGTCCTAAATAATAATGGGAAGATACAAGCAAACAATACCAAGTGACTTATGTTTACATTGCACAAATGCAAATGTTTAGCTCAAAGTATTGAATATACTTTAATATTAAGTGTTATGGTAATATGTAGGTCACTGAATTCGAAATTTTATGTTGTTCTAGTATGTTTACTGACCTTGGATGACTTAATGTGATCATCTAAGGTAACAATCATGTACCGAATTCCGATAGTAAAGAAAACATCTTTTTCTCTATTGAGATCAAATGATCACAGTTCCTTTTATTTTAATAAACAATCCACAGTATGAAGTAAATAACCCCGATTTGATACAAGAGAAAAACTGAAATGAGAGTTGTGGTAATTCGTAGAACCAGTCATTTTATCTGTAAACAGACTTATTTGTATTAAACGTCATCACGATAATTTAACATTAAACTGCACACTCACGATCCCGCACGCGGGATCCCAACCCAGGACCTGCTCATTGATGAGGGGTCCCACACTAGGACGAAACGACCGTCCAGTGCTCCCATGTTTTCGGTGGTGTACTAACATTGACCCATTCATGATCTGAATTAAAACTTAGCAATCTCCACAATCCTATACTGATAATTTATTTGTTATACAGAGTGAAAGTTTTCTATTTCTTTCTAAAATAAAAATGATTCTATTTTAAACTAATTGAGAAAAACAGTAGTTTAGGTATAACTATATATTGATGATACGTTTGTAATTTCCCACCGAGAAGAAATTCGAATTTCTTACATTTTGCCACTTCTGTCAGTTACTTCCTTCAGCGAATAAATGATATCCGCTGAAGACAGTTACGCTCAGCCAAAAAATGTCGGGAATTCAATTTTCTATGAAATGGAGATAATATCTGATATCATTTTTCCATGATCAACCTGTTTTTTATAAACAATTTACAGAATATGAATAGAAACTTTCTTACCAACTGTCACTAAAAAAAAGTATCTAAAACTCGTGAAACCAATCAACCACTATTTTATCTTAACAAATTCTAAAATTGATTGATCCAACCATTCATCGTTACTCTTCGGTTTAGTAACTATTCGATTCATGAAAGCTTCTTGAATATTTAGTGATATTAGGTGGCTGATGACTCGTCGAATGACGAGTTTGCATAAAGCACACCTAATTCGACAGAGAACTTTATTGGATCAAACTAAGATGATAGCAGTGATCATTGATTGACAGAAAACTATTGTTCCTATTATACAGTTTACTTCAGGATTTTTTCCGATGGAAGGTAGATGGACAATATCTAATATTTGAGCATTTGTCTTTAATATTTGTATGTAACATAATCATTCAGAGGAATACAGTTATGAAGGTAATAAACCATTCTATTCAAGCTCTTGTTTATGATTATTCTCATTGTTGATATTTTATATGTAATTGAGATAGTCTTAGTCGATATATATGCATCTTACGCGGACTGCTTTCCATGGTGGAAACATAAGATTACTGACGACCATAGTTTACCTTGGGAAGTAGTATTGAACACAAAATGTTATTTCAAGAGGTATTTCCTGGAGTTCTAGTGAGAAGCAGTGACCAGTGGGGTTCAACCGGGTCTGTTGTGAGATAGTAACTCACTGAAGACAATGGTGGATGTGTCACTCAATTTCGTGGATTATTTGAATTTAGACATTAACACCGTCGGATGCCGGCCGGCTCAGTGGTCTAGAGGTTAGGCGCCCTAACGCGAGGCTGATAGGTTCTGGGTTTGAATCTCGCGAGGCGGAGGGATCGTGGATGCGCACTGCCAAGGAAGAGTCGCACAATAGGACGAGACGGCCATCCACTGTTTCCAGGTTTTCCATGATGGTTTAGCTTTAATTGATTCATGATCTCGACTACTGAAATAAAATTATTTGTTTAATATTATATCGATTTTGTAATCCGGACTTCAAATACTGAAAAACAAAGTGTAAATAATTTCAATCTTATTGGTAAATGATAAATTTGATATTTATGAATTTTAAAGCCATATAGCCATAGTAAGAATGTTACTAATCTTTCATTGAAGAATCATATGATCTGTTTGTTGATAAAATGCTTTGTTTACTAAACAAATTCAAATGAAGGTCAACTGATTACAATTGGCTGGCTGTATTAGCTGGTTGACAATTTATTAATCTAGAATAACATATATAAGCGAACAATATTGTTTTCAATTAGATCCTCATCAGGCTTTACTCTAATATACAGTAATATTTATATGCATATATGAAATTAATTAAACCAATCAAGGAAGTTCATAAGTCAATGATAACAATGGAAACAATTACATAATAAGTGAAAAGTACAAATCGGTAGTTTGATGACAGGTGTACTAGTTGTCATAAGAATAATAAAGGCTTGAATCAATATTACATAATGGTAAATAGGTCAATGAATAGAAAACTTATTGACACTGAAATAAAATTCATAGAAAGATTATACGATTACGCAATAAGAGGTGTTAAGATAATTGGACCGTGAAGCGTCAGTCAGTTAGTAACAACATAGAACTTCGTACATATGTACATCAGTCCGAGTTGCCATACCACATTAGCACAGAGATGTAGTTGTCGATTCAAATCCCATAGTAGTAGAGGTATAAGAGTATGGAAAATATTAATAAATAAAATCATTTATTAAGGCCAAGGGAGAGATAAGGGTGCTTCACAGATTTCTTGTGAACACAAAATCTTGGATTGTTGGCACAAATTCATATATCTTATGCTATGTGTAAGAGACCAGATCGAACATCATAAGGAAAACTAGTAGGAATACGATAAATGACTTGTTTCTGTCCACTACATGACCACTATTGATCAAGTGTGATAGAACCGAGCTGCGTATTGTCTTGACATTACCTTTTTCTAAGCATGAAGGGGGGTGTTCACTAACACTTTGGTTCAGTTGTCTGGTGGTGCGCCCAATATAGCTTTCTCCACAGGAGCAGCTGAATATGTAGATACACATAGAAGTGGCATAACCAGGTAACTTATCCTCTGTGGGTTTATATTATGTAATGCATGGTTAGTTTCATAAAGTGTAAACACAGTTAACCACTTTTATATTGGCTCGAAAGAATCATATTATTTCAATTCTCGGATCCATGATTATTTTCTTCAAGAATATTCATAGTTAGTGAAATATAAGTATTTGTTCAATTCACCACTTCATAATTCTTGTCGTTATTCTATTTATCTGCATTAATATAGAATAAAGTATGTCCATTGGTTGTGAATAAGAATTATTGATATGATGAGAATCTGCGAAATAAACAAATTAGCCTTACTCTGCTAAGCTTATTGATATTGATTTACTCGAAATTATCAATGAGAAAAATTGTGTGAAATTTATAGATAATATTCTCATTGTACAGCTAACAATACCATATCATGTTAATCTAGATGGTTGTGGAAGGACGGCCTACGGGTGAATTCGAAGGAGCTCAGAAAGAGCCGAAGACATTCCATTCAATCATCTTTTGGAAGAATGTTCCAGAATCCTTACATGTACCTTCCCTATTAGACAAATGCTAATAACCTGTATGCGGATTAGAAGACTATAGTGACTTCGTGTTTACTAAAAACCTCAGAGTTTTGTACCATAATTGACACTGTTTTGGAATAGCATTCCTTTCACTTGTCTTCTCATTTTCGACTTGGAAGGGTCCTAGCGTTCGAGTGCTCTAGTTGTACTCAGTATAATAATAATTTAAGCTCTAGATATAACATTTCGAGCTCGCTAATATAGCGCTTTAGCTGTCACTCGTTATTTACAAGAAGCAAAACATTTTATGAAAATTTTTCTCGGGTCAAAGTCGGCTGTATATCCTTATTTACAGAATGTAAACTTATATAATAAAGTTTTCAAGAATCCTGGTATCATTTGAAGGTTTAAAAACACACATGAAGTAAAGTTAACATTCCTTCGCCGACATATTGAGTTGTCGTGATGTCTTGCCTATAACATTACAGTCAGTATACTTGGTTTTAGAGACATAATTCTGTTGCTTCTCCTTTAGTACTCCACTCTTTACATTTAAAATAAAATTTCATACACATAGTTCCCTTTATTGTTTTAAAGAGAGCAAGAACAAAGATTGGTGCAGAATAATACATGAATTCATTTTATTTCGTTAGGTTCTCATCAGCTGCTTACAACCTAAAATATTTAAAATTCAACATTATTACAGATATTGACATACTTATACAATAGAGGGCGATGAAGGATGAATATATGTAACATAATGTGGTAAAGATTTCGTTAGAGTGATTGAGGTCATAAAATTTTTGTTTCGAATATATAGAGTTTGGGAGGGAAGGTTCCAGAAAATTGAAATAGTGATTAGAAATCATGGAATTAAAACACATTACACGATTATGTAATGAAGTAACTGAAAATAGATTAATGTTAATGAAGAGAGATATGAATTGAAGTTGGTCAGTTATGAATGGTGTAATTATAAAATTCAGAAAGAGTTGAAATGACGTAATAAAAAATAAATAAAATAAAAGGGGGTAATGTGAATGTTACCAGGGCAAAGAAAGATTTATTACTGTTTCTTTTTGTATACAAAGATCTGGTTTTAAACGTTTGATTGCTATTGCTTCAGCGAATTTCAAAAGGTTTGAATTTGATTGTTTGTTGATCACCTTGAAGGACTTCAGTATATCGACTTCGTGTCCTGTGTCAAGGAGGTGTCTTGCGACAGCGCTGCTAAATGCTTTTAGTCCGTTTGATCTCAAACTGTTCGGAATATGTTCTTTGAATCGGACGTAGGCTCTCCTTTCTGTTCTACCAATGTAACTGCTTTGGCAGATACATGTAAATTTGTATACACAGTTGGTGGTAACATGAAAGGGATACCTGTCGACCTTTGATTGTGTCAAAGAACATGTCATTTTGCACAGGACAATCAATTTAGCTGCAGGATATGTTTTTGTCAGTGCAGTTTTTAGTCTCATATTGATTGACCCTGTGACATTATCGCCTTTGAACTTGAGTTGAATAAAAACAGGTTTTTTATTTACTGTAGTTTCTTTGGGTATTTTATCTTCACGTTTTCCATATTTCTCAATGAATTTCAATGGGTATCCGTTATTTCTTAAACACTTTTTAACATTCATAATTTCCTCTTCTGTTGTATCGGCAGTACATATTCTTTCTGTTCTATGAAACAGTGTTTTGACAAGTGCCTTTTTATAATTGATTGGACAAAAGCTGTTAAAATTGAGATAAATACCATTCCATGTGTCTTTCTTATAAACTGAGCGTTGAACTGTGCCATCCTTTCTTCGTTTTATCGCTATATCGAGGAAATGGAACATGTTTTCTTTTTCATGTCCCATAGTGAAATGAATATTTGGATGAGCTTCATTGAAAAACTGTAACAGATTTGTTGCATGTTGTTGATTATTACATAAGATGAATGTATCATCAACATACCTCGAATAATACATCATTTCATCAATCGCTCCTTTGAGCTTGGTTCTTTCGAGGTTAGCCATGAAAATGTGACATCGTTGTTTACAAAAATACCACTTCTTGAAACCATAGACATAATTTGTCAACATCCTGATATCCTACCTCTACCAGCAATAGAATTCAAACGACTATTACTCTTGTGTACAAAAGATGTTCAGTTCCATTTCAACAATACTATATACCGACAAACCGATGGTGTAGCAATGGGAAGTCCGTTAGGCCCCGTCCTAACAGACATCTATAATAACGTTGAATTTCAAATATTTTAGGTTGTAAGCAGCTGATGAAAACCTAACGAAATAAAATGAATTCATATTATTCTGCACCAACCTTTGTTCTTACTCTCTTTAAAATAAATGTCATTCTGGAGAACACTTATATCCTTATGGTCTAGGATCCTTCTAATTTCCTTGGCGGTATGGAATTACCATCGATTTCATCCATTCTTTACGTTGACCGATCATTTTTCCCAACTCGATATCTTTGTCCTTCAGTTATGATTGGTTGGTAAACTCAACTAATCAGATACTTAGTGATTATTATCTTTTTTGATAAAACGTGTGCTAATCTGTAATCTAGATATTTCACAGAATATTTGGACTTAAGGAATACACTAATTTTGAAACAACTGTTTTCTTTCAAACAAATAGTCGAGAAATGAAAGTTTACGGTCAAGAAATGCGGTCTTTTTATGAACTTAGTGCTATATGGTATAGTGTTAGAATGCTCAAAAGGTTCTAATCCATCTCGTTTTGTAATAACACGGTTGCTATCTGCGCTCCTCAAACAGACTGTTGGTCAACAACTAAATTAGTTCCCAGTTAGTAACAATAGTGGAAAATGATGATCCCATAGTTAAAACTCCTGTTGATCTGTCAGTGACTAGACAAGAAAGGTTATTTGATCTGTAATTATACATATTGTTCTGTCCACGTGATTAACTACGTCCTGGATAGGCTATGTTGAGTTTCAGTAAACAAGAAATCCAGTTCCTGTGTGTTGTATTCATATTACGCGTTTATGGAAAATAAACTTTGTCATAAACCACACTTCACCACGTTAATTAAAACACTTGTTTACTTCTTAGCCTTATTGTCACTCAATTGAAAGATAAAAGATGCAATCAAAATATATCATATGATTTAACAACGTAAATTTAAAGTACACATTACTTATATGCAGCGTTTTGAAGAAAAAGGATTAATTAAATTTAGATCAATTGACACTAATCAGGGTGATTCTTTGTCGCATGCACTTCATGAGACCAAGCGATACGATTAGTTAATCTTGGTACTAAACCTGAATTACAAGGGATACTTGGGTTCGAATAAGTACGTCTATGGGTGCTTCGTATTCCCCCAAGTAATTTTGTGTATTGGAGTGACAACTGGTATGTTGATAAACCGGATTTCCTATATTAACTCAGTAAAGATTCTTATATCTAACTTTGCTAACAGTTGTATAATATTACAATCCACACTAATTTCCAAAACGTTTTGTCAGTAAGGCTTCCTTCTAAGGGGTTACCAATTAGTTTCTAAACTCGCCAATTCATACCTCATGTATTGGATGTTTGTAAAACAAACCCTAAAAATATTTTAGTCTGATGAGCTTTTGAGTTATCAGTCGCATGCGAAAATCTTAGGCGATACATCAAACTACTTTGAGTGATTTTATACACTCAACCTAAGTACCTTGTATCCTGGATTTTATGAACTGTGCAACATACTGTTCTCCATGGTGAAGTTCTCTTCCTCAATTCACAACTCTTAGTAGTGAAAATCTCCATTTGAACCGACAGGTTCTACCAGCCTAGCATATGTTGTAGAGTAAACAAAAAGTCTGCACCCAAATGCTCTGGTACAGCCGAGTCGGGAGAGTCAACCATTCCCTCTCCAAATGCTCTCATATGGACACGTGCATACAACCACTGTCACATAAGTCCTACTCATTGCCTTTTCGTGGCATTACTACTCTTTACGAAATCGAGAAGACGAAAAGCGAATGACCGGCGCTTTGACCAGGTTGATGGACACGGAGAGTCCACCTAAGGGAGTCGAAAAACCCTCATTCGAAACCAATGGTGCACATAGGCTCCAGTATCCTGAAGGAACCAATGGCGTATGAACCAATCATTAGTCACCAGCTACAATGGGACTGCATCTGCTTACGATACTCCATTGCCTTGTGGATTAGACCTTTAAGTCGAAGGCTTGAGGTGTGGCCCCCTAAGCAAACCACGTGGTTCGGCTTGGGCACCCGGGTAGTATTCCAGCCCCCACATAAACCGAATGATTTATGTGGCGCATATCTATTTGATGCCTTCTTGTACCAATGTTTACGTATTTAAATAAATAATAAATAAAAAGTTTAAAGAAACTATTAGAAAGGATAAGACTTGTTGTACTATAATTCAAAAGAAATCTTAAGTTATTAATTAACTCATATCCCTAACAAACTTGTATATTGTATACGAAATTACGATCATATTTGTGAGCTACACATATGCACCGTGCTTTTATTTAACTATCAATCAGCTATAGATTGAATGATTCATATCGATTATAAACTCCTATCATCAAGTGAATGAAAAAGTAAGTGGTTTATGCAATGATTTTGGATATTCACAAAAAGTAAACAAAAAGACAACCAAGTAAAAAACAATATCAGTTTCTTCTCCAAACAAAAACAACAGAAAATAGCTGAATAGAAAAGAAAAAAATAGTAATCAAAAATTGAAGCAAGTACAAAAATCCAACTCAAAATTGTGTCATAATGATAAGCTTAAAAAAAGTTTACATAACAGAAACAACAATCGAAGAGTTCTACGGAATTCCTTAGCGTAAAGTAATGCAATAAAATTAAAGTTAATTTAGGTTTACTAAAGAAATTCTAATCATGTTTATTTCTTTCGTTTGTTCAATAAAAGGAGGAAGACTAAATAAAATAAACAAAGTTAACAAACAAACAAAAACAATTACCATATAGAAGTGAAGTTATTGATAATGACCATCTGTATTTTTCTTTTGTACAGTAACCATTTGATTTGTTTTTCTTTTTATAAATATATTTTATCAAATAATTATAGACATAGCAGAAGATAAAAATTCTTCAAAACTGAATTGTGCATATCCATTACGATTTATATCATATCGTCTAAAAGAGTTTGTGAGAATCTATAAGAAAAGAAGACAAAAGATTGATTTAGAGAGAAGGAATATTTAGAATTAAGAACTAGATGTTTATATTTGCACATGTTAATTCTATAAACAATCTGAATGAAAAATTAATCTGGAAAGGATGTCAAGAAACAGTATGATTGTTGGACTCTGATAAGTATGACGGTGTTCTAACATTTGGCGATGACGATATTTACCGGAAATTATATTCACAAGCATAGAGAAAAACTGTTCCCACCGACAAGCTACAAACCCGACCTTTTACAACCAGACTGACATCACACAGACTCAGATTGGCATAAATCGCTAAGACTTGCTGTAAGTAAGTTGATGCCATTTGTCACGCCAACATCAGCACTCATACAATAACCAACTATTCCTAACGGATCTCCACAGAGCGAGTGTGTCCACATGTTGTTGTCGGTCACATAGAAGTGGCTTCCACTTAGAAGATGGAAAGTGCATGCCAAACTTACGGACACTGATTGTTAACTGATTCAGTTGGTCGTAAGCTAACGCAGAACCTGGAAAATATGAGGACTGGTTCATATTGTCACAACATATCAACACAATGATAAAGTTGTTAAGTACCGGAGTATTAGAAGCAGCAACAATATCAGTCGTAGTAGGAAATATTAGCCGTAGACAATATGATTCAATAAGAAGGAACATGAAGGACAAAACAGAAGTGTAAGATATTTTTAGGAACTGGGGTTTAAGGGAGGACAAAGAGTGGACAGGATCAAATCAGTGAGATTGATTCTGGACCATATCACATAACGTATCTAACCATTGGTTACAGTGACCGCGCGAACCTAAACCAAGTAACTTGCACCTACCAGGTGACGGCATTAGATGAGGAATTCCATTTTTGCAGCATCGTGTATTTTACAGTAAACCCTTAATATTTTAATGTCAAACTAAATAAACCTAACCGCATCGTTTAATGTTACAGCGATAAAGCTAAACCATACTTGAATAGTGTTTCACTCAGAATCCTGGTAATAGTTTCTCCACCTCGTGTGTAGTATGTTGCCTATAACTTATGGTCCTAATCTTTGACTAATGATACGATTCTACTGACAAGATTAACATTGAATTGAGGCTGAGACAATCTTGACTCTTTTTGGTTCACATCTATTGTTAGTCTTATGTTCGAACAAGAGAACAGAGTGGGAAAACTTGTCATATTTCAGACACCCAATCTACATATTTTTTACACCAAATATTCGCTAGTTTATATGCGTTAACTATCAGAACGTGACGTACCTCAAATAAGAAATCAAACTTTAGAGAAAATTCCACCATACGTGGCAGCGGACGGGTTAAAAGGTGAGTAAATAATCAACAAAAATTACGGAACAATAAAAAAGATAACCAATAAGTTCAAAGAAAGCTCACAATACAAGGAATATAGGAGTACAATAAATCAGTTGTCTAATAATCATACAATACAAAAAAATAACAGCTCGCTCTGTAATAACACTAAATGACAAGTAAAGTTACTAATTATCATCTGATCATGCAAAATTCAATGGTGGTAGCCATTATCGTGAGTGAAAATATACTAAAAGTCGAACCCCTCTAATTAAACGCATCTAATTTCGAGATGAAGATTCAATATGGATTTTCGCCTTAATCTTAAACAGTCTACCTTTTTATATTTTAACTACTGGACTTAATAAAAGGTTTATTTCCAGTGATTTAGTTCACTTAAGTACTATATATGTACTTACTTGGAGACATACACAAGCAAAAATAAAGTCATCGAAGGCGATCTGTCCTTGTTTATTACGGTCGAAACGACTGATCATCATTTTTATAAAACAAGGAGAGAGTCGGTAACCAAAACAGGACAATGCACTTTGGAACTCTCTAGCATCGAGTAATCCAGATCTATCCTGATCATATTGACGAAAACACCGTTGCCAATCCTGAACATATTTGAATAAATAGGCGAACTCTCTTAAGTCAATGGTTCCATTTCTGTCTTGGTCAAACATTGAAATCATCAGCTGAACAGTTCTGGTGTTGAACGGTGTACCTATACCTTTAAAAATTAGCAGAATAATTGTTAACTGAGAAATGTTTCTAATCCTGAAATATTGACTAAGTTGGTAAAATACAAGAATTGCCAAAATATAATTAAAAGGAAGTTTTTGTAGTGAAAAAACTGTGCAAACTAACGTGATTACAACAAACTTGATTTCGCTGTTTAGCTACTTAATTAGCCACTGTAAAACTTCACGATAAAAGAACTCAGTCAGAAAAGTCATAGAATCTTTATAACATTTAATAGCAACTAACAAGCTCAATTATATGGACCTAAAACTTAAATGTAGCAGATTCTTGTAATTTCTAGGGAAATAAAGAGCAACAGTAAATAACCAAGCCGATGTCCTGAAAAGATGCGATATTTATGAGACGATAAAAAGGAACCGAACAGTGAGTAGGCGAAAATCCAGGAGTACGAAGAGGAAAACCGACTGATATTATAAGGTAGTCAGATCTTGGAGGTGAATTCTATCAGGGAATATACAGATATATCGTATAAACGAAAAGCTTTGTTTGTGAACGACAGAAGTCCTGGAAGTAAGTTGAGTGAAGTAGAAGGTTTAGAGTGTGATCAAAGTCAATTCACTATTGTCACCGATGAAAGATTTGAGCACTGCTTACATATAGTTGGGTTAGAGGTTCCTATGAATTGATAGAGAATGCTGTAAAGTGGGGGCATTGTTTTGCATAAAAACTCTAGACAACATTTTAACTTTTAAACCTCACTGTACCAAGACTTGGTGGGGGGTAGCCAGTTGTACATCTCCCAGGTGGTATGTCATATTCTGTTCTACTCTGTTCATCTAAATGCTTTGCGTTAAGACAAACTGAATCCGACAGTGAAAGTCGACTGTTGATTGCATAGGACTTTAACACATCTACCTTAAATTTCGTAGACATCATTAGTGATTCCACACATCAGACAGCAGGATACTTTTGATCGTGATGGGACATACCTTAATGCGTCATCTAATAAACGATGTGATATCTACAACCGCAGATACTCGCTATTGCGCTTAATCCTGAGTTGTAAGAATTACGATATCAACTAATACTGACCACCCAATCCTGATAATTAAGTTTCAATGTTGAGTGTTATCAGACTGTTAAAATGTATTGCTTGAAAATACAAGCCATTACGGAGTCCATCACACTTATGAAGTGCCCAACTGATATGAAGAAATTTTACATATCCAAGAGTTGAGTCGACACTTGAAGTTGGTGTATACGGACTCTTAAATGGCCCAAGACTCTTGAAGGATGAAGAGTTAAAAGGAAAGTTTGGAAGAATAGACTACTTCATACTACTTTTTTCCAAGTACTTACAAGGAGACAAAACAATAAAATTGCTGTTACTATGCAACACGTTTGCATACCATTTGATAGTGCCGACTGTAGCTCCGTGTGATCAATATTTCCGTCTCTGTTCCTGTCTACACTGAAATGAACGTCACTGAAGTAATTTTAACATTTACGTTTCAAAAATCCTCCTGACTGCTTGTTCGTCTTGCATATGTCTGGTAAAATACTAAGAAAATGACTGTTATGTCCTTGTCTTTTTAAATAACCGCATTCAATACCCAATGCCTTACTGATAGGCTTTCATAAAGCAGTTGATTTCTTTGCGCTCGCTTCTTGTTTTTTCAAAAAGAGCATAGGTTTTTGGTAGAATGTCGTAGGCGGTAATTTAGACACTCAACTGTATTAGTTTTCAGTAATAAGGAGAGTAGGTTGATGAACCTCTGTCAATCCTGACAGATTGCCTTCCATTGAAGGTCCAGCTTCTCCTTGAAAATATTCACTGACGAGGCTGATGTTACTTGTTCAAGCAAGGTGTTCCAGTCATTGACTACTCGATGAGAAATACGGGACCCCATTTTTAAGTTTATTAGATCGCAGTTTGTGAACCTTCTTGCCATGGCCTTGGAGATTAATAGTGCTGGTAGGAGTTAAAAGATAAGACATTAACACCCAAGTTGCAATTGAAGATGCGAAATGCCAGTATAAGTTCACCTCGAGACCTGCGATACAACAAGGGGGAAAGATTTAGACGCTGGTGGCCGGTGGCTCTTCTGTCATTACCTTCAAAACTCATGGAGTCCCTGATATGCGACGGTTTAAACGACTATCTACTGTCCTTAAATTTCTTCTCACCCCAACATCATGGTTTCAGGAAGGGTTACTCTTGTATAACCAACCTGCTGACTGCAGTGGACAGATGGACAAGCATCCTCGATTGCAAGGGAAAGGTTGATGTCATTTACCTTGATTTCTCAAAAGCTTTTGATAAGGTTAATCACTTGTATCTTATCAACAAGCTCAAACGACTAGGTATCAAACCACCTCTAATCGATTGGCTTACTTCATACCTAAAAAATCGACACTTTAAGGTTAGGGTTAATTTCACTTTATCTCAGGCTATGGAATGTCCTAGTGGGGTCCCCCAGGGCTCAGTACTAGGGCCTCTTCTCTTCTTGATCTACATAAATGATCTTCCTCAACAGGTAACGTCAGACTTATTACTTTTTGCCGACGACGTGAAACTTTGGAGAGAGATACGCAACCAAGACGATACACAGGCACTTCAGGAGGATCTGACTCGACTTCAAAGTTGGGCAGACGATAACGGACTTACCTTTAACACTTCAAAGTGTAAAGTAGTCCATCTGCGGCATGTCGCAAACTACAGTTACAACTTAGTAAACTCCTCTCAAGTAGTATCCCAAGTCGAAAAGGATTTAGGAGTCCTGGTGCCCCATGACTTAAAGTCTTACGCTAACTGTGACAAAAATGCCTTCCGAGCAAACCTTGCACTGGTAACGCTGAGGCGCATTTTTGGCCAGTTTGACGGAAGAACTTTCCACACAATCTTCAATAGTTTCATCCGTCCCCATTTAGAGAACGGAAACATAGTACTCCCCCTCACTCCAAAAGGACAAGGTCACTTTGGAGCGTATCCAACGGCGAGCCACGAAATCAGTTCGAGGACTCAAATCTAAGCCTTACGAAGAACGCCTCCGTTCACCAGACCTTTACCCACTAGAATATAGGCGTCTTAGAGGTGATTTATTAATGGCTTATAGTATTCTTAACACTTCTGGACATCCTCTTAAACACCTACTTAAGCTTAGTTCGAATAATAACCTAAGGGGTAACACCCAGAAACTGGAAACACAACATAGCAAGACGGAATGTAGACACAACTTCTACTCCTTAAGAGTTAACAAAAGCTGGAATTCGCTGCCGGCCGAGCTAGTCCAAGCGACTTCTCAGGAGTCCTTCAAGAGGCAACTTGACCTATTCTTAAGGACCAAGGAAAGCACCACACTATGATTTACCAATTTCTTTTCCTCTTTTATTGTTAACATACCTAGGTTCCTGCCTGGAGGATTTGGTGATCCCCTGCTACTAGACACGGAAGCCTGTTAAGCGAAAGCTTCTTCTATTCCGTCCACAACCATTTGAACCATTTGAAGCGTTCATCGTAAGGGAGTTTAGAAAGACCCTTCATTAATTTTGTCCCCACACGGCGAACACGCCCAACTGAGTTGGTATCCTTTATCAGGCATAGGCTGTCTGTTTGGATACAGTACTCTAAGTGTGGTCTTACATAGGTGAGATATAAAATTTGAAAAAATTTCTTCGTCAAAGCATTTGAATGCTCGGTGAAGTGACCATAACGCACTAAAACCTTTGACAGCAGCTGCGTTGCAATGCGTAATTGTTTTCAATTCATGGCTTATTATGACTCCTAAGCTTTTATGTTTTTTAACAACTAATGATGATTAAAAGCTAGATAGGGATGAGTCAGTGGTGTATGATGATAGTAGTGCTAGGCCACTTAAGAGATATCCCCCAGATTGGGCTCGCCCACGTGGGAGATTGTTTCCATGGATCGGTACGTGTTTGTCATAGTTAATCTTGAGGCTACCCACCTTTTTTGTGGTATTTTCTATCTGAAAATCAATGATCAAGACAAATGAGTGACTTGGAGTTAGTCTGAAGGCAACTTGGTGATTTGTATGCATGGATAATGTAGTGTCATCTGTCCCTAGCAAACTCATCCTGCAGGCAAGTCACTGAACGTCGAGCAGTTTGCCGACCTTTGTCAAGCTCAAGGACGCACAACACGCACCAATCAACTGCCTGCCATGGACAGTTACATGAGTAGTGGTTTTGCCTTGTGTTTCTTCTGAACCGGAGAGAAACGACAAGAACCGAGCGCCAAAGAATTAGTCAATTTATATAAGCTTGTGATAAAGTTGGGTATGCTATTGCATATTAGGAGGCTGGTTGGTTGTAATGCATCGTTGTGTCATGTCTAGGGAATTCGTGTTAAGTCCTCACAGTTTCTGACGTTCATGAGTAATAAACGCAAGACTCAGGTGTAGTGAGTTGCGATGGGCGGGGAGGTCAGAAAGTACTTATGGCTTTCATTTTGTGTATGTCTTGGGGATGTGATAATCCACACCACTGTTATTTAGTTCACATAACACTTCTCTGGAATTCATCATGTTAGCCCTAAGACTCCGCAGACCACTATGCTAGATCGTTCTTGTCTAGTTTTGGGGGTTTCCTTGAAGTTTTTCGTATTAACAACCACTTGTCATTGCAAAACTCTAGTAGCTGAATAATTCTCAAGCTCTGGGTTCTGTGACACGAAGACGGTTCCTTATGCTATGTGAACAGGGTCCAGTATCTATTGATGGATGAGTTCATCTTCCGTCCTATTTTTAGCAAACATACTAACAAAAAATAGCTTTGCTGGTCCTCATACCAAGTAAGCTGCGTTATTTACTTCTTTGCTGCCTGTTGGAAGCTTTCTTGCTTTCCCGTATCATGCTCTTCTAAGCTGAGGTGGGAAAGGAATTAGGGAACTTCGTTCACTGTCTCTTAGACGAGTTTATTTGTGCGTCTGCGTCGTTATTCTTTTTCATTATGGCTATTATTATTACCCTTCTGACCATTGGGTTCAATGTATTTTGTACTGTCGTGGAAAGACATAGGCGGTTTCGGTATTGTATGTGAAGCCTGATATTTCTATATCATCGATTAAATTGAAGGATTTCGCCTACATTTTAGGTACACTTACCAAACACATGTGGATGAGTGGTTCGCCATGAAAGCGTAGTACTGTTTGGGTACTGTTGTATTAAAAAGAGAAATGGACCACAGTGTCATAGAATTAGTGAGGGAACCCCAAGTTATATGTTCCAGCTAGTGAAGATCGTGTCACTATATCATAACTGATCTCAGAGGAGTTGCGGTGAGGGATCTATTGGTGTTATTTGTCACAAAAAGAGTCCATTTTTTCAGGGCACATTTTCTCATCTAGGCTGGGTCTGTTTGTTTCAAATACCTCGCCTAGAGTCACTTATATTATGGTTGGTAAGGATTTGTGGAGAAATGTCAATCCGAAAAATGAATGTTATTTATTATTATTACTGGTTTCAGAATCTTTTATTCAGCTATAATAGCTGAGTGATAATTATCGCGTGCAATGCGTTTGGAGCTTGTGATATTGAATTTGAACTCTGAGTAGATGTCCATTCTATTTTCATGTTCGGTAGCAGATTGATGATGGAATATTTAGTCTTCAGTTCTTAATACTGGGTAACGAATCTACCAAGTCTAGCAGTTACCGTTTGTCTCGGAGTTCAACTTATCATCAACTTTTGTCCATCTTTTCATAATTCTTGATCTTGTCTTTCAGTTCGATTAGTCTTTATGAATGGTCCAATTTGGAGTTTTCTAATCCATTTCTGCTCTGTGAGATTATTCGTTATCTGGAAACTACGGGACTATGCTTGCTTGTGAAAAAATGTGCCGTTTGCCTGCTGTTATGTTGGGTAAAGATGATCCTAATAATCTTAATGGCTTTTTGATAAATTGTTTGACAAGTGTGGGACAGAAACGTAGTAACCCACTCCAAGATGTCGCAGAGGATGGGTACTTAGGCTCCATGACTATGTAACTGAGAGCTTGAGTGGAGACCCAGTATGTTGATTTATTTTTGTTTGAAAACTAGGTGTTTCCATCTAATTAGGGAATGTCAGAAGAAATGCAGTTGATGTATAAATAAGGCTACCTATAGAAGTAGCTGCCGACCCTACTCAATTTTTTAAGATTTTGATTACTCATTTGTTCACTTAAAGGTTTGGGGGATATTAAAAAACCCTGTTGAAGACAATCTGTGGTAGATTGTTAATTTTTTGAGGTATAGAGGGGTAAAAGTCTGGTTCATGAGGGACGATATGTAATATCGCATTAGATTTCTAAACACTGCTCAAGTCTAGGAATACCTGATTATTCGTGAATATGGGATCGGAATTAAACCCCATGTGCTGGTCGAACATTATGGTTAAACGATTCTATAGTGATTTGAGACGAAGTGGATTAAGTCTAGTCCAAACATGGATGAAGAATTAAAGCATACGTTTGTAGATATATTATATATAATTTAATATAATATCAGCAATTCTTTGTGTCAGTACAACCGACTTTAGAAACAGATAAGCCTATCTCTTCTAGAGCACGACCGTATGATCTCAGTTCAGCTCAACTACTGGACGGAATAAAGAAATGTGTTTTTTTCATTCAAGTCACTGAGGTGTTAAACTTTTTTTAAAGCTCTCGGTACAAAACAGAATGGGAATTATAAAATAAACTCTCACGTTTTCATTGTTTGAAAAATGGACATCAGACACCCACAGACAAAATTCAGTTCATTATCGAAAATTGAGAAATGAAACACCAGTGAATTTCTAGCCAACTATCTGAGAAATAAGAAATGTTTTAGTGACACATTTCAAGAAACCTTCCGTTAATAATTGGGACTCCTTACTTATTATCCACCCCCGTCAGCGTCTAATCTTTGTCACTCGCCTTTTCGCTAGCTAATAAAGAATTCGCCTGATGACAAGGCAATCAAGGTGCTTCATGCTGAAGCTAAGAGAACAGCGGAAAGTTTTGAGTCTTTGGAGCTTTCAAGCAAAGCTGATCTAATCAAGTGGCTTTAGTAGTCCTGCAAAATACAACAACTATCGAGAGCTGTAACTCAGCAGTGTTGTGTTTTATATGGTATGTTGACTAATTGTTAAAATTTTGTCTCTATTACTCAAGTCATTTCCCGAACCCATTTCGTGTTTTTCAGTGTATTGATCGTAGAAGAATGTGGTTGCTGGAATTAAGGTATGATTAAAAAATGTTCACTTTCCATTTGATTTATCTAGTCAGACTATCAAAAAAGTTGAAGTGTGCTGTGTTGTTCAATCCCATTAAGATCACTGCGTAGGTCCTTGGGTTCGACTTTAAATATGTTAGAGGTAACCGGTCAAAATGATTTGACTACTGACTCAGAAGTTGCTATGGATAAGGATATAAATACTTTTATCATTGAAAACGTATTACAGCTTAAGAATATTTAGATTGAGTTTTATCCATGTTCGTTCTGTGATTCCTTACACTTCGTGCCTTGTTCACTTGAAACAGTTTGGCCTAACGCTCAAGTATGTCGAAAATATAATCTTAAAACAACTGGTATTCAACATTTTACTCACGGAAATTTCCTGTTTAGAACTGACTTCCGAACACTGCACACCGATTAAGACTAATATTAAATTCACAATGAGCAAGTATTGTTTATTCTATCTAAATGAGCATAAAACGATTAGAGAATCTCAGCATCATCGCCACATAACTTTCAGCATTTTTCGAGATTGGACTTGGGAGAAGTAAATCTCTATGCTTTAAATATTTTTTGACTATGCTCATTCCCAGCATTTGATAAAATCTGAATTGATCAGAATCAGGAAACAGGAAATTTCAAATTGCTAGTACCTCCATATAGCGTACCCTACTTTACTGATACTTTGTATGACAATTATAACCATTCTCCTGATCTCTTATGTTTTTTATAGTACTTGTTCCAAACGGCTTATCAGTAGAAAAGTCAAAAACAAACCATTCAACCATTATGTTTTAAAGATATGCTGTGCACGATAGAATTAAACCGTACTGGTACCCACTTACTTTTTGAAGAGGCGACTTAAGGAAAAGAAGGAAGAGAAGAGTGAAAGATGGAAGGAAATTAATATTTGACTATATACAAAAGCAGAGGAACATGAAGCGTGCTATCTGGCTACTTATAGTAAGAGAGGGTTTATGCGTTAAGTTGAACCATGAACTGGTAGTTTTGCCTGACCGAGTGGGTTTAACTTACTTCTCATTATTCTTCTCACAATGCGCTGATGGGTCTTATAAGTTTAAGTCCAAGGAGCTTGAAGCTGGTCAGTGCCCTTCCGATAACCAGTTACGTTTGGAAGTATATGAGTGTCCACTCTTCAGCTATGAAGTTGAGTGGTGGACGAGGAATTGCATGATTCCTTCGTTTTGTTTTTATTTTTATTTTACATTTAATACTGGTTTGGGTAGTGAACCAGGGACATGTGGGCTTGGGTAAAAAAGCCTCTCCAGAGTGTGAGTTTTCGATAAAATCAGAAAGTGCACAATGAATGACATTAAAATCTCCTACGAAAATGTTGAACTTTGACTACAGACAGCATTTTCATCTCATGGATAAGTGTATTTTTCTAAAGTGAATGTGGTTGAATATATGTAACGTTGATATCCTTGGAAATCGATGGTGTTATCGCGATGTACCAATTTTTCCTGTTTGTTGAGTTACTTAGGTATCTTTGCGATTGCTGACCATTAAGTATTATATGGTGGCTTTCATCATCTCAGGACCTGTCGATGTAATGCGAGGATCAATAAGATCCTTACTTCTTAGACATGCTGCTTCCGAAAACGTGATACGGACATTTTAGTCATTTCCATTCCAACATTAACAAAGATTAGAATCATCCATAATAGGACATCTATCTAACGTCGAATCATCAAGTCCGACCCATTTTATGCACTTAAAACAGTCACATGATTGCCACACCACAGTTCTTCCCCTCCCAAAGTCGAAAGCACATGAAGTACGACTCCTAGTCCATGGATCAGAACTGTACATAAAACAGCAACAACTATTCCTTTCGAGCCCAAATGCTCATTTCATTTCGGATTTCAATTTAATTACGATCATTTGTTGCCCCACAATTTCCCGGGGGACACCCACAAAATCCTAGAGACCCAGCTTAACAAATGTTTCTATAAATCCCGCTGTAGACCATAACCATTCGATCACCAATCTTACAGATAGTTCAAAGCCCTTAGCCCACAACATGTAGCTGTCCACAGCAGTAAAAGATCCTGCTTGCGGTTCTAGAGGGTTTGGTGTTGCACTTAACTTTAGAGCCGAGACTAAACCAGTCGACTGGATTCCTTCTACCAGTCAATTATGCGCTATTAGGTTAGAAAGAGCCATTAGTGTATGTAGAAATCGGAGCTAATAACGATGTCTTTCTGTCATCTTCACCCACAGAATGCAGCCCTGACGCGACTAAGGATGAGTTCTACTACCGTTTAGGTGATCTTCCACAGAATGTGGTTTGACAGACATCGTAGGACTGGCCAAAGGCGTTGGTTGGGCTTTGAAAGCATGAGAAAGTCGTTCGAGTGGCAATACGGACCATTCGGCTCCAGGGAAGATATCATTGAACGTCTATTGTGAATTCGTGCAGAATGCGACCTGTTTTCGGCCAACACTAACTATTGCCACAGTGATCGTCGATGTACTACTTGGCGTCCTCCCTCTGAATCTCAAGTCTAGACTCAGACTACTCACATTGTGATGAGTCACACTGGCAAGACTGCCGCCATTTTTGGAGTACTTATCTGGATTCTCATAATGTTCTTGTGTGCACTAACATTATTACACGTTTCAGTGTCCAAACAATTCATCGCCTTAGACGAAGTGATTTCAGAAAATTGGTTACAGCTTCTGTTACAATCAAATGTCGAACCGAGCTAGGTTCAAGGCTAGCCATCAGCTCACCGAGAAGTATAGACGGGCATTGGCTGCAGTTGCGTGATGCCATGAAAATGACTGGGGAATTCGCCTGCGGCTTCACGAAACGTGCTGCATGCGAGGACTGGGTGTCTACAAGCCTCTGATGACTAAGTAGAGCACTCCGGTGTACCTCGGGTAACTGCAAGTTTGACGGTATACCAAGATCGCTACGTTATGAAATCACGTACGGTTTGCTCAAGGAATGAGAGTCCTGAATCTTGCTAACGATTTGGAAAAAGCAACCCAATTCTGATAACTGCCAGAAGCTCCTTCAACTCATCTGAGTCACTAGATGCACGAAGTCCGATGTGAGTGAAGCAAAATGTGGGATATGTGTGATATCATTCAAAAGCATCTACCGACGTCTTGGAAGTCGGAGCAGTTCAGCTAGTCTGCCTCACCGGCAACTGTTAAGTGATATCAGTGTCCATAGGCATGGCATCTAGTTTATACCTTCTAAGTGCAAACTGCCCCTACAAGACTGGCAGGACCCTGAATCTACACTCACTCTTGGTAGCGAGCAGACAGAAGCAGTACAGAAGTCAGTGTATCTGGGTAGCTGAGTAAGTTCTGGTAGTGGTGTGAGTGACGACATCAATTCAGGTGTAACGGAAACCAGAGTGGCTTTTACTAGCTTGAACCATCTTTGGCACCCTCGTGACGTTAGTCTAACTGTCCAAGGTCGGGTCGATGATAGCAGTTTTTCTCTACACTTGCAAAACATGGCCTCTGTGAGTTGAAGTTTTTAATTGACCCCCTGCGTTTGATTATCGCTGCCCCTGGATGTTCGCTGATAATCCGCGGCAAAACTATTTTTTTATGCAGAGGTCCAGCAGCGTGTGTTCGGACCACCTTTCATACAATGTATGACAGGACCAGCCTCTGTTGATCTTTCACGACTCCCTGGTCGGGGGTCTAGAGATAGTGCAACACAGTAGCCTGAGATATTAGCAGACATGGCCCAAGGTTGAAGCTAGTAGTGATCCTGAAGTAAATTTCCTCATAAAAATGAAAATAACTTCTTTAACTGAAAGAGTTCTTTCGGATTGTACTTTTCCCAACTAAAATAGCTCTTTCCAGTATTATTTTCTCACTCTTGTACATTGATTCCCATTTACAGTCGTCCTTCTTTTCGCTATACTCACTTTACTATCTGTATTTCTTCGCAACCCTATTATTTGGTAAGACGCATATATATTTAGTGCCCCCTTGTACCAATATTTATGGGCTTAAATAAATAAATAAATGTCCAACACCACACACACTAAAATTAGTGTACTTTATGAGTAAGCCTGAAACGTTCTGAGATCCAAAACAGATTCACACGCGACACCTTTGTTGGCAATAATCAAAGGAATTCCTTATTTTTAACCTAAAACACAGGACTTCCGAAACTACCCACAACAAAGCAAGAATGCCACATGGCACACAAAAAGATCACAGTTTTGAACAAAATGAACACTTGCCTAAACATTGCAGATGCTACCCGAGTCTAACTACCTTACTTGACTCTTGGGTCGTCACTACGTCGACACAAACTCCACCTCATCCTTTTTTGCTTCTCTAACTGTTAATGGAGATATTCTCACTCTTTTAAGGCTATCTTCTATATACTCTGATTTAGTAGGGAGTGATGGGCTTTTATCCTCACTGACAATTGTTTCAACCCAAAAACTTTACTGACTGGCTCTCCTGGCCACTCAAAAATTACACCATTTATCTATTTAATTCTCTACTTCACTCGTTTCACCCAAACATTCTGGTTCTTTAGCCAAACTATCGTCTGACTAGTTCTCTCCTGTTAGACATACTGATAGTGGACCAAATCAGCATGAATATAAGACCGATAGTCTTTCTTCTTCAGGCGGCGAAACAAATAACCCACTAGGTTTACATCACGGCTCTATGAATAATCACCGTACCTGGCACTAATTTTAACCACTACTCAATATGTACCAAATAGGATTACCCACCCATAAACTTTGATGCTTTAAAGCATCCCTTCACTTGCCCTGATAACCGAAAGTTGGTTGTCCTCCGATATAACAGACTCATACCTTCAAATTGACACCTGTGAACGAGCATCTAAAATTGGTGGTGATTGTCTTATATATGCCTCCAAAAACACAATAGCGGAAACCTATAGTGACTCTATCTTCAGTAAAGTACTTGATTCCATATGGCTTATTGTGCACGCTTATGACCGAATGAATGTATATATCGAGTTCAAATTACTCCTTTAAGGAAGTCGATTCCTAATGCTGCCTCTACAGATTTCGCTTGCAAAATTATTTGTAATGATTCTCACTTTCCAAGCTTCAACTGGCAGACACACTGCCCTACTTTGTTTTGAAAACATATTTAGTTACTTAGACATATGTGGTTGGTAGCAATATGTGCACCTGTCTATGCGAAATCACATTATTCATCACCTGATATTCTGTCACAACTTTGCACTGACATCCGTAGTGGTCGGCAAGTTGCACAACAACGATCAAAAAATAGATCTATCTAGTCTACCTTTCTTAAAAAATAAACAAATCCAAAACAATATGGAGTCTAATGCATACGCTGATTGGGAAAATTTTCGACTTTTAGTTAAGCACTCCGACTGGAGAAGTTTTTTTATAAGTGACAAACTTTAAGAAACACTAGAGATTTTGTGATAATTAGGAGTATTTGAATAATAGTACCAACTAAGAATCCCAGTAACAACGCAATTTAACCAAGAAGTATTAGATGAACACGAACAAACGTATTGCATTTGGAATTCGAAACCAAACATTCAACAAGTACAAAGGAATCATTAGTTCATACAAACAACACAGATGTACAAAAAACTTTTATCTGAAAAAACATGATGTAAAGAATGAAAACATAGTCTGTAACATGTCTAATATTTTAACTTTGGTTTATTTAAGGGAAGTTCTCTTTATCTAGCTTAGGTCAAACATTTGTTTTCTTAATATATTCTCCACAATAGTTTTGTGAAGTAGATTTTCGTAAATTTCCTTCAATCATTTATGATTTTTAAGGTATATGATACATTATTACCAGTTATAAATTTACTGTGTGGCGTGAGCTACTTATATCCACATAAGTAGTATATAACGACAGTCAGGAATAGAATGTATTTTAGTAGAAGATCGAGAAGGAAAGAACGGCAACGGAAAGCCATTCATATGAAAGTGCATGAACAATGAAATCTGAGATGATGAACTGATATTTACAAAAGAAATAGTCAAGTTTCAGACAACTGATTGATATTTTGCAAATTAGCTACTAATCTTAGTGAGATGTTCTGTAATTTCGTGCTCGACTAAATTTGATTTCCCCTATTCGTGTTCTTGTTCACTAAACGCTGTACTCCGCTAATTCTTACATTTGCCATATAATTTCTCCTTTTTATTGGATATTATTCCAGGTTTAAACATTGGTGCTTAATATTATTTTACGTTACTAGTTAGCTAAAAACCTTAATATTTTTGTGTGAATTGACTTTAAACTCTATCGTGAATAGGTTATTTTGATGTAATAGCTTATGGTGGTCGGAATTCCATGTATTTCTTAAAATTCGTATACAGTTAGTTCTGTTAACCGTCACTAGATAATATCCCAGCAGTGTATTAATCAGAAGGTGAATATGAAGTGTTGATCAAGTTTATTATTGCATCACACACAGATAACCAAATTTACAGGTATGTTAAGCAAGCATGATAAAGTAATGTCGAAAAACAAGCAGACAAGAGAGAGAGTTGAATGAGTGAGTCGGCGAGTACATGAACAGGATGAAAATGTACATATATATACATTGGGAAATGAATGAATCATCGAATCAATTAGGCGACTAATAGTAAGCTTAGAAGAATGAATATATGAGTAGGCAGTAAGCAATGCTCAAGCATATATATTTATACATTAGCAACAATAATAAAGCGCGGATCGGTAAAGGAAGAGCAGTATATTTACAACTGAGGGACATCTGGGACTCAAAACAAATCTCAATAAATACCAAGGTCAGGATTTTCAATATAAATGTCAAGACAGTTCTACTGTATGGAACTGATACTTGAAGAACTACGCAAGCAATCATCAAGAAGATACAAGTATTTATTAACAGTTGTCTACGCAAAAATACTTCCGATCGATTGGCCACACACTATATGCAACGACCTACTGTGGGAGAGAACAAACCAGATTGCAGCGGAGGAAGAAATAAGGGAGAAGCGCTGGGAGTGGATAGGACATACATTGAGGAAAGCACCCAACTGCGTCACAAGACAAGCCCTCATTTGGAATTCTCAAAGCCAAAGGAAAAGAGGAAGACCAAATAACACATTACGCCGGGAAACGGAGATAGACATGAGAAAAATGAACGAGAATTGGATGGAACTAGGAAAGAAGGCCCAGGACAGAGTGGGTTGGAGAATGCTGGTCTGCGGCCTATGCTCCATTAGGAGTAAGAGGCGTAAGTAAGTAAGTAACGATAATAAAGGTACAATGGTATAGATAAGTTGTTATTGTACGAATGATTCTATCCGTTAAGTAAGTTGACAAAACGGCTTAATAAAATTAAATGTCAACAAACTCAATTGCACACGAGCTACTATAAGCTGAATAAAGCTCTTAGTTGTTGAAACAAAAATCGAATTATATATGCACTCGAGTTATACTTTTTCTTTCATTACAGTAATAACTTGAAAGTTGGTAGTTTTGTGGGGCCCGTTATTTAATCGTCATTTAAATCGAACGATGTTGTCGAAAGGGCTCTCCACTTTGATGGCCCGAAATCTGACTCCAAGTAGATCTTATGAATGTTTGTTATCGCCTATCCTCGTATATAATCATCGACTTAAATCGCGTTAGTCAATAACGGAATTAAATAAGTTGAATAACGAGAATGGACTTTTGAATACATATATTTCGTATATGAAGCGAATAGAATAGAGAGAGAGGAGAAACAACGTGCAGTGGAGATGGCGGGTAAGCCAACTACCATTTAACCAAGTGTTAATCAATATTTATAGTTACAAAAAAGTAAGTCACAGACATGTGATGATGAGTAATGGGATAAGAAATGTACACACACCTACACGCTCATATAAAATCAGTCAAGATTGATAAGCGAATAAATAACAAGGTCAGAATGTGACTCAATTAGAGTGAATAGAATGGGCTGTCCGAAAGCTAGAATAAGGCATATGGACTTAACATAGTAACTGACACTACAGTTTGACGAAAGTAACCTTTTCTTATGTAATAAAGATTGTACAGTCATGTTTTGTCTTGAAATAAACATAAACATTTACAACTCATATGAGGTTGATTATGAATTTATTTAAAGAAATGACGTTTTTATTAGTAGTGTAGTGAATGAGAACACAATTGGGGACAACCAAAAGTATTAGGATATCCAATTACAGACTTATCTGGTAAAATCTAAATAACATACATTTAATACTTCATTTGCAAAATATCCATCAATTGTTTCAAACTTTGTTAGTCCTTCATTTTCATACCAATCACTATATGTTTCTGTTCTTTTATATTCGATCTTCAGAACTTTCTACTACCAGTTATTCCTTTTCCAGTATTTCTTCCTGATTTCTTCCTCCGCTGCAATCTGGTTTGTTCTCTCCCACAGTAGGTCGTTGCATATAGTGTGTGGCCAATGGATCCGAAGTATTTTGCGTAGACAACTGTTAATAAACACTTGTATCTTCTTGATGATTGCTTGCCGTAGTTCTCCAAGTTCCAGTTCCATACAGTAGAACTGTCTTGACATTTATATTAAAAATCCTGACCTTGGTATTTATTGAGAGTTGTTTTGAGTTCCAGATATGCTGCTCTAGTTTCACCGATTCGCGCCCATAGAAAAGTAACTCGCCAAAAAAACACTAACCAGAAAAAATCCAAACCATTTAAACTCTGCTCTTAGAGTTAGAAGGTCTTCATTTAGGAGAGTTATAACGTTTCATGATAAAAGCCGAATTCTTTCAGAAGTCACTAGGTTGATGCCTCTTCTGACAACCAGAGCAACCATTCAATTAATATTACATACTACTTACTGCACAGCTGTTCGTTCTGTTTTAATTTACGGCTGCGAAGCGTGGCCTCTATTCGTAGGCTACTAATATTTGACCACAGATGCCTTACAAATATTGCTCGCATCTGCTGGGATCACCGGATAAGTAATAATGAAGTGAGACGCAGGGTATTAGGGAATGATGGTAAATCAGTTGATGAGGTTGTGAACCTAAGATGGTTGGACCACGTGTCATGTATGCCTGAACATCGATTACCACAACACGCAATGTTGACTAGTGTTGGGGATGGTTAGAATAAAGTTAGGAACGGCCAAAGCGAAACGCGGCTTGGAGTGCTTGGAGTCACTAACTTCTAGTCTTAGCCATGTTGATAGATACAGACTACGTGGTTGGGGTCCACGTGACTATGGTAACCAATGGTTGGTGACTCTGGTTGATATGACTCAGAATCTATCACAATGGTGTAGGTGTATACACTCTCTGTCTTCCTTTAAACTAAGAAATTCAAATCGCTTTATATCTTTCTTCCTGTACTATATCGTTATATGCAATCCTTCTTTTACATACTACCACCATTGAATTAACTAATTATATGAATTAGATGTTCGTCTTGTTGTGCTAATGAAGTATGGCAACTTGAACAGATGTACATATGTGCCCGGTCCTACGTAGTAACTGACTGACTGACATACTACTTATAACTGTCGACATAAGTAGTACACACTAACAATATGAAAGATATAAAATATTCAGAACAGATTATAATCAATAATGATTGACATTTAAAAAAATATAATAATCCTTTAAAATGTTCTAATTTATGATAAATTACCTTGAAATGATTATTACAATTCATTGGTCATTAATTATCTTTTAATATAAAATGACATGGATCTATCCAATGAATAAGTTTAATCAAGTATAATGAAATCATTATTCATTTTAATTTAACACTAATGACCTTACTTAATTTAATGAATAGTAGTTATGTACTGTACTTCATTCATAATTTATTTCATTTGAAAACTCCTTGATATGAAGTAATGAAATCCAGGCTAATGGTATAATTTATGTTCATTTTGTATTATTGTTTTACTTGATGCTTCTCCTATTGATGTTTAGGATGGTAATTGATCAGTTTCTTGTTGACATCATGTGTGCATCCTGTAAGGACAGCCTTGATATTAATTTAGGTCATAAGCATTATAAGCGAAGATGGATAATGGCCAGCAGTGGAATCCAGAACTCACGTTTCGTTCTATTTAGGACTTGTCGGATGGACGTACCTACATCTCAGAGTTGATGTTCGCTCTGGGATTCGAAGCGTTTACCGCTCGTTTCAAACGCCATCGCGTTATCCATTTAGTTGCTGAGTCTTGATAGTCACTTGCTTGTGTAATGGGATAAACTTTTAAATTGACTTGGTGTTGTTTAACTTGTATCTTCCCATTGTTATTTAGGACTGTACTAGATCAATCTCTTATTATTGACATATATACATACTGTGCGGCCTACCTCGATATTACTATGCTCATAATATTTGAATATGTTTCATTTTTAATGATTAATGTTATTATTTATAGGTTGTCAGCAATTGAAAAGAATCTGTGCAATA
Organism: Schistosoma intercalatum; assembly: GCA_944470365.2. Lineage (NCBI taxonomy): Eukaryota > Metazoa > Platyhelminthes > Trematoda > Strigeidida > Schistosomatidae > Schistosoma > Schistosoma intercalatum. The sequence continues at coordinate 5,294,366 of OX103729.1, read as the reverse complement.
ACCAAATAAATACTGTTCTACTACGATCACTGTTCTAGGTGTTACTAAGAAAACTGATCGATTAGCTTAAGAAAAAGAAAAAAATAGTGAAAATCGTATAAACATGTCATTTCTATAATACAATGAGAAGACGAAGGTTATTAGGATTATGTAATATATTTGAGCAATACATTTCGAACAATCTGATCACACATAATATACTTGTTAAAACATTTTTATATAATCAGAAGGGGTTGTGCGGAGATTTTAGTAATTTTACAGTTGAATCCATAAGTCAGTTAAAGCTAGACCACCATGAAATACCTGGAAGCACTGGATGGCCGTTTCGTCCCATGCAGTACTCCTCAGCAATGCACAACGACGATCCCACCTCGTGGAATTAGAACCCAGGACCTGTCAGTCTCGCGCCTGAGCGCTTAACCACTAAACTACTGAGCCGGTTGGCATCTAACTTCAATCAGTCCACGAAATTGAGCCACCGTCCACCATTGTCTTGAGTGAGTTTCTATCTCACAACAGACACAGTTGAACATTTTCATATGAAAAATAATAAGTAAGTCGTAACATAGAGAAAAATAAAGTACACAAAAACAATGTGATAACCATTCTGGATAATAAATCAGTATTGCTAAGGTAAAAACAAACTATTTTCTTTGACACACAAAAGGGGGTTTCAGTTTCCATATAGATAAGATTTCAATAAACCTTAGTATACATCCTTGAAAACGTTTGTATAAAATTACAAAGACTGACTTGATATCAATCGGCAAGACTATAATTTATGAACGGACCAATCAGATTTAAGATAACAGGTCATGGATTTTAGCGCGAAATTTACTCACTTATTCATTCAACTAACATCTTGACATTTTAACTGATATCAGTTTGTGATAAAAACCATCAATTGTAAATCATTATCTTTATTCTTCAAATTGTTTTATCACCTTCATTGAGCTCTATTAAGTAATTAGACACTCTCAATGGTCAGTTTGGCGTCGTTCAAAGGTCGTTTATAAATTATAATGTCACCTATGAATCTTAGGACCAGTCTTAACTAAACGTTACACAATGGAAGTTGATGTCTGTTTATCTTATGATCTTCTCAGTATTAAAAAAAATCAACCATCTTAGTTTATTTACTTAAAATGGTTAAATTTGATTAACATGATTACTGTATACTTAGTTTTAATGGAACTAAAAGAAATACATTGGCTAGTTTCATATTTGAATAATGAAATTATTTGGTTAGGAGGAAATGTAATGAACTATTTCTTCCATAGATACTAAATATATTTTTTTTTGTTTTTTTTTCTTTGAAAATTCAATGAAAATCTACTTATATTATTTATCAGTAGGAGAAAACAAAATGTTTTAATTTTAGTCCGAAAAGTAGGACACCACCACCAACAACAAACCCCCCTTTTTAGCTTTATATTCTATGTATATGATTTTTAGGTGGATATACGTTTAGATGATTTGTAATAGTCTATGTATATTTAAATGAACTAAATACAATAGTTTCCCATGAGAATCTACTGAATTCTCCTTTGTTTTTTGGTTTGTTTTGTTCATGCTCTATGGTAAAATAAAGTGATTTAACTTGCTTGATTAGAGAAAAAAATTCATTGAATCACTGTACTAATCAGGTAAAATCAATTTTTGATTATACTTAAGTTATCATATGTATTTGAGTTATTTTTGAATAAGGAAAATTCAATTTAGAATATCAATTTGTGGTCATATGGTTGTTAATGATCAATTGTAGTCTCCAACAATCATAGGAAGATCGGAACAGACAATAAAAAATGAATTTAGGTTTCACCCCATTGCACAATCAAGTGGCTATCAGAATTCAGTAGATAAGTGGATAACACGAGAAGGTTTGAAGCGAACTGTACAGGGTTCAAGTACCCGAGTGGACATCAGCTCTAAGATGCAGGTAAATCCATCTGATGAGTCCCGAATAGGATTCGTAACACATGAACATTAGTATAAGAAAGCACCAAATTCATTTGCTCCACATGAATCATTCGATTTGTATGAGGGCTGGTATACTACCCGGGTACCCAAACCGAACCACGTGGTTTCCTTAGAAGGCCACACCCCGAGCCTTCGACCTGTAGGTCTGATCCACAAGGCAGTGTAGCAACGTCAGGAGATGCAGTCCCATGGTAGCCGGTGACCAATGATTGTTTTATAAGCCATTTGTTCCTTCAGGATGCATGAACACATGTGTACCTTTAGTTTGGAATGAGGGTTTTTCAACTCCCTTAGGTGGACTCTCTGTATCCATCAAACCGGTTAAAGCGCTGGACATTCGATTTTCGTCCTCTCAATTTCGTAAAGAGCAGTAACGCCGCGAGAAGGCAGTGAGTAGAACTTGTGTGGCAGTGGTTGTATGCATGTGGCCATGTGAGATCATTTGGAAAGGGAGAGCTGATTGTCCTCACTCTCAGCCATAACAGGACATTTTGGGGCTGCTAGCCAGTGCAAGCCAACATCGATATAAATATATTTTGTAATAATTATTCTTCATTATCCATAGTCATGAAACAGAATATGCCATTTTTTGTAAAGAGACAATTGTATGATATGAGTTACTCACCTATCTTTAATGTAAACAACACGATAGGTATAATTATCAGATTTAACAAGAAAAAACTGTATCAAAATCTAAGTTGATAACATTGATAGTATATACAGTATTATGAATTATACAATGGCAAACTAACAGGGTCTACTTATTTGTAAATCAATTTTAGATAGATTTACTATGATCATTATTTACTTAGTACAGAACTTACACTATGTTGCACTTTTGAGCTTAATGTAGCTTGTTCTAAAATTATATTCATATATCATACGACAGTTCCTTGCTATCGTTGAATACTTTGAAATCTAGAAAGTTAATCCCTAGATCAATGAGTTACAAATTTGAATTTAGTCAGGTGATTCCAGAAGTTTTCGAATTCGCAAAACAGTTTATTCAGTTAAACAATCCTTTTCAAGGAGTTTGTCTTCAAAACTGACATATACATACATACATACATACATACATACATACATACATACATACATACATACATACATACATACATACATACATACTAACCTACTTACTTACATACTTACTTACTTACTTACTTACTTACTTACTTACTTACTTACTTACTTACTTACTTACTTACTTACTTACTTACTTACTTACTTACTTACTTACATACTTACGTACTTATTCCTTTTACCCCTCGTGGAGAAGCAGAGGCCACCTTCCAGCATTCTCCATTGAACTGTGTCCTAGACAATTTTTCCCAGTTGTTTCCACTTGCTATTCATTCTTCTGTCAGACTCCATTTCTCGACTCATTGTGTTTTCTTTTGGCGTTCCTCTTTTCCGTCTCCATCAAGGATTACAAGTCAGTGCTTGCTTCGTGATGCAGTTTAATGATTTCTTCAATGTATATCTTATCCACTTCCAATGTATTTTCCTAATTTCCTCTTCAGTTTAAACCTGGTTTATTCGCTCCTACAGTGAGTTGTTACTAATGGTTTCTGGCCAACAGATCTGGAGTATTTTGCGTAGATAAATTTTATAAACACTTGTACCTTCTTGATGATGGTTGTAATATTTCCGCAAGTTTCAGTTCCGTACAGTAGAACTGTCTCGACATTCATGTTGAAGATTCTGACTTTGATGTTGCCTGACAGTTGTCTGGAGTTCCAAATGTTCTTGAACTGTAGGAATGCAGCACATGCTGTGCCAATCTTTACCTTTAAATCTGCATCAGATCATTCTTGTTTATCGATGATGCTGTCCAAGTACATGAGCGTTTCTACCTCCTCCAGAGTTTCTCCACCAAGCGTGACTGGGTTGCTGCTTTCCGAGTTAAAGTTAAGGATCCTGCTTTTCCCTTTGTATGTGTCGAGCCCTACTGATGTAGAGGCTTCTGCAACAATGATTGTCTTCACACTCATTTGTTGGTGTGTATGGCATAGAAGATCCAGGTCATTTGCGAAGTCCAAATAGTCTAGTTGTATCCACCATGTCCATTTTATTCCATGCTTCCCCTCAGATGTGAAGGTCCTTATAATCTAGTCAACTACCAGATGAGAGAGAAAGGAGGAGAGTAATCAGCTTTGTCTGACCTCGGTCCTCACTTGGAATGTGTCTGTCAGCTATCTTCCATGCACGACTTTGTAGTGTAGTCCGTCGTATGAATTCCGGATGGTTTTGACGATTTTCTCAGGTACACCATAGTGTCATTTTTTGAAGGAGAAAAATTTACGAAACTTGAGAAATATATATAATCATTAGGGTAAATGAGTCAAAGTTTGAATGTTAAGTGTCTACTACTTGCTATAGAATAGATGAAGTAATCTTCTAATTTAATCTTTGTTAAACCGTTCTATTACACTCTACTTAATACGGCGAAAAGCGGCCATGACGACCCATGTACATAACTAGCTCCTAATTAGAAGGTGAACTAGTAAACGCATAATGAACTGGTTAGTCATGACAATTCATCTTCCACAAAGTAGCAAATACAAAGTTCACTACAGTAAATTATTCGGAGATTTCTTGAGTTAAATGCCATTCTAATATCTTTCCAGACAGCTTTTGAGTGTATTCCTAGTAATATCTCCCTTAAACTGACGTTTTGAAAACAGTGACTTCTTTTAAACAGTAGATTTAGTTTGAGAAGGTTACTTAGTTAAAAATTTTTATGTATGAGTCTATAGGATAAATATGTTAGTATCTTCTACAGGATCTCATTATTTGATCAGATTGCTAATGAGATGAATGAACCTTAATATATGTGAAGGGGTTTCGTAGATGTTTTGTTAATTCTAATAGTTGAAATTATGAGTCAATTGAAACTAGACCACCATGGAAAACCTGGAAGCACTGGAAAGTCGTTTTGTCTTATTATATGGACTCCGCCTTGACAGTGCACATCCACGATCTCGCCTAGCGAGATTAGGAGTTAGACACCTATATGTCTTTATTTAAAGGAATGATATATTTCCTATAAACACTTTTATTAAAAGTATTCTTTATTAAACGTTCAATGATGAAATCATGCAGTTGATAGTTAATTTCCAAATAATAATTCACACAGTGGAATACAATAAATTTCTTCCTTCATTGTATGTACCAAGTATTTTATAGAAGTGCCATTACAATTTCTAGATAGAAGCTTATAATTATTCATCTATGGTTGAGTGATATTGTAACAATTACACATTTAGTGATCTTGTCTAACTCTCAATATAATGATCATCCATCATATATTTTGTATCCTTATCAACTTTGTATAAATGGTCTTTGATTCAATGTTGTTAATATTAAAGGAATAAGGTAAGTTTTTAGTTAAGACTTATGTTATGTATGAAAATAAACTAGATTCCAACTGATGAGGAAATTAGGAAAGGATCATGAAAGTGGATAAGATATACATTGAGAAAATCATCAAACTGTATCACGAACCAAGCGCTAACTTGTAGTACTGAAGAAAGATGGGAGAGAAGGATACCAAAGAACACAATGAGTTGAGTAATGGAATCTGACATTAGAAGAATGAATAGCGAATGAAAACAACTGGAAAGAATGTGTTATGGACTGACTTGATAAGAAGAAATTTATGTCATAAACATAAAACAAAAATTTGTAAGAAGATTGACGCTGATTCAGTTATAGATCACAAAATGTGTTTCATCATTAGAGAATCCGTTAGATGGACTGTTAAACTCGAATGATTTATGGATGGACCTCGTTAAAGTGTAAACATTCATTAGTATCTTTACCAAATTTAAATTTTCAAGTTTACGGTTTACGATGTTTTAATGGATGGATATTTTTTTCATTAAGTGAATATGATTTACAAACTTAATATTTGTTGTATTGTGGTGAATGAGAACACAAGTGAGGACAATCGAATGTAATGGAATACAGAATTATAGAAGATCTTAATAAAATCTGGGAATCATACAGTAAATGCTTCATTTGCAAAATGTCAATCAATCGTCTCAGGCCTCATTATTCCTTCGTTTTTAAACCAATCATTTTTTGTTCTAGTTCTCTTTTCTTTGATATTCTTCTTAACAGTCTGCCTCTAGGTATTTCGCTTTCGATTAATGATATACTATACTTATATCTGTTGACATCAGTAGCATATACCACACACGTTCTCCCTTTAAATCAGTTGTTCTTCCGGTGGTTTTAGTAGCCGTGCCACTTTCTTCCTTTCTACAGTCTGCATCACGCTCTCCCTCAAATTCTCGAGTCCGCGGCGCGTTGACATTCATATCTCCATCGACCTGTTGAGCCATCAAAATCCGACATCTACCCGGAGACCGAGACGTTCATTGTCTGCGTTTCAGCGACCCAAGGAGCCATCTACATCCGATGTCCCTCTAGAAACCTCACTCCCCACTGCTCCTATCCGTCGACAACACCAGCTAAAGCCAACACCACTCTGCCAGAACACTCACTTCGATGTCACCTCCTCTCTCTTCAGACCACTGCAACTAGCACCTCATTTCCGGGTCCGCAACGGCATCCAAAGAAAAGCCCCTCAATCCTCCTTCCCGGTTGGCAGCGACACCAAAAAAGGTATTCTCGACAGGGTTTCACTAATTATCAAAGAACTTTGACAAGATCAAGACTTTTCTAGTTAAAAGGAAAAAAGATTACCAATATATACCACTAAATGTAATCTTCACGACCTTCTGATCTCGAAATAACTCTGGAGTTCGATTTGAGTTTAACTTTATGACTATCAGTTAGCAGTTATTCAATGTTTCATTTATTTATCCAAACCCTATTACTGAAATCTGTTTTAGATTGAGATCATGAACTGATTAATGTTAGACCACCATTGAAAACCTGAAAACACTAAACGGCCAGTTCGTCCTAGTATGGGACTCTTCATCAGTGAGCATCTTCGATCCTGCTGCCTTGCGAGATCCGAATCCAGGGCCTTCATTATCACACACGAATGTTTAACCTCTAGACCCCTGAACCGACCGGCATAGAATGGTGTTCATGTCTAACCTCAACGAATCCACGAAATTTCGCGACCATCTTCCATTGTACTGAAGTAGTTACTTATCTCTATTCGACACGGATTAACTCCAATGATTGCGATTTCTTATCAGAACTCCAATAATTCTTTCACGAAACTATTCGCTAGTATGCACATGATTTACAGGGACTTTAATAAAAAATTTCGTATATTTGTAAAATAGTTCTATATACTTATTGAAGAGCATAAATTACATAAACAGTTGATTATTTTTGCTGTGAGATAGTAACTCACTATTGACAGTGGTGAATGTGATGCTCAATTTCATGAATTGATTGAATTCAGATATGAACACCGTTGGATACCGGTTCAGTGGTCTAGTGATTAAGTGCTCGCGCGCGAAACCAGTAGGTCCTGGTTTTAAATCTCGCAGGGAGCGAAGTTATGGGTGCGCACTGCTGAGGAGTCTCACGATGGGACGAAACGGCCGTCCAGTGCTTCCAGGTTTTCCATGATGGTCTAGCTTCAATTGACTCATGATCTTAACCAATGAGATTATTTTTATGTTGAGAAAAAAAAACAATAAAATTTTGATTGGTTAAAAGTCATCAGTTATTTTCTGTTTTCTGATTGGTTAGTTATTATAATTTAATGGATATAATATGGAACTTTTAATTATTTATTTATTTCAATAACATGATTGACCAGATCATCCTTTACTTTCTCTATGATTGTTTTCTTCTTCTTCTACTCCTTCATTATTAAATGAAACCGCCAGAAATTCCATTAATTGGTCGAATCATTATCGCTATTATTGTTAGTCTATTAGTATTCATTTCTACATTAGGTAATAGTCTTGTATTATGTGTATTAAATAGAAAATATTCACCATCGCAACAATCTCATAGAAAGACTCAATCAATAATACAATATTGTAATAAATGTAATACATTAACACCAACAATGATGGATATGAAATTGATAAAACATTCAGTTACTTATATATTTTTAATGAATCTTAGTATATCAGATTTATTACATATAATTATATGTGCACCATTGACATTAATTGCAGACTTTTTATTGATTTATTGGCCATTTGGTCAGTTTCTATGTCGTCTCATTAATTATTTACAAAGTGTTGTAGTATTTCTATGCGCTTTCACTCATATTATTATCTCTATTGATAGATTCACTGCTATACGTTATCCTATATGGCGTAAACATAAACTATCTATTACTAATGCAAAATTAATATTATTATTTATATGGTGTTTTGCTATGATTATCTCAATACCTAGTTTTATTGTATGTCAACTTATTATTACTGAAGATGGTTTAACATATTGTCAAGAGATATGGTCAAAATATGATTGGAATCAATCGGATTCTAATGATATATTGTCATTCAATCATAATCCATTGAATGATTCTAATGATATTTCATTAGAATTAATTTATAATTGGTTAATTATATTATTACAATATATTTTACCATTATTAGTAATTATTATTACATATTCAGCTATTGTATATCAGTTATGGATATCAACTATACCAAGTGAATGTAATATTTATCAAATGGAAAGAAGTCGAATAAGTAAAAAGGTGAGTGTATAAAAAGAGAAAATCTTTTAGTGGAAAAGAGATTTTTGTAAATCTCTGAGATGCAGGTACATCCAGCTGACGAGTGCCAAATAGGAGGAAACGCGCGTCAAACTGAATTCCACTGCTAGCCACTATCCATCATTGCTTACAAATAGCTTGTGAATTAAGGCAATATCGAGGCATACGCACAGTATGCACATATGCCAATAACAGACTGATCAATTGCAGTCTTAAACCTCAATGGGAAGATACAAGTCAAACAATACCAAGTGATCTTATTAATAGTTGAGATCATGAATTAATCGAGGTTCGATGATCATGGAAAATTTGGTAGCACTGGACAACTGTTTCGTTCTATTGTGGGACTATTCAGCAAAGCGTATTCACGATATCACATACTTAATACTAACTGGATTTGAGTAGTATTTCCTGAAGTTCTACTGAGAAGCAGTGACAAATAGAGTTCAACTGGGTCTGTTGTGAGATAGTAACTCACTAATGACAATGATGGATGTGTCGCTCCATTTCGTGGATTGATTGAAGTGTCGAAGGTCAATTATCTTGGTGTTACCTTTTCCTCTGATCTCTCATAGTCTTCTCAAGTTTTATTGTTATCGAAGAAGGTTTTCCGTCTGACTTACTACATAAAGTGATTGCATGCTTTTGGGATAACTCGTCATTAACTCTTACAATTTGTCATTTCTTGCATATTACCTATTATTCTTTACTGTTTTCCATTATTCTTTCCCGGACTTTTGAGAAAAACTGCTTTATTGCGGAGAGTGCTGAAGGCAGTTAGCAAGGTGTATGGTGAATCTTTCGAGGTTATAAATAATATGTTTGTGGATAGACATCTAAAGTCATGCAAACTCCTGGCAGCTGTTATTATACCAGATACTAACCATCCCCTTCACTCTTATCTTTCTCCTTGTATATCTTCTGGTAGGACGAGACGTAATTACATTAAAATCCATGCACGCAAGCAAAAGTATAAAAGTCCTATAATACCTTACCTAGCAAATATACTCTGTGACAAACAGGTTGTTAGAGTTATTCTAGTCAATAACTTGCATTCTTAACATGCCTCTAATTTGAAAAGTTGTACGGTTCTTCAAATTTTTTAAAACCTTTTTTTCCTTTTTTGTCGTTGTTTCTGTTTTTTGTGTAAGAAACTTGTTGAAATACCCTGTGCTGAGAATTTCTATATTGTACCAAAATATAATATTGAATAAAGCCATTAATAATAATAATAAATAATAAACGTGAACACTGTTGTATGCCGGCAAGTTTAGTGGTCTGGTGGTTAGGCGTTCACGCGCGAGACTAATAGGTCCTGTGTTCGAATCCCGTGAGTTGGTACGATCGTGAGTGAGCGTTGCTGAGGAGTCCTGAAATAGAACGAAATGGTCATCCAGTACTTGCAGGTTATCCATAGTAGTCTATATTCAGTTCACTTATGATCTTAACTGTTGAAATAACTATAATATCCACAAACACTCTTCTCATATTAATTTTATTATGTTTCTTACTCCTCGGTCATTACGTCATCTTATTTCAATCATTCAAGTTGTGTATTACGCTTTATGATCTTGGATAAACTAAGAGGGGTAAAAGGAGTAAGTAAGTTAGTTAGCAGCATAGACATTTAAAGTTCGGAACCTGACACACCGACACTATGTTAACTCTTCAGCCTAAAACGGCGATTTCATACTACAATCAAATAATCCCGGTAATATATTAACTGACTGTATATAACACATGGAAACTTACTTACTTACTTACGCCTGTTACTCCTAATGAAGCATAGGCCGCAGACCAGCATTCTCCAACCCACTCGGTCCTTGGCCTTCTTTTCTAGTTCCATCCAATTCTCGTTCATTTTTCTCATGTCTATCTCCGTTTCCCGGCGTAATGTGTTATTTGGTCTTCCTCTTTTCCTTTGGCTTTGAGAATTCCAAATGAGGGCTTGTCTTGTGACGCAGTTGGGTGCTTTCCTCAATGTATGTCCTATCCACTTCCAGCGCTTCTCCCTTATTTCTTCCTCTGCTGCAATCTGGTTTGTTCTCTCCCACAGTAGGTCGTTGCATATAGTGTGTGGCTAATGGATCCGAAGTATTTTGCGTAGACAACTGTTAATAAATACTTGTATCTTCTTGATGATTGCTTGCGTAGTTCTTCAAGTATCAGTTCCATACAGTAGAACTGTCTTGACATTTATATTGAAAATCCTGACCTTGGTGTTTATTGAGGGCTGCTTTGAGTTCCAGATGTTCCCCAGTTGTAAATATGCTGCTCTTGCTTTGGCGATCCGCGCCTTCACATCTGCATCATGGAAAGAGAGTATCAAAATAGGTTGACACCAATTTAATATTGATTTAAATGTTACATACATCATAAAACATCCGTAATACCGTTTAAAATATTTAGATTTGTAAATTAAAATTGTTTTCTATTCCTCGCAGACAGTCTAACATCAATCTGTTTTCATAGTCTTCTATGACCATTTTGATACGTAACGCTACCTACTTATACTTTCTTTTTAAAAGTTGTCACTGGATGTTTGCAACAGACTGTCTGGTTTTAAGTCCGTTTAGTCTATTCTTTTTCCAGAGCATTCAGTATATCTCCATACACTTGGATGGGCGGTATCAATAAGTTGGCTAAGGCTTCTATGCTACCTATCTACTATGTTATTCGTTGAAGAAAGGTCTTTCACAACAGAGGGTAAATCGAGCATATTCCCCTTTTCGATTCTCACCTTTATCAGTATCCACCATTTAAATGATTGCCATTTGATGGTAGCCCTTTAGAATGTGAGACATTTTTAACCGCATCATTTTTTTACTTGCTCTTTTGGTCTCTCCGTTTAAAATAGATACCTGACCAAAGTATGTACAGTTAAATATACTTATTCTAGGCAAGTAGCTTCGTTTTTTTAGTACCATGAAATACTGAATCCGCCATTTGGAGAACTTTTAATCAGACAAAATTACTAGCCTGATAAATTGCTAAGAATGATTCATTTATCCTGGCACTATGATCAGTAGGAATTAATCCTATAGAATAAGTGTCTAGGAAGTATGTTTGTTATAACTCTTTATAATCATTTTTAAGTGATTAAACAAAAAAAACTAAGCATTATATGAGACCTGGATGTATCCTGTCAATTACTTACTTCATTAACTAAAAACAAATTGATGACCAACCTTGTTGCCAAAATCATTCAGTAGTGAGCTGATTATTTTGAAATATACCTTAATAAAATATTGATACTCAGTATAGTTCATTTAAAACCATACTGAAATCAATTGAGTGTGAGACTGTAGATCTTACTTTATTTTCCATATGCTGAGTCGTGGATGCGCAGTGCTGAAAAGTTCCATTGTAAGACAAAACAGATGTCCAATGTGTTCTGGTTTTTAATGTTGATCTAGCAAAGATTAATTCGTCGTTTAAACCATGATAAATTGATGTACTAATTGTTTCATTTCAAACAGTTGAGATCATGAGTCAGTTAAAACTAGACCACCATGGAAAACCTGTAAACACTGGACAGCCATTTCGTCCTATTATAAAACTCCTCAGCGGTGCTCATCTACGATCCCGTACCGCGAGACTCGAACACATGACACATCAGTCTCGCGCTCGAGCGTTTAACCACTAGACCACTGAGCCGGCATCCACTGTTGCTGATGTCTAACTTTAACTAATCTGCGAAATTAAGCAGTATATCTACGATTGTCATATACGATTGTTACTGATGACACACTCGTTATAGGTCTTTGGTATAAAGCTTATAAGAATTTAAACTATCTTCAACAGTAGAATCAAAGGCAGACGTTTGTTTTTATTGAAAACTTCCGAGCTCGATACACATATATCTAAGGAATAATGTTTATAAACATTTGGTCCTAGTTATCAGGTGGAAACTTTCAAGGTCAGTCTAGCGTTGCTCAAAGGTACGTCCATAAATTATAGTCTTAGCGAATATTTTATCAATCACTAATGCATTGTATAGTATACAATTTAGGAAGTAATTTCTTACAAATGTAATTCTACACTACGTCTTAGATTGTTGAGCACAGAATTTTAGATTATCGAAAGTCAGAACAAGTAATTTATTTGACTTGATAAACTTTATCTATTTTTCTAAAACACAAATTAACACTTGGTATTGTTTGTTTGAATCTTTCCATTGATGTTTAGGACTGAAATTGATCAGTCCTCTATTGCACAAGCAAGTGGCTATCAGGACTCAGTAGTTGAGTGGATAACGCGATGGCGTTTGAAGCGAACGTTACTGAGTTCCAGTCCCACAGTGAACATCAACTTAGATTCAGGTATATCCAACTGACGAGTCCCAAAATAGGGTGAAAGGCGCGTCCTGAATTCCACTATTAGTTACTATCCCTCTTAACACTGTTATTATACAAAAGCGAATGGTACTGGGTTTGAGTCACAGAGTGAACATCAACTCTCTGAGATGCAGGTACATCTGACTGACGAGTGCCAAATAGGAGGAAACGCGCGTCAAACTGAATTCCACTGCTAGCCACTATCCATCATTGCTTACAAATAGCTTGTGAATTAAGGCAATATCGAGGCATACGCACAGTATGCTTACATGCCGGTAACAGACTGATCAATTGCAGTCTTAAACCTCAATGGGAAGATACAAGTCAAACAATACCAAGTGAACTTAAATTCACCCCATTGCACAAGTAAGTGGCTATCAGAATTCAGTAGTTGAGTGGATAACGCGATGGCGTTTGAAGCGAATGGTACTGGGTTTGAGTCCCAGAGTGAAGATCAACTATGAGATGCAGGTAAAACTTAACATTGTTTATGATAAATATTAACTAATGTGACTGGTGAATAAACAAAGTATAGTCAAATACAAGGTTAAATTAGGTTAATATGGTGGGTGGGCTTTTAATATTTTCGTTGATAGGTTTGTTTATTAATTACGCTTTACATACAGTATGCAGCTTTGATTTGTTTTAATTGTATGTTATTCAACAGTTGGCATGTCATTTGTAATTTGATACATTTTTGTGGTTGAAGATAATACGCGGTTTTTAAAAAAAATATCACATTTAAACTATTAGAAGGGGGTTTTGTGGAGATTTCGATAATTTAACAGCTGAATTCATGAATCAATTTAACCTAGATCAACATGAAAAACCTGGAAGCACTAGACGGCAGTTTCGTTCTAGTATGGGACTACTCAGCAGTGCGTATCGCAGTTAGGCATTAACATCATTGCATGTCACAGGTAGGTATACCTTTATGTATGCCGAGGAATACTCGGATTAAATTCCGTGTGTTGCCTAGTATGTATACAGACTATACCTATCCAGGGTAAGTAAAAACTTTAAAAAAATCATTTACTTGCTCTTCTTACAATACTGAGGTACGCGCAAAGACCAGCGAGGCCACTGTTCCCCGTGAAATTACATTCACGCAGTGGGTTTGTGTTACGCCCTCTACTTGATTAACCTAGACTACGATATACAACTAATTTCACTTGAACGTATAAAACCTTACAGTCACAAATCAGAAGACAGAAGACAGAAGAAGTGATAGTTGGGTAAGAATCAAAAATGTACAGAAAATCATTGGTATTTATAGATATTAATGTTAGTTATAACATCATTATGATTCCAATAATCCGCAAGGAGGCAGGTTCAATCGTAGCATGCGACGTTGATATTCTAGAAAATCCCATCAAGTCCTAATTGACTGGGAACTCTTCTGCTATTTTAGGGTCTCTGGAGGCTCCATCGTACTTCTTGAAAGCCGTCCCAACTCCTCCTCGAAATAAGATTTTCTTCTTGGTGCTACTTGCAATCTGACAATTGGTTTGCTTTGGTGTTTCACTTTTTGTTGGCTTTCTTGTCCAAGTCTTCAATCTTTTGTTCTTTCAGGCATTCTTGGATATGTGTGTCGTTCATGTATCTGTGATTAACTCTAATGGGAGATTCACCGGTTTATCTACGGTGTGCATCATTCTTTTATCGTTGTGGATTTATTTTGTGTGTCTGATACATGTCCCAATAGCTGTTCGGACCTTATATAAAACTCTTCACAATCCTTGTACAATTGTTCCTGGTTCCCATAGATTCTGTTTGAGATATGACTTCTCGAACACTTTATAGGCCACATTAAAATTTCCGATATCCGAACTTCGTCTATGCCCATCCATTATTTTATGTGGCAACATAGTGTTGAAAATACTCTGAATACGTCTTTCAAAGATGATTCCAGAAGGGGGAATTCCCACTTGGGACAATAGGGTTCGAGGTAGTTCTGTAAGCTGTTAAAATTTTTGTGATTCCATGTCTAGTTATCCCCCTATATCCTTTTTTCAGTAATGCTCCTTTAAAAGTATCGACAAAACACTCCATATGTCTATTCGATTGGGGATGGTAGGGCAGAGAGCGTATATGAATTACCCCATCCTCCTTTCCAACAGTTTGTGAGCCTTCAAAACATTGGATTCATTATAAAAGAACCTACATGGGCCTCCCCAGGGAAAACTTTACAAATCAATCTAACTGGAACACCACACATAGTACATAATATAATACTAGTCAGTAGTTCAGAAACATAGTTATAACCGCTTTTTTATTAGAACTTAACGAATCATTTATGCTCTTGAGTTACTGTTATATGTAAATGAAAAGTCAATAATTTTTTCGCATTTTTTGTTTGTTTGTTTGACAGCTTATCATAATGGTAATTATCGTAGCTTCTCTATATGCCATTTCCCAATTACCAAGACACATAATTTATCTGATTACAATGAACAAACCTGATGCATTTGAAAAAGACACAATTATCTATGGTTGGTTGTTATGTCAATTAAGTGCATGGTCAGCTACATGTTATAATCCAGTAGTTTATGTATGGATGAGTCGAACATTTCGACGCGGACTGTATGAAATATTCAATGACCTATGTCTTTGTCTAAATGTGCACAGCAATACACAATCTACATTCAAACACTGTGATAAACATTATTCTACACAAAGTAGTCTATTTAACAGTAAACATAATCATTATCATTGTAGTCAGCATCTCCAATTTCATAATCAACGTAGATATTTTCCTTATTCTAAAGCAGCTACTTATAACTATAACAGTAGTAATAATAATATCGTGAAAAATACTAGTCAAATGGAAAATGTAAAGAGGCATATTGTTGACGAAGAGTATTCATCTACTAATACTCAATATTTAGACATGAAAATCTTGGATAATACAAAAGTTGTCAAGAATAATAATAATAAAGATAATCAGCCCAAATGATAAAGAACACAATGAGTTCAGTGGTGTTATATCCCGATGAGAATAATGAGTGGTAACTGTTGAAATCTGTTTCTGGACTAATACTATACATAAATTTTTACTGTATAATTTCTAAGTGACTAAACTATGCCTACTCGTGTTTCTCTTGTTATGGGCTTTATTTTGACTTATGAACTATTACTATACGATTTACGGTTATTGAATTATGGCTAGTTTATTAATTACAGTCTCCCACATTCACAGCTACTTTTGGCTAGAACTTGTATAAATGTTATTTTCTATTTTATGACATGATGTGATCTGTTTGGTTTGTATATAAATTCAGTATATTCGAAATACATGATTCATATCACGGAGGCTAAGATTCGTGTTCTGGACTAAACAGGCATGCAGGGCTAGTTAGGTAAAAGGACCAATAAGGACTGTAGACTGCTCTTATGGGTTTATGCGTTATTCGTCCAGTCGCTAATTCACTATTTTCTAATTGGCCGCATCATTACGTTATATATATATTGATAATGGTACAAGATCACAAGTTAAAACAAGTGGTCATGTGAAATGTAAATAAAGCGATTAGATCAATGTTTGCAAAATAAATCGAATTCATAATATTTCAAGGAGTCTCGTCAGATAAAAACGGCTCAAATTTGCAACCAAAATATGTTATCGCATAACATAATCAATGAACAGTTGAGATCATGAGTCAATTGAAGCTAGACCATCATTGAAATCATGGAAGCACTGGACAACTGTTTCGTCCTATCGTGGGACCCCTTAGCGGTGCGCATCCACGACCCCACCTCGTGGGATTCGAACCCAGGACCTATCAATCTCGCGCCAGGCATTTAACCAACTAGACCGCCGAGTCGTCACACAACGGTGTTAATGTCTAACTTCAACTAATCCACGAAAATGTGCTTCCAGGTTTTCCATGGTGGTCTAGCTTCAATTGACTTATGATCTCAACTGTTGAAATTACTACAATTTCCACTAAAGCCCTCCTGGTAATAATCAATGCAGTTTAGTTAGAAACAAATGGGAACATAATTCACATATTAGTTTAGATTGATTAATATTTATCTGTTGAAGACAAGTTTAAGGAACGTGGTTAAAGATGTTAGTAATTTGGAAGAGTCAATGAATAAAAGCAAACTATCAAACAATTATGATCAATGATAATGTTCAACCGTTTATAATTGGTAGTTTTTTCTACTAAAGTATATGACAGATCAATTCAAATGACAAAGTTCAGTATCTTACCAGACCTGTTGAATTGTCAATATTAACAGATTCAATTTAGTGTAATAGTTGGATTTGATGAGTCGATTAAAGCTAGACCACTATGGAAACCCTGGAATCACTGGACAGGTATTTTGTCCTAATATGGGACTCATCAGTAGGGAGCATCCGTAATATTGATAGCAGGATCCAGTGCTTCCAAATATTGGATTGTTGTGAAAATAAATTCCTTTCGACCCGAAACGGTACGTACATAATTTTTCAAATATTGAACTGCAGCTAGAAGCTTTATCTCTGGGGCCTATATTCTTTGATACTAGACATAGAATCAACCAATTAGATACTGATGTACAATTAGGGAATTTGTTTTCATCAACAACTGACTTGATTCCTATCTCATTGGAGGATCTTGTTCGGTTTAAGACCACGTTAGTTGATAGCTACCAACAATACAAGAATAGTAAGGGTACCACAAATCAACTACGAACCAAGCAGCACTGAAACTCTTTAACGAAACTAAGAAAAGATGAAACGCTTATCATAAGCAAACCAGATAAAGGAGGAGGTATAGTTCAGATGAACAAAAAGGATTATATCGAAAAAATGGTAGCAATTCTTAGTGATCCTAGCAAATTTCAGAAACTTACTAGTAATTATGACATCAATAATAAAGTAGAAAAAAATTGGCTAATTTCTTTAAGGATTTAAAGAAAAAGGGAACAATTACGACTGAGATTCATGATTCAATTAAGCCGACTGAATCATTTACACCGCGACTGTACGGTCTGCCTAAAGTTCATAAACCAGGTTTTTTTCTACGCCCAGTTCTACATATGTACAATTTTCCTTATCATAAAATTGCAAAGTGGCTAGTGCGGATCTTAGAGCCAATGCACAAATCAGTTATTAGAAATAGTCTTCGACTTCACCTCCAAAGTGGAAAATATGAATGTTAGTATGAAAAAGATGATCTCAGTGGATGTAGTATCTTTGTTTACTGACATACCACTTATCGAGACTATTGAGCTTATATGCAAGCAAATATCAGAAAAACAAATCAACATTGGTTTGCCTGAGGATAGTCTGAAGGAAATGCTCTTAAGATGCACCCTGAGTGTCCATTTTGTCTTCAACAATACTTATTATAAACAATTAGACGAGATAGCCATAAGCTCACCTCTAGGCCCGATTTTAGTTGATCTCTTCCCAGAAAAGTTAGAAAATGGACTTCTTAATGAGATTATTAAGAAGCTTGATTTATATTGCCGCTACAATGACGACACTTTCATTATCGTAGATCAAAACGCCAGTAAGGAAAAACTCTTAGAACAATTCAACAGTGTTGACCCGGTGATCAGTTTCACTGATGAAAGCGATTATGACAACAAACTGAACTTCTTTGACGTCACACTAAGAAGACGAAGTGCTGGCACGTTAAGTAGAAGCGTGCATAGAAAAAGCCCCTTTGCTTGCCAATATACTCACTTCTATAGTTTCACACCTATCCGCTACAAGAGAAATTTGGTTAGATGTCTCACTAGCAGAGCTAAAAAGATCTGTACAGTAGATACTTTAAGTCAGGAGCTGAAAGTTATCAATAACTCACTGACCGAGATCGGCTATCCCAGTGCTTTCATTAAGAAGTACATGTATGACATAATAAAGAAGTCGGAGATTTCGACTGTTCGTAAGAAACCTTTATATATAAAACTACAATTTAACGAGGATGTGGTCAGTGATACTCTGAAATATAGGTTAACGAAAGTAATCACCAGGGCATTCTACGCAGCAAATCATGCGCGTTTCGTCCTATGTGGGACTCGTCAGCTGGATGTGCCTGCATCTCAGAGTTGATGGTCATTCCAGGACTTGGACCAAGTATTGTACGTTTCAAAATCCATTGCGTTATCCACTTAGTTACTGACTCCCGATGGAAAATCCCGGGACGCTACTAAACATAATAGCAATATAAGTAATCAACCAATCAGAAACTTGACATGTGACTTTTTACTTTCTAGATGTTTCTGGCACAACTTCTAGTGTATACTGATTGGATAAGATGCTTTGCAATGTTTTCAAAGTTATTTTTGGCTTCTTTTCGAGGAGTTTTCTACATCACTTTATCACTTTCTTATCAAATACAGTTTGTTTGAATCTTCCCATTGATATTTTGAGACTGTAATTGATCAGTCTCTGATTGGCATATGTGTATTACGTACGAATTGCCTTGATATTACCTTAAATCACAAGTATTGTCACATTTAATGTCTCGATAGAACAATGCGAAGACGGAGTTGATCTGATGAAAATGTGATGTATTTAAGCTATACATTTCGAACAATCTGATCACACACATAAACTTGTCAGGCTATTTTATATTCAGAATAATAAAAGTCAAGGTAAAAAGGGTAAGAGAAACATTCTACATTGTATAGAAAGAATAAGAAATTGTCGCGTTATCTCAAGTCATAGAACGACTTAAGGATTACCAGGATTACGACAAATTGTTTTCATACAAATAACTGGGGTCTAAATTTACGAATGGCCAAGGCTTCAATCAACTTAAGAATTCGTCCTTGACAATTTCTATACAACGTTCTAAAAGCTGTATTAATGTCAATTTTGTGCCGCGTTTCAGTTATATGTTTCGCTGTTGGTGAACATGGTTTTCTACCACCTATGTTGATTGGATCATTTGACACTAATTAGTTTTGAAGCCATCTATGCACATGTTCAATGACCCTTGGTTGCATTGTTCGATTACCCCTCCCTATGTATGTATATCCACACAAACATGTAAATTGGTAAATACAATGGGATGTGACCTAATCATTAGTGCATTCTCTGGGTCTATTAGGAATCATGGGCTTAGACTTTTCAATCACAACCCATTGAGCAGCATAATAGGTATTCTCTATGGCTGCTTTCAATCTCTGTCTTAAAACTATACTGTTGGATTCACCTCTATATGGAACTGAATAAACAAGAGGTCGTGGCATTAACTGACTTTTGCACCTGTTTATAAACTTTAATGGATAACTATTTGCTATTAAAGTGTCAGTCAGTAACTTTTCATCTTTTTCAACCGTTTCAGCAGTGGAAATTCTGAAAGTACTCTTAAAGAGACACTTAATCAAGCCTCGCTTGTATTGCAATGGGCAGAACTTATGGAAATGTAAGTATTGTCACCGTCCAAGTTGATTACCTATACACTGACCGTCTTATAGTACATTTAATGTACTGGTCTATGAAAATTTATTTTCGATAGTAAATTACAGATTACTTCGGTACTCCTTGAAATTACGTAACTTTCCAAAGTCAACAGCGATAATACTGATGATATGAATATATTGAGAGTCCACATCAAGAAGAACACAAGTAGGGGACGATCGAATGTATTTGAATATAAAATTATAAAATCTTTTAGTAAAATCCGAGTACCATACAGTGAATACTCCGTTTGCAAAATATTAGTCAGTCGTCTCAGACCTCATTGTTCTTTCGTATCCACACCAATCATTCTTTGTTTTCGTTCTTTTTTCCTGGATTTTCTTAACCTTCTGCCTCTAAGCATTTCACTTCTGATTGATTATACATACTACTTATTTCTCTCGACATCAGTAGCACACCACAGCATGATTTTTAGTGACATTTTGCAGAATCGTATGATGTATAAATTCTTTTTACTCTAATCAAAATCTTTCTACATATTTAAAGCATTAAACTATTAGATACTCAATGTATGGACGAATATGTAAATGTTCCGGTAGTTTTCGCCAGGCACACTATATGAAAGTATATTACGCATGATTAGGTAAGTACTAAATGAATAAAGTGTTTTAATAGTTGAGGTCATGAGTCAATTGAAGCTAGACCATCATGGAAAACCTGGAAATACTGGACGGCCGTTTTAATCCAATAGGAGACTCCTCGTCAGTGTGCATCTACGATACCGCCCTGTTGGATTCGAACCCAACACCTGTCGGTCTCAATAGGTGTCTTATAGAGTTCTAGTGAAAAACAGTGACTAGTGGAGTTCAACTAGGTCCGTCGTGAAATAGTAACTCACTGAATACACTGGTGGACGTGTGGCTTGATTTCGTCTATTAGTTGAAGTTAGACATTATTGTCGTTGGATGTTGGCAAGTTCAGTGTTCTAGAGGTTGAGAATTCGCACGTAATACCGATAGCTTCTGGGTTGCAATCTCGCTTGGCGGAATCGTGGATGCGCAATGCTGAGGAATCCCACAACAGAATGAAGCGGTTCTCCAGTGCTTCCAGGCTTTCCATAGTGGACTAGATTCAATTGACTCATGAATTCAGTAATTAAATTACTACAATCTCCACAAAATCCCTCTCTAAATGTGTGAGAATTCTATTTGATAAGAAAATGTTAATCATTTTAATTGAAGTTATGAATCGATTGATGGTTACATCATCATTGAAAACTTAGAACTATTGAATGACCGTTTCAACCTAATATGAGACTCCTCAATAGCGTACATCCATAATCCCATGCGCAAGATTCGTTCTCAGAACGTTCAGTCTCATATGAAACCGCTTAAACTTTAGAATTTTTCATTGAAACGAATAAATCTGTAAGCACTGAATCCCTTGAGCGGTATCATACATGCGCACTGCTAAAGAGTCTCACATTGGGATAAAACGACCGTCCAGTGCTTCCAGGTTTTCCATGATGGTCTACCTTTAATTAACTCATGATTTCAACTATTAAAATTACTATAATATTCACAAAAACCCCTTTCTGAATACAGTGTTGTCAAATATCAATTCTTTGACCTCATTGGTACCATACAGTAATGTCAATAATGATAATTAAGGTTTCCTTACGTAATCCTTTCATCATAAGACAATAGAAACTACTATTTAGATTTAGAGCTTGTTCATAGTTATAGTGTACTTGATTTATTTGATTTATGCAATTACATCAAAATTATATTACAATTTATGCATCATCATATTCACTTGGATAGAATACTTCACGAAGATTATCCGTATCTAGAATGCAACTTCTTAACCAGTTATATAACAATAAACTAAAAACAAAGAACAAATATAACATAGTAATTTTGTAAAATCAATTATGTTATGATGATACAGATTATTCACTGTGAAGTCGTCTATGCAAAATACTTTGGATCCGTTGGTCAGATATTACCATGAACAACAACCTACTACGGGAGGGAAAAGAAAATCAAATTCTCAGCGGAAGAAGAAATCAGGAAAAAGAACTGGAAGTGGATAGGACACACATTAAGGAAAGCAACTAACTGCATCACAAGTCAAACCATCACTTGGAATCTTCGAGGCCGAAGGAGAAGAGGAAGATTAAAGAACACATTACGTCGAGAAATGGAGACAGACATGAGTAGAATGAAAAACAATTAGATAGAACTAGAAAGAAAGGTCCATTATAGAATGGGTTGAGGAATGCTGGTCGGAGACCTATGTTTCATTGGGAGTGACAGGCGTAAGTAAGTAAATAAGTAATTAACTGTGAAGTTGATCCATTAATGACATACATCTGATGTTCGTTTATTAACACAGTCAACTTCATCATTTATCTTGAAGGTGCATAACGTGTTTTCACCTTTTTGTCCTGAGATAGTAATAATTTATCAGTGGGAAATTTCAATGTAATAATCTACTTTAAGTGAACTGATCCCAAATGGGCATATTCTTAAACTACTACCAAAAACAACTGACAGACAATGAATCAAACAGAACTTATGTAACGTTACAATGAGGTTCGTGTACATTCGAATAATATTAAAGCATTCAAATTTCATTATTGTTCTTAACATCTTCAGTAATTTAGAATAAGCTGAACTTCTGTCAACTACTAATGTCCTATAGTTTACTGACAGAGCATTTAATCAGGAATTGCTTTTTATAATTAGTGGTTCCTGCATAGGATTCTATGCAGATCACTCCTATGATCCTATTTCCATATAAGTTTGTTAACCTAAGCTTCATCAATGCAAGTTGCTACAATGAAATTTTCAGTAGACACGAAATGGTCATTTGTCTTCATTTCAAAAGTTTAACGAAGAAAACTCAGAACATTGTACTGATGTTTTCCAGGTAGCAGCTGATCTAGGCGATCAAAAACTCGAAGTCTATTCTCGACTGTGGCATCAGTTGATCAATGTATGATTCAGTGTCTCAACTGTTAAGTAAAATATCTAATTAAGTTAAGGTAATTAAACTTAAACAAATTAAACTTTCAATGATTTATGACAGACTATAAGTAATCATAATACCACATCCGTTCAATAAACCATTACAGAAAATCCATACAGTGAAACATCTTTATAAATGTATAGACATGTAATAAACTTACTATAAGTCAAAGTAGAACACTCTGAAAAATGTAAACTGATGGTGTACATATGGATAATAGGAAGTGATGGAATCCAGGATACGCAATTCGTCCTATTTGGGACTTGTCAGATGGATGTGCCTGCATCACAGAGCGGATGTTCACTCCGATACTAGATTCAAACGCCATCGCGTTTTTGACTTCGAGTCCTGGAGTGGACATCAACTCTGAGATGCAGGTACATCAAGCTGACGAGCCCTATGTAGGACGAAATGCGCGTCAAACTGGATTCCACTACTAGCTACTGTCCATCTTTGCTTAAAAGCTTTGTGACTTAAGGCTATATCGAGGCAATCCGCACAGAATCCATATATGCTAACATGTGACTGATCAATTGTAGTCCTAAATAACAACGGGAAGTTACAAGTAAAACAACACCAAGCGATGGTATATCTTGAACATTATAACGGTATTTGTTAATGAACTGAATAATATCTACTTAGTGACAACGATAAAAATTTGTAGCTCCTTAATGTTACCCATTCATAATATACATTATGCTGTTTAGGTATAAGTGGTGTCAAGCAAACTATTAATAAAATACTTAAATAATTTTGAAAAAAATGGTTGATAAGATCACAAGTAAGTCGATGCGAAAACGTTTTTTTAGATATAAACGTCTATTCTATCTGTGAGGACGGCCAATGGATGAACTCGAGGAAACTATGAGAAGCTCAAAAAAAGCCAAAAACATTCCATCCAATCATCTTTTGAGAGAATTTTCCAGAATCCTTACGTGGAGCTTCTCTATTGGACAAATGCTGATAATCCCTCTGTATACGGATTGCAGGACTATAATTGATGATTTCGTTTTTACTAAAAACTATCAATACCATAATTGACACTGATTGGAATAGCATTCATATCACTTTTCCTCTTTCCTCTCATTTGTGATTTGGAGGGTTCTAGCGTTCAAGTGCACAAGTTGTACACGGTATATTAAGAATCTAAGGTCTAGATATAACATTATCAACACATGGCTGAGAATATGCTATCAATACATAGAAACCATAGTGAATAAAATGTTTTTTTTTTCTTTTCTTTTAGAATTGAAATTGCTTAACATTAAGGCATTTTTTTTGTTGATAAGGCAGTGAATATTGTTGAGATGTCTGATAAATTATTGATTAATTCAGTTCTTAATCTTCATAACTGTTACTATTCCTGAGCAAATGGACGAACCAATCAGATTTTGGATAATAGGTCTTGGAGTTTAACGTGAAATTTATTCATCCATTTGGGTAAATAAAGGTTTGGTATTATAGCTGATGCTAGTTCGTGGTGAAAACCCTAAATCTAATGTCTATTCTTAACCATCAATAGTAAATCACAATCCTTATCCTTCATACAGTTTTAAAATCCTCATGTAGTCCTAGTTAGTACGTGAACATTCTCAAGGTCACTTTAGCGTGTCTCAAAGGTCATCCATTAATTATTGTCTCACCTTCATTTGTAAGTTATAAAGTAAGATAAAAACAGATTTCTATTAAACTGTGAATAATGACTTACCCACTTGTTACTCGTTTTACAATTCTGTAAATTATTAACTTGTGTATTCAGAGAGGGGTTTTATGGACATTGCAGTAAATTAATAATTGAATTCATGAGTCAATTGAAGCTACATCACCATGGAAAACCTGAAAGCACTGGACGACCGTTTCATTCTATTGTGGGACTCTTCCTTAGCAGTGCTCAGCCACGATCCCGACTCGCGAGATTCAAACACAGAATCTATCAGTCTCGCGCACGAACACTGAAGTTGCTGGCATCCAACAATGTTAATATCTAACTTAAACCAATTCACGAAATTGAGCGACACATCCATCACTGTCCTCAGTGAGTTACGATCTCACAAGAGATCCAGTTGAACTCCACTGGTCAAAGCTTCTGACTAGAACATTAGGTAATAACTCTTGGTGACAATCACTAGTGAGCACATGATGATTAAAATCAGATTGAGTTTTGTGAAGATTGTAGTAATTTAATAATTGAATTCATGAGTCAATTGAATCTAGACCATCATGCGAAACCTGCTGTATATTAGACGTTACTTGATTTTACAATAAGTTATTAAAGAACTGTAGGTTTAAATTAGTGACTTTCTAAACATTTTCATACATATCGTTCATTAAGCAAAGAAGATCTTCAGTGCCATAAACAAAAATGTTTGTATAACTTTAAAATCTATTTGGTATCACTAAGTGTATTCAGTGGGGTTGCTTTTTTAGCTGTAGATTATGTTTTCGTTTCCTTTATCCCGAAATTTGTCAACAGCTTTCTTGCTTCTATCTAACATTCATTAGACTTTTCGAATACGTTATCAATAAGGAAAGGATCTATTGAGACGTGAAATATAGAAAATATTGACTAGAGTAAATATTTATCATTAGTTAATACTAAGCAAAGATGGATAGTGTCTAGTAGTGGAATGAAGGACGCGCGTTTCGTCCTATCTGGGACTCGTCAGATGGATGTATCTGCAGCAAATAGGACAAAACGCTTGTCCTAGATTCCACTGCTAACCACTATCCATCTTTGCCTATAAAGCTTGTTACTTCAGGCAATACGCACAGGATGCACATATGCCAACATGAGGCTGATCAATTGCAGTGATAAATAACAATGGGATGTTACAAGAAAAACACTACCAAGTAAATATTAGTTAATACTCTTGAACGGTATTTTTCTATAGAACACGCTTATTTACTGCAATCACAGAAAAACCCAGTGTGACTGGATAAGTAAAATGCCAATGTATTTGCAACTTAAGGTTGAAACTAACTTAGGTAAGAGCGAAATCCGATATACGAACAATGGTAATCATTGTATTCAATAGGACTCTTAAATCGCCTTTATCTTGAATGATGTAAAAAGTGATTTCAGGAAATCATTTTGACCAAAACAACAGGTTTAGGAAATACTCACTTGTCCCATATCGATTTTAAGAAACTAAAATTCGGTATGAAGCGTTAAAAGTATAATAATCAGAAGGGGTTTTGTGGAGATTTTAGAAATTTCACTGGTTGAAATCATGGATCAATTGAAGCTAGACCACCATGGAAAACCTGGAAGCACTGGAAGGCCGTTTCGTTCAAGTATGGGACAAAACCCCTTCTGATAATAGTCACCTGCTCACTAGTGACTGACTTCAAGAGATACTTCTGGAGTTCTAGTGAAAAGCCGTTACCCGTGGAGTTCAACCAGGTCAGTTGTGAGATACCAACTCACTGAAGACAATGATGTACGGCGGCGCAACTTCGTGGATTGGTTGAAGTTAGACATTAACACGATTTGATGCCGACCAGCTCAGTGGTCTAATTGATTAAGCGCCTGGCGCGAGACTGATAGGTCCTGTGTTCGAATCTCGCAAGGCGAGATCGTGGATGCGCACTGGTGAGGAGTCCCACAATAGGACGAAACGGTCCTCCAGTGCCTCCCGGTTTTCCATGGTGGTCTAGCTTCAATCGACTCATGATCTCAACCAGTGGAAAGGATAATTGTAGAAGTTGGATAGATTGTACAAATTTAAAAAATAACTGTCTAAACGTCACTGGTATTGACAACATCATTACAACTTTGTCACCATTTATGATTGATAATGAAATCGAAATGATTTGACTACTTTGGAACACTCAATAATCACTGTACAATTATGTAATTATCAGATTTCTTAATGAGATGAATTACTTCATTCACACGATGTTATGTAATCCATAATAATGTAAAATATCATGGTGATGTTAAAGATGGATTTTTGTAGATTGGAAGGTGTGAGTTTACTGCTGTTTGGAATGATATATTTAAGAGACATGGAAGATTTGCATATAAAAGCGTCATGTGAGCAAACTTACTGGTGGTTGCTTTTCAGTGTTTTCAATAGATATTGTCATTGGGATATTGTAAGGCAAATCGTCATTGCTAACATGAATGAGTTTGACTGTTGTGTAAGCGGAATAGGTAAACTTTGGCCTGTTCGTGCTGTGCATCATTGATTCACGCGATCATTAATCGGAATAATTATACATGTGATGTGAATGTGTATATGAATGGTGCGAATGGTCCACCAGGGTGCTTAGTACCTGTGTGGTCGTGCCACAGGATTGAGCTGTACTTTTCAGATTGTAACGTTAAAGCCTATATGGTGCCTGGTCCTCCTGGAAACAGGATTGAATCGTACTATTTGGGCTGCAAATTTTAAGCCTAGGTAGTGTCTGACCCTCCTGCGAAACGGGATTGAGCTATACCGTTCGGGTTAAGCTTAGGCGGTGTCTGGCCCCCCTGTTAAACGGGATTGAGCTATACTGTTTAGGTTGTCACGTAAAAGTCTAGATGGTGTCCAGTTCTCCTGAAAACCAGCGTAAAATTACCCTTGCTCACAAGGGTATATTATATAACTGTGAATTCAAATAAACAGATAGAGTACTCTATGAAGAAAAAAGAAAACTTACCCCGCATCACCTATTATTTAGAAAAAAGAAGTAATAACAAAAATAACCCATGGTATCATTGAAAAAGAATGAAACGCAGTCAATTAAAACAAATTTTCTTTTAGACGGTATCACTTAACAAGCTGTGGAATTATGTTGACAGTTAATTAACAACTAAAGTAGTATGTCGAAACATAGTAGAATGATTAAATCATAGTATTAGTAGGAAGAAAGTTTCTGAATGATCAAAAATTTGATGAAAGGGAATAATATAGTCCCAAGTTGCAGGATCGTGGACACACACAACTGAGGAGTCCCATACTAAGACGAAACAGCCGTCCAATGCTTTCCGGTTCCCCATGGTAGTCTCTAAGAATAATATTCAGAGTTGAGTTTAGAAAGTGATCACTTTGTGAGGTCAATGTAACTTGCTTTAAAAAATCAAGTGAATTTATAAATACACATTCATGTTTTCCAGACAGTGTAGTTAGTTTTAAGCCATCCACAAATGGTGAGGCGGCTGGAAACGACAATGACAGCTTACAAGTTAAAGAGTTTTTCTCTCTGAAGGATTTCATTAGATAACTTTTCAAGTTATGATATGCTTCCAATGAACTAAATAGATCTTTCGCATATAATGTCTTTTCTCCGTAATCACAATACCTTGAATCTATAAATGTAAACGTATTATCACTATAAGCTATAAGCTAGCCAGTTTGACGCATGTTTCGTCCTGTTTGGGACTCGTCAGCTGGATGTACCTGCAGATCAGAGTTGATGCCCCTCTGG
This sequence comes from Schistosoma intercalatum, assembly GCA_944470365.2. Lineage (NCBI taxonomy): Eukaryota > Metazoa > Platyhelminthes > Trematoda > Strigeidida > Schistosomatidae > Schistosoma > Schistosoma intercalatum. The sequence continues at coordinate 5,265,565 of OX103729.1, read as the reverse complement.
GACTCGAACCCTGTACGTTCGCTTCAAATAGGACACAACGCGCGTCCTGGATCCAACTGCTAACTACTATCCATCTTTGCTTGAAATAATTGTGACTTAAAGCAATATCGATTAAATTCGTACAGGATGAACATATGCCAGTCAGATCAATTACAATCCCGAAACATCAATGAGAAGATTCAAGTAAACAATATCAAGTGTATTATCATTATTTAACTAGAATGATTGATACTGCGTTTTCATTCTGATCAGGTTTATTGAAAGTTGATTTTGGATTCCTTTTATTATTTCCATAACACAATATAACAAAAGATGGCGGGATACAGACCAAGCCTCACTGAGTGACTGATTTCACATATACCTAATGAACATGACCTTTTAGTGAATCAAATGGAAATCTGAAAAATATATGAACTAATAAAGTTGTGCAGCCCCTCTCGGGCTACTGTTGGTCCCAAGCTCAGATAAAGGAGGAGGGTTGGGCAGGATTAAGTTAAGAATGTATATCGAATAGTATTACAATAGTTCCTTGTGAATTACTAAATAATCCTATGACTGGATGTTAAGAACACTACTCTCTACATTCGACCCATTGGTTGTAATTTCATATCATGTTCTAGTGAATTGGACATCTCTTCTTTAGACAGTGACATTATATGAATAGTAGATTGATTCAAAGTATCTACCATGATTATTTCTATTAGTGATTATTGATGACATAACAATTAGACAACTTATAGACAGTATTACCAATGGACACAATATTACAATAGCTGAATAGAATATATTTCCTTATGAGTGTCAATGAACTTACATGATTTGAGCAATATAGAAATTACTGACAAAATGAGTAAATACTGACCAAGTCTAAACATGAGTATGTTTAGTAAACAATTAGGTACTTTATATTTTACAACCTTGTTTATACATAAACACACACACACACAATTAAGAACAACATCATTACGAATATACAATGTAACTTATATTATCACATCTATACACTTAAAGTGTTATTGAATGATTATCTCAAGTGTATGAATTCGATTTCATACTTAAGTATGTTTGTTTCCTTACCATTTAATTAGTTATGTAAAACTTGATTCTTATGATTCATTACAATTATAATAGTTGAGATCATGAGTTAATTGAAGCTAGATAATCATGGAAAACCTAGAAGCACTGGACAGTCATTTCGACGATCTCCAAGATGTATTTCCTGGAGTTCCGGTGAGAAACAGTGACTAGTGGAGTTCAACTGGGTGTGTTGTGAAATAGTAACTCATTGAAAAAAATCGTGAATGTGTCACTCAATTTCGTAGATTGGTTGAAGTTAGACATTAACATCGTTGGATGTAGGGAAGTTCAATGATCTAGAGGTTAAGCGGTCGTGCACAAGACCGATAAGTCGTTTGTTGGAATCTCGCAAGTCGGAATTGTGAATGCGCACTGTTGAGGAGCCCCATACTACGACGAAACGGCCGTCCAGTGTTTCCAGGTTTTCCATTGTGGTCTTGCTTCAATCGACTCATGAATTCGACTACTAAATTACTTTAATATCTACAAAACCCCTCTCTGATTATTTTAGAAATGTTTATAACAAACGATACTGGATTCGTGAAACTTGTTAGCTGTTGTGTATATTTACCATATTTTATCCTATTACAACTTTAAGAAATGTTATTTCTGAAAGTATCTAAGTCTAAATAGGTTTTGTTTATCTTCAATAAGTTCTCGTTTCAAACTTAACATAAAAATGTTTCGACCTATTTTAGAATATATGGATTGAAAACATAAATGTTATAACGGTTGGGCTTCCACGTTTACACGTATGGGACGTTAATTTACCGTAGACGAATATCTACAGTAGATTCCCTCCCAGTGTCTATTCTACAGGACGTCAACACACGTCAACACGTAACTAGAATGTGAATATATCTTCACACCAAAAACTCGACACAATCCAATAAAAATGAACAATCAATAATAAATAAGGATTGGGGAATTATATAACTCATCTAACTCCTGTCAGACTATCTAAACGTTAGACTATTCTCACCCACGCATCAATAAGTAAAAAAATCTATTACGGAACGATCAAAATTACTTAATTTAAACGAGATAAATTGCTAACTTGATGGGATCTAAAGTGAGATGGTATCTGACTACAGTTAATTTACTATATCAACCATAACAATGAGAGAATTATTCACTAGCCGGAACCCGGCAGGATCGTGGATGCACACTATTGAAGAATTGTACAATGGAACGAAACGGCCGTCCAATGTTTCCAGGTTTTCCATGGTGGTCTAGCTTCAATGGACTCATGAACTCAACTATTAAATTATTATAATATTCACAAAACCCTTCTCTGATTAAAATTCTTGTATATTTGAAAAATAATACATGGAATTCTTGAACCATTTATTCACTAAGTGTGGTCGGTTTATCTCACGAAGTATTTCACTCAAAGAATCAAACAACAATATCGTCTGAATACATTAAATGATTCATTCATTCACTTATACATGTTATCAAGCCTGTTGACAACTTAAAGCATATACACCAACTTAAAATATTGGTATTACTAATTATCAATTGAATAGTTGCAAATACATTGTAAGATAGGAGATGTCTGTTATCAAAGATTGGGAATAAGTAGAATATTTAATGAAAACAGGCATTCATCGAACATTTGCAGTATCGTTCGTCAGTTTTCAATTTCAATTTCCAATAGAACTGTATTAAAACTATGAGACATTAAGAATCAGTAGAAAGTGATCACATTGGGGGGAGGAATTGTCTCCAAAACAAACATTTCCCCATGGTTTTCATCCTATTGTGGTTTGATCTATGAAATGAAACTTCACTTGTTTGATGTATTAATTATTCTTGATATTGAGAATAGCACTTCAAATTGACATATACACGAAACAATGAATATTTATCATTGATTTACCTTATAGCTGCTTTATAATCATTCACGTCAATTTATTCTGTACTTGTTACTCGTGAACAAATCAAACAGTATACCTGATTACGTGGCCAGTAACTGCAATAAGATAGTTATTTCGCTAATGTATCTCAATAACTATCTGTTAATTTTATGTTTCCCCTCCTAACTCTTATGAACTGTGAGTGATTTCAGATGCATGTTTCATATTACACGTAATTCCATTACTACTGTTATCATATCGACGTTGATTGTAATAGTGTGGAAAAGTAGAAAGTGTTGTGTGAAGTTGTTTCTTTGTGTTATGGAACCACTTCGAAGTACGTACTTACTACTCATGAAAGAAAATAACTTGAACAGTCTTATTGTGAATGCCTGGATGCCTGATTGTTTCTTATATGTGTTGATTTGTTGTACACTGCTATTATTCAAGTCTTTTCATCTCCCGTAATGTTTAAGCTCTAAGTCACCGCTTTTCACTGTTTTCACGTGTTAAACCATGCTATTGATTATTATCATGAATACATTAATCTTACCGTCGATATTCACTGACCGCTGTTATCACTTGAGGTATCAGTTTATAGTAGATTATATGAAAGGCATGATTGCCAATGTTCTCAGCGAATTGAAATTTGTTTTATTAATAAAGATTTGAATTGGATTCTAAAACTAATTTAACTTTTCCATCTAAACGCCTTAGAAGTATTGCTTGCATCTACTGGGTAAGTGATAGTAAGGTTAGACGCAGGGTATTAGGGAATGATGCTTTATGAAGCATCCTATTTTTCAGTGCTTTGCTGTACCTAGATTTCATATGCATATTTAAGTAAATGAAAAGGTTTCAGGGACAGACGACTATACTGCGCAGCAGTTTGTTTTATTCTACTTTATGGTTGCGAACTGTGGTCATTAATGGTAAGCAACTAATACTTGATCACAGATGTTTTGGAAATATTGCTCGCATCTGCTGAGATCTCTGGGTAAGTAAAATTGAGGTTAGACATAGGGTATTAGGCAATAATGATTAATCAGTTGGTGAGGTTGTGAATCGTTATCGACTGAGATGCTTGGGCCACGTGTTACGTATGCCTGAACACCGATTACCATGATACGCAATGCTAACTAGTGTTGAAGATGTATAGTAGAAAGTTAGGGGCAGCCAAACCAAAACATGGCAACAGTCCTTGAAGTCACTTATTACACGTTAACAATAGAACACGTTTTTACCATAATATCATATAATGATTAACAATTTGAAAATGTAGCATATATGTTCATCAGATTATGTAACAATATTGATTCGTATTGATTTATTCTTCTTTTATATTCAATTTGTTTCATTAGGAAACAGTGCTACTCTCCATAGAGATCCCTTAAAATAGCATGATTCAAGCCAGGTTAGGATAAGTTCACTAAATAAATATAATGAAAGTAAATCTATTAATGAATTGCGGGGAAATATGATTACAATTTTGTTCATTTTATATATGAATTAAAGTTAATGTGTTCTGTTTGGCAAGCCCTATGAAAGTTACATTGTGGTGAACGAGAACACACAGTGATTTAATGGTTTACGTACGTCTGTTACTCCTCGCGAGAGAGAATTAAATTATTAAATTACTACAATCTCCACTAAAACTCTCTTTGATTATAATCATCATGTGCTCACTAGTGACTGTCAACAAGAGTTATTACCTAGTGTTCTAGTGAGAAGCTATGACCAGTGGAGTTCAAGTGGATCTCTTGTGAGACTGTAACTCACTGAAGACAATGGTGGATGTGTCGCTCAATTTCGTGGATTAGTTGAAGTCAGATATTAACATTGTCGGATGCCAGCAACTTCAGTGTTCTAGAGGTTAACCTTTCGCGTACAAGACTGATAAATCCTGTGTTTGAATCTCGCGAGTCGGGATTATGGATACACACGGATGAGGATCCTGAATTGAATTAATAAATCAGTTTATAATTAAGCTTACAAGAAGTTATACCAAAATTCCCTTAAATTTGATAAAAAAAGAGAGAATGATTTGATGACGTCATAATTATGACAGATTTATTGACACTTATCAAGATAATGCAGTACAAAATTACTTCTCTTTTGGGCTATTTAAGGTTACTTTTTTTGAATAGTTGGACTGTACACAACTATGAGTCAGAAAGAAATTACTGAGGTGTCCTAATTTCAGCGAAACTATAATTTATGGATGGACCAACCAATCAGATATAAGATAAAAAGTATCGGTTTTTGACGCGAAATTCACTTCTCCATTACGGTAAATAGAAGTTTGGTATTATTGCTGATGTCAGTTTGTGATGACAACCTGTAGATCTAATCGCTAACTTTAACTATCAACTGTAAATCATGATTCGGTTTCCCTAAAATAGTTTATAACCTTCATTTGGTCCTAGTTGTTAGGTGGATACTTACAAGGACAGTCTAGCGTCGTTCAAAGGTCATTCCTAAATTATAGTTTCACTTTAATTTTCTAAATGTCCGCTGTTTACAACCTGTGATATTTGAAATCATAATTACAAAATGAATCTAGATTAATTACATAAAAGAGTTTAGTTAGAAATGTTTAGTATTAAAGTATCCAGGTTGTTAACAGTACAGAAGTACATTAGCTGGATAACTATGACAGGATAGTGAAAGTGGATAATTATTCAGTACTGAGTAACTGTGAATGATTTCTAACCACTCACAGCTATTTCACATGTCATAATAACGCTGAGACTAGTATGATAATGTTTGTTTTATGAATAATATCTGTTATACACGATAAGCTCCTTTATAATTTTCACGAGGTCATAATGTTTTTGCGAACAAAATATCTATTTGACACAGTGTGTACATGTCGTGGGTAATGTTTTATAAGCCAATGCAAGCGGTTGAAAAGCTTTAAGACATACAGTAATGTTGTGTACGAGAATACCAGTGGAAGCAATGATAGCACTGCTAAGGAGTCCCATACTAGAACGAAATGGCCATCCGGTGCTTCCAGGTTTTCAGTGGTGGTCTACGATTCATCCATTCATAATATCAATTGAAACTCAACAATTTACACCACCCTATACTGTGCTCACTAGTGACTGGCTTCAAGATGAGTTTCCTGAAGTTCTAGTGTGCGTTGTAGAGGCAGTTACTGACTGAAGACAATAGTGAGCGGTGACGCAATATGGTAGATTGGTTAAAGTTAGACATTAACGCCATTGGATGCCGGAAAGTTCAGTGGTCTAGAGGTTGAGCGTCCGCCCGTGAGATTAAAAACCATGGATCGTGGATGAGCACTGCTGAGGGGTCCCATATTTGAAACAGCAGAAAATTCATACTGATGTCGTGAAAATCCGAGTCGACTAAAACAGTACTAATATTAGAATGAGATTAAAAATTGAAAGGAAATTAATTAGAAGCAAAGTTGATATACAAAAAAGAATTCTACTTCTTAATTTCAATATATCAGAAGTTGTTGATACATATACCTTTTAACAACAAGATAAGTGACTCTAATTAAAATGAACTTACTCATTCTCCTGCCTTATCAAACTGAATAGTAGTATTTAAAACCAATTGAATAATGTGTATATCACTAATTTTGTATTTGAAGTGATCGTTGAAGGTATTCAGTAAGAAACTTTATAAATAGGTTGTTGGTTATATTGTGCTCTTCATCCAGATAGGTCTGTAATCATGAGATGACCGATATTTTTGGATTAATTCGATCACATTTCACCTTCATTCACACTTAGAGACATTAACACTGAACCCTTTGAATCGCAACTAACCTGATGTACGACTGACGTATATATACAACTGATAGATCACTTCAAAATAAGTAGTCTATAAAATAGAACCAAGAACGTGTGTTTTATCCTAATTGAGGCTCGTCAGTTTGGATGTTTCTGTATCTAAGAGTTTGTTTAACACAGTTCTTTTCGCCTTAAACGCCAAACACTTATGATCCACAAAACTTCTCCGCCATAGAACACACTTTCTTAATTAACTTATTCAACTTAGTTCCAAGGTTCTGTCATACAAAATCGGGAAAATTTGCAAAGATTCTGAATAACGGTCTTCCAGCTATACGAACTGTATAAATTACACATAATATTTACAAATACTACTTTCAGCCAGTCAATAGTAAAACTAAAATACAAGAATATTGATTGATTATATTTGAAACCTGATTGAAACAGATTGACTAATAATAATAATAACTCCACCTACAGCCCCTCTGGGCTACAATCGGCCCCAAGCCCGGATAAAGGAAGAGGGTTGGGCATTGGATTAGCGACCCCATCCCGTTTAGGAGTAAAACGTTAATTTGAATTAACTTACAATTTCTCCCATCTGTCTTTGCTGAAATATTATTTTACAGTTTTCATTTACACAAAATTCATTTATATACCATGAGGTAGGCTACCAAAGGAAGTCGTCAAAATTGCGTTTAGGTTAACTATGAAAAAGCAAAAGCAGCATATCTACGAATATCCGGAACTCAAAACAACTCTCAACAAACACTAAATTCAGAATTTTCAATAAAAATATCAAGATAGTTCCATTGTATGGAACTGGAACTTGGAGAGCTATGAAAGCAATTATCAAGAAGATACAAGTGCTTATTAACAGTTGTCTACGCAAAGTAATTCGGATCCGTTGATCAGACACTATCAGTAACAACAATCTACTGTGGGAGAGAACAAACCATATATTTACTAGAAAATATTCCAGTGAGTGATATCGATTGTATGACATAACTTTCAACAGCTATAATACATAATCTCACATCTCACTATTTAGTAATATTATAATAGCTCAAGGTTATCAACATCTGGAACTAAAATTCATTTGATGAATTGCAAACGAATGAGAATTTGCATCTACCGTTTACGGTTATTCAATACTAAGAATAATTAAAAGATGCAATCAAATGAATTCGAATTTAATTACTTATTTTAATAAAAATGACTTACATTATTGCATTAATCGTCGGACTGAAATAAGAATGCTTGTCAAACAAGATCATACATCATTTGAATGATATAACGGTTATACAGTGTCTCTAACATTGTCAAATCTTCGTAAGCATTCGCGTGCGAAACCGATAGATCCTGAGTTTGAATCCCGCGGGCGGGATACTGGATGCCCACTGCTGAGGAGTCCCATACTAGGACGAAACGGCCTTCCAGTGCCTTCAGGTTTTCCATTTTGGTAAGTTAGTATTCTCCATTTTCTATAATCATCATCAACTATAGACAGTTTCAATTTAATAGTAATAAAGGAAAGAATGTTATGTATGGAAATCTTGATTTGCGCTTACCTTGGATCAGCTAAAATCATAGAAGAAAACATTATATTAAACACTAAGTCAATAATCTTTATTTTAAGTTTATTGTTCATAACAATATCAACATTTTAATCAAAGACGGATAGGGGCTAACAGTGGAATCCAAGACGCGCGTTTCGTCCTATTTTGAGACTCATCAGCTGGGCTATTATTTTTGAAAATATTAGTCAATCGTCTCAGACTTCATTGTTCTTGCATTTTCATGTTAATTACTTTCTGTTCCCGGTTTTTTCTTGTCGCCCATCTGCCTAACATTCTGATCCTGACTATGGTTATATACTACCCATATCAATATAAGTAGCACACATCACACTACAATGGGGTTGTACATTGAAATTTTTTGATGCTTGATACCTGATTTCCACTTTAAGCTATCACTCATTTAAATTGGAATATTAATGTTTTTAAAAAGAGAACTGACCAGCCTGTATATGGTGTATGCTGCTTACATCAGCAGACATTAAACCAAGTGGAAGTGGAAACTCTAGCAGTAGAAGCTTAACAAGATCAAATGAAAGAGAATAGAAATGTAAATAGAAGGAATCATACAAAATGTAAAAGACAGTTGAAGGGAATGTACAAATGAAGTATTCAATGTATGGTTCTCCTATTATATCAAGATATTATGTAATTCTTTCTAGTTTAAAACATGTATAGAATATGTAATCAATCAATAAATGACATACTGTTATAGTACTTACATCTCTTCATTAGCAAAGTCATGATAAACATTGATATAGTCAGTGATTTTGTATTCATTATCATCTTTGTTACTGAAAACAAAAAAAAAAAAGTAATATATATCTAAGTAACTGATTTCTGGTTATAATCTAATAAACATATGATAGTGTATTAAAAGTAAGTAAATAATGAACACCTACGTAAAATTACAACCGTTAATTACAATTTGTATTCATTTGTTACAAATATACATTCATAAGTGAGTAGGATTGTATTCTAGTTGATAAAATTATTAGAATTGAAATTGTTAATACTGATTAGACACTAGCATTGTTGGATGCTGGTTCAGTGGTCTGGAGGTGAAGCATTCGTACGGGCGGGATCGTGGAAATGCACTAATAAAGGAGTCCCATAATAGGATGAAATGGTCGTCCAGCGCTTCAATCGACTCATGAACTCAACTATTAGATTACCGAAATTTCCACAAAACCCCCTCTGACAAATATTAATTGCTGAAATATTACTGTTTATGATTGAGATCATGAACTAGACTATGATTGAAAACCGTGAAGCACTGAACGGCCGTTTTGTCCCATTGTGGGACTCCTGAGCAATAGGTATGCACGATCTCGCCTCACGGGATTCAAACCCGGGGCCTTCAGTTTTGTGCGTAAACGCTTAACCTCTTGACTACTGAACTTGCCGGCATCCAAAGAATCGTGGATGTGCACTGTCAACGAGGATTCCCACAATAGGACGAGACGGCCGTCTAGTGCTTCCAGGTTTTCAATGGCAGTCTAACATCAATCAGTTTATGATCTCAATCAAAAACTTAATAATCTTTACAACCCTCTATTGATTATTACTGTTTACATTTGTTCAATTTTAGTTTTGTATGATATTGTTTCATCAAAATAGTTTCACATCTGGTGTAAATACTACTTCACAAATTACAATTGAAGTCTGTTCATATTTTACTTATAACTAATTAAGGTACCAGGTTAGTGGTGACTAGTGTTTAGTTTGTGTTGACAATGTTTTCAGAATAAGATAATTAATAGTATTTTAAATACTGTAGATGAATTCAATGGTAATACCATGATAAACACTTGTTGCACACGTTTGTCACCGCTAATTAATAAATAATAAATGATCTTGTAGTGGCTGTACTTCGTTAATCAATCACCCTCGTAACCTTTATTATATAAACCTCAACGGTGTTTGAAATCAGAAGGCAAAGAGAAGCAGCAACTACAGTTTATTAGCTCAGACCACAAAGCGGAGAGGCGAATGAGTGAGTTAGCGAGTCGAGTGAATAGGATTAAATGTATATGTATGTATTTGGGGGAATGAATGAATCATCGAATCAATTAACGGGTGGTCACACTAAAATGTGGCATCAGTGCTTGAAGTCATTAACTTCTAGTCTGAGCTATGTTGGTAGATGCAGACTACTTGGTTGGGGTCCACGTGACTATCGTAACCAATGGTTGGAGACTCTGGGTGACATGGCTCAAAATCGGTCACAATGGCATCGGTGTATACACTCTCTGTCTTCTCTTAAACTAAGAGATTAAAATCGCTTCATATCTTTCTTTCTACAAACTAATTCTTTCTTCATGTATTATATCCTTATACGCAATCTTTCTCGATGTAATGTGTTCTTTGGCCTTCAACTTTTCCGCTTCCCTTCAGGATTCCAAATTAGTGCTTGCCTCGTGATGCAGTAAATAAATAACCGAAATAAAATTAACTTAAATTTAGACAGTACAAAAGAAATAATGTTGAATATATTTTTCTGTTCAATCAAAATCATAATAGATCAGAATATATCAATGTCAAGTTGTTTTCGGCCAAGATGGTTCTGTGTAACATATCACTGTAGTAAATTGGTGCATAAAAAGGCGGTTATGTTTGTTTATATTATGTATGTTTATTTATCACACTAGTCTTCTTCTTCGCATTGAACTATACCGGGGTTTTTTTCTGTGCGATCTGTCGTCCAACTAACTGAGTTAGTTTGATTACGTCTTATCAAAGTATTAGAAGAATATAGCCAACTCTCATTTTTATTATTATAAATCAAATATCGGCAAGCCATTCTACTGCACTGAACGACCTTGTAGATCACCAGCGTAGATGATCTGTGTTGAATGATTAAGAGCCTACTTGAGTTAGATGGGGATGGTGTGACCAGCGGCAAATTTCGAACTCACATCTCGCGATCAGCATCTAACTTGTATTTCCACCTCAATGTGTCAAAATACTATGGCTGTTTTGAAGACCGTACAACACCAAGGACGTTAATACAGAAATATATTGGTAAAAATAAGTACAAGCGAAAGTTCGATCACCACCGCATGGGCCAGTCTACGGAGTACGATTAACCGATACACGTTGGTTGTCCTTGATCTTGACGAAGATTGATGATCTTTTCAACATTAAGTGATCCAATTGCCGGATAATTTGGCTAGGGCCTATTGACATTTCACTGATCCGACAGACTACTTCTCATCAGATTTCTCTACCATCTGTCAACACTAACTGAGGTGAAATCTGTTATTATTTCAGCTCATCTGTGGTTTTTCATAAAATATTATGCATGTAAGATGATTTATAGCTCTACTAGTAAATCATTAAAATCTGGCAAACTGAAATTAAAACAACATTTGGATGAAATTTACTTGATATTGTTTATTTGAATCTTGCTATTGATGTTTAGCACTGCAATCGATCAGTCTCTCTCTTATTGGCATATGTGTATAGTGTACGAATTGCTTTGATATTGCCTTAATTCATAAGAATTATAATCGAAGATTGATACTGGATAGCAGTGGAATCCAGTAATATGAATTTAAGCTTCATCCAATTACACAAGCAAGTGGTTATCAGGACTTAATAACTAAGTGAATAACACAATAACGTTGTGAATCGAACGGTAGTGAGTTCGAGTCCCAGAGTGATCATCAACTCTTAGATACAGGTAAATTCAGTTGACGAGTCTCAAATAGGACGAAACTCGCGTCCTGAATTCCATTGCTAGTCACTATCCATCTTTGCTCAGTTACATTCAAATATTAAAAAATGAAATATTTTCGATTTTTTTTGCTTTTGTTTGTTTAGTTTCAAGAGTCATTGCATCTAGATGAAGTTTATAACTTCCAATTAATTTTCTATGGTTACTTTTTTTTAGTTTAGAGAGTAGTGAACCAAGCGTAGGTGTTTTTTTGCACAATTGAGCGCATAGAAACAAGAAGAAAGAAAAAAGAAAGAAAAAAGAAAAGAAAACAAACTGTTTATGAATACAGTGAACTGCTTAAACAGATTTATTCATTTATTTATAAATACATTTAAAGTGATATTGTATTTCAAATTGAAGTCTTAATGGAATTTCGATATTCTTTGGTATTTATATTTACAGTAATTATGATTTATGAGATCCGTAAGTGTTTTTGATGAATAAAATTGTTTGTGGATTAGTTGAAGTTAGACATTAACACCGGCCGGCTCAGTGATCTAAAGGTTAAGCGTTTGCACACGCGAGATCGATAGGTCCTGGGTTCGGGATAGTGGTTGCGCACTATTGAGGAGTCCTATACTGGGACAAAACGGCCATCAAGTGCTTGCAGGTTCTCCATGGTGATCTGACTTCAATTGATTCATGATCTCAACTATTGAAAAGTTTTATTACCGATTATTATTATTTTTAGGGGCTTTATTCAATATATACAATATAGAATTCTCAACATAAAGTACACCAGCGAGTTTCCGTTTCTTACCTCTTGGTTGATCCTGACGATAAATACTGAGAGATTGCCAGTTTGATGTTAGCAGTCCAGTTAATTGATATCTGAATAATGTATGTTGTTTTCGACGCGTATTGCCAGTAACCACGTTATCTCTGATTGCACCGTTGGTAACTTGTACAATGAAAAGTTGTATACTTCTCAGAAACATAACTGAATAGGTTATGCGAATAGTAGGCCTAATAGATAACCTGTTGAAATATCTAGATGGTAGAGACAGGTAGCCTTAGCTGAAATTTTATAAATCATAACGTCTAGATCGATGAATTTAGCTTATATACATGTTTCATGTGGAGTTACCAGTTTTCAACAAGAAATTCCAAGGGATTACTTATACTCTATACTTTCAAAGTTGTTATTTAATCTCCTTTCGATGTAATCATCTTATATAATATTTGTTAGGTCAGTAATTTATATATCGGAGTTTGTGAAGATTATAAGATTTTCATAGTTTTCATCATATATTGATCTTTGATTGACAATTAACTAAAGTTATATGTGTATATTATATGTTGTCAACGAGGTGATCTAGAGATTAACGACTCTTCTAGAAATCTAAGATGATGGCTTCAATCACCTGTGATGGTTTGCGAGTACACACTACTTGTGATTTCCTTATAAGGTGTTTAGAGCATCTGGTTTTTATTAGTTGTATAACTAAATTCAGTTTGTAAGTAATTCATTGAATGGTCTTGACATTAAAACTTTCAATTGTTGAGATCATGAATCAATTGAAGCTAGAACACTATGGAAAACCCGAAAGCACTGGATGGCCGTTTCGTCCTATTTTGGGGCTCCTCAGCAGTGCGAATCCATGATCCTGCCTCACGGAATTCGAACACAGGACCTGGCGGCCTCGAACGCGAGCACTTAGCCACTAGAACACTGAACCTGCCGGTATGCAACAGTGTTAATGTTTAACCTCAACCAATACATGAAATTGAGCGGCACATCCATTGTTGTCATCAGTGAGTTACTATGTCACAACAGACTCGATTGAACTCCACTAGTCACTGCTTCTCACTAGAACTCCAGGATACACCTCTTGAAGCCAGTCACTAGTGAGCATATGTTGATTATTATCAGAAAAGGGTTTTGTGGAGATTTAAGTAATTTCAATTGTTTTCATTTTATCTTTATTCATATATGTCCTTTATATTGAAACGGTTATCTGGATATACGTATTGAGACTGCTTTTTTGTCATTGTCAGATAAAATGTTTATAAGCACTATAGAGATTAAAAAGTCATCACCTTTTGGAAATTTGAGACCTTCGCACCGGCGCGTGAACTTTTGGAAATGAATTTCGTTCAATCTTGACATGTTCAGTCATGCTAAATCATAGTGATAAGGTTGAAAGAACTTAAAGTCAAATAAAAACTTTTATAATGAACTTACATGATTGATTAAAGGGTAGTGGTGGCGGTGGTGGAGGGTTGTCATGTGTATTTGTTTACCGGAAATTCTGTAAACACTGAACTATTTAAAGCCTGTTATCTATGCAGTACTCTGAAGAGAAACAATCAAGAAAAATAGTTTGTTTTCTGTCCAAATAAGTGAGAAAAAGGTTACTAATGACAGTCAGTATATTTTATTAAATTTAGGAACATAAAATTGAATAATAATGTTAGTTTCTATGGAGGATACAGAGAACTATGAAACAGAAATATAATGAGTGGATATATTTTGCCAAGTTAATTATTGACAAAAGGATCACTCTACCTTACATAAAAGGCATATCAGAAATGATAACGAGGCTACTGAAAACCTTCGGAATAGGTGTTGCACACAAATCAACGAAATCCCTACAATCAATCGTATGCAAAGCAAAGGATGAAATGACAAAAGACGACAAAATAAATTGTGCCAACTGAGAAAAACACTACATCGGACAAAGCTGACTCCCTCTTCATCTTTGCCTGAATGAACATCAATTAGCAGTCAAACGCCATGACATTGTTTTTGCTTATAGTAATGCACGTGAATGAATGAGGACATACATTCGACTGGAAAAATGTGGAGATTTTAGATAGAGGCAATTTCAAAAGTTTGCTACTCAGATCAATCACCAATCAATAAGCACATTGAAATCGATCCAATATATCAACCAATCGGGAAAATTATGCACAAACATAGGAACAAAAATCAAACCAATGGGAGATGCAACCAAAACAAAGAAGTAAACAGTGACAGGTTTAAGGTGAACAAGAACCAATCAACATCGAGGTGTACAGGACAAGCTGTGAACCATATGTGGAGAAATCCGAACACTTCACTTCTATCTGAAGTTTGTGCTGATGACGCCGTTCAGAAGAACGATGTAAGCTCCAAACCATCCAGCTCAAAGAACAAAACTTTACCAAAATAGTTACTATATTATATGTGATTAAGAAAATAACATTTTAAAGATATTCATCATGAATAATTGTTTTACGTAAACTAAGAATGAAGCAAATATTCAATGAATACGGAAGTAGTATTTTTATGAAGTGTGAGAAATCATTATGGTTTATTGTTTAAAATAACATGGAGGTATAGAAGTGAATTATTGATTTCTACAGTTCGCTCAAATGGTATAGTTTTTCATATTAAATCAGTAAATATGTAACGAAAGGCTTGTTCATCGATTCATTTATTTATTTGGTACAAAGGAGCATCGAATACATATGTACCACACACAATACTTGATTTCTGTGTGTGCTGTGATACGGCACGGGTACTCAAATCGAAATAGATGGTTTGCTTAACGGGCCACACCCTGAGCGTTCGACCTAAAGGTCTGATCCACAAGGCAGTGGTGCATCATCAGAAGATGCAGTCTCATGGTAGCTGGTGACTGGTAATTGGTTCATATGCCATTTTTTTCTTCAGGATACTGGAACTTATGTGTACCATTGATTTGGAATCAAGGTTTTCCAGCTCCCCTAGGTGGACTCTCTGTGTCCACCAAACCGGTTAAAGCACTGGACATTTGCTTTCCGTCCTCCCAGTTTCGTAAACTTTAGTAATGCCACGAGAAGGCAATGAGTAAGACTTCTTCAGCAGTGGCTGTATACGCGTGACCATGTGAGAGCATTTCCGGAAGGAGAGCTAATTCTCTCCACCCTCGGTCATATCAGGGTATTTGAGGGTCATCTATCTATATAATTATAACTAAATATAATTGTTTGTTAAGAAACTGTTACTATGTTCATTTAATGGTTTATATTTCAGAACGGGTGCAACGTAAGTATATCTTTAATTTGTTATCAATACAACAAATAGAAACTGTGATAAAACTGACAATTTCACATACAAAAAAGAGAAAAAACCATAATTGACCTTTTCATTCATCAATTATCATTAAAGATTAATTTAGATTTCAGTTTTTTTATTGTTTCCCTTAGTTACAACACATATCTGTTTTCTTTAAAATTCTAGTTTCAGTTTTATTTCCACCATCAGGTAAACAAATAACAGTGTAATCTATTAAAGTGTTATGATGTTTATGTAACATATTAGTATGTTTGATTGTTGTATGCCAATAAAATATTCACAGTTTAAAATTATTCATTTCCTCATTTATGTTGTATGTAATTTAATGGTTGAGATAATGAATCGATTGATGTTAGTCCACCATTGAAAACCTGAAAGCACTGGATGGCCGTTTTGTCCTATTGTGAGACTCCTTAGCAGTGTGCATCCACGATCCCGCCTGTGAGCTTCAGACCCAGGAGTTCCGGTTTCGCGCCTCTAGACCACTGAGTCGGTATCCAATGGTGTTAACGTCTAATTTCAACCAATCCACAAAATTGGGCCACACGTCCACCATTGTCTTCAGTGAGTTACCTGG
This sequence comes from Schistosoma intercalatum, assembly GCA_944470365.2. Taxonomy (NCBI): domain Eukaryota; kingdom Metazoa; phylum Platyhelminthes; class Trematoda; order Strigeidida; family Schistosomatidae; genus Schistosoma; species Schistosoma intercalatum. Next base: position 5,248,948 of record OX103729.1, on the reverse strand, counting down.
TTGAAATCCACTGGTCACTGCTTCTCACAAGAACTCCAGGAGATACCTCTTGAAGAACGTCACTAGAGAGCATATGATGATTATAGTCAGCGAGGGTTTTTGTGGATATTATAGTTATTTCAATAGTTGAACATGATGCACGGTGGCTCAATTTTGTGGATTGGTTAACATCGTTGGATGCTGACCCAGTAGTCTAGAGGTTAAGCACTCGTGCCCAAGACTGATATATCCTGTGTTTAAATTTCGCGAGATGGGATCATGAATGCGCACTTCTGAAAAGTTCCATACTAGGATGAAACGGCTATCCAGTGCTCCCAAGTTTTCGACTGGTGGTCTAGCTTCAATTGACTCATGAATTCAACTGAATATGTTTAGGATACTTTTGTTTAAATATTAAAATACGCAAACATTCATTGTAATATCACCTTACTAACATAGATATAATCCAACTAAATCATAAGCGATTTGATAGGATTGTATTGTAAGTTCTTATGACAGTTACAGAGTAGTTGATTTTTCCAAATGAATTAGGTATATGAAAGTTAGAAACACCACTGAATATTGTTGTATGTTTCACAAATATAAAAGGTTTTAAACCAACAGCAAATAAGTAAGTATACTCATGAATAACTAATTTGTTTAATGAAACTTATATTACTGTAGGTTTTACCACTTTTCTTGGTGAAACACATTACTGAATAAGATTTGTAGTACTTTATTCTTGAACTATGACTTAGTGATGCGTACATACTTAGTAACGCTTGTAACCCCTCATTGAGGAGCATAGGCCACTCATTAGCATTCCTAATCAAACTCTGTTCTGGTCAATCCTTTCTTGTTATTTCCAGTTGCTATTCATCCTTTTCATGTTTGCTTCCAATTCCCGACGTAGTGTGTTCTTTGAACTACCTTTTGCCCTTTCCCTTCAGGATTCCAAGTTAACTCTTGCCTCCTCCTTTACCAAAGCTTGGGGCTGGCAGTAATTCTAAAAGAGCTACAGGAGGAGTTATGACTTAATGATGTATGTAGTAATTTCAACCAACATTAATATCAGCCCTTTTCATAAACTTAATGACATTTTTGTAATTTCGACTGAAAATATTTATGAGTTCCCTGTAAGGACAGTGTGGAATATTATTTGAGTTGTCTTATGAATGACGTGTATTTCAACTGTATCAAAACTTGTAATGTTTGTAGCTGAAATATTTTTGACACATAACAACATAATCACTTTTCCGATTTATACATTGTAAATCAAGTGTCTTTGAAAACTGATAATAACCACAACTTATAGTGTTAGTGTGATTGTAGTTAGCATAAGACCATCCTTAAGATGGTGGTTGGATGTAGTCAATAGCAAACCCTGGGCCCAGTTTTCGTTCTATTTGGCACTCGTGAGAAGGTGTACCTGTAATTTGAGAGAACTGATGCTTCCTAACGGACTCGATCCCGTGTCACCCAGCTTCATAGTCAGAGAGGTTACCACGGAGCTATCCGGGCCGTGATTGGCCTCCTGTAGGACTAAGATGGGAGCATCAGTTCCCTCAATATTACAGACACACCTAGATGACGAGTGCCAAATAGCACAAAACCTAGTTCTAGGGTTTCCTGTTGACTATCCCCAACCACCATCTTATCTGAACATAGTCACCTAGACTGGTGGCCATATTGCAACTTGGTCGATAGGATTCGATCTACACTAAGAAGGAACTGACATACATGACGTTGATCACCACCCAATGATCAATCAGTTGTGAATAGGAACATCATTACTGCACAACAGTGAAAGTAAGAATAACGTCTAATGCTTTGGTTACATTCTACAAAGATATTGTCTTAGAGAGTAGTCTATAACTGCTAGCAACAGTTGGTCTCGAACTCAACTGGGAAATATCTAAGAATGCTTTGTACAACTTACAGCTATTTAATTGCCTTATTTAACTCCACAATCTAGAATAACTGTTATAAAGATCCTATATTGTTAAACTGTCTAAAACAAGCATAATGTATGGAGATAATCCAAAGTTTAAACACACTTACTCAACTTTGATCATCATGAATACATTAGCATAGTTATTCAATAATGTTAGAATTGTAGAAAAAGCACGAAAGGGCGAGACAATAATTTATGGAGGAACCCTTGCACGACAATAGACTGACCTATAGAGTGTCTACCTGATAACTAGGACCAAATGAAGGTTTTAAATTAGTATGGAGAATTGGAGTTATGATTTACAGTTGATGATTAAGGTTAGGCATTAGATTTCAGGTTTTCATTACGCTTTGACATCAGCTATAATGTCAAAACTCTACTGAATCAAATGGATGGGTGAACTTCGAGTCAAAATTTGAAACTTGTTATCTTATATGTGATCGGTTCGTCCATAAATTATAGTCCCGCCACCATTTCATTGAGAAGAGATTTCTACTTCTTCTTTGATAATTATTATTCAAGAATTTTTTCCATAAGCAAGAAGATCATTTTATGATAACCTTTTTAGAACATTGTGTGAACGACTTGTGTAAGATGACATTTTTTATGCCTATGATATGTTTTACCCCTTGTACCATGTTATGTTCCATTTTGCTGTTAACAAAACCAATTGTACACCATTGAACTTATATAAAAAGAATATTTTAGTAAATTTAGACATAGACATACCTAATCAGATTGAATAATGTACTGAAAGTAATGTTCTAGTAATCATGATGGATTTTGGAAGAAATGATTAACATCACCGATGTCCTATGAAATTCGTAATGAACACTGAATTATCCATAAACATGAGTATTGGATTGTGTAAATCGTTGAGTTTTTCTTAAGATCATGAATTGATCGTTGTTAGACAATCATTGAAAACCTAGGAGTACTAGACGGCCATCTCGTCCTAGTATGAGAATCCTGAGCAGTGCACATTCGTGATCCCGCACGAAGGAATAGAACCCAGGACCTCCAGCCCCACAAGCAAAGGCTTCACCTCTAGACCACTGAGCTGGCATCTAACGGTATTAACTTCTAGCTTCAATCGATCCACAAAATTACGCGAACATCTTCCATTATTTTCAGTGGGTAACTGCCTCACATAGAACACGGATTATCTGTGATTAGTTAGTATTATTTCCGATACATCACATTTTGAACAAATCTCATATTACCAATCTTATAGTATTATCCAGTCTTTATTAATTACACATGACTTTCACAAAACCATTAGAACGAAGGCCTAATTTTAACATTCTTTCAAGTCGAAAACATCCTGTAAAATTATGCAAGATTCTGGGATTCCGAATGATAATTTATACTATTTCTTCATAGAAATACCAAGAGTTTACTACCGAAGTATTATAATGTCCATGTCCCATTTAAAGTGGACATATAGGATGTAATTTCCTTGGGAAACTCAAAAGTTTAGGAAACTCATGATTAGGAACTTCAATCTCAGTATAGCTACAAGTAATTAGTTTAAGTAACTTCCATATTTGTGTTAAAGTAGTAATCCACTAAATGACTTTACTAATCATGATATTAGATAATAGGGCTTACTTACTTACCTACGCTTGTTACTCCGTATGGAACATGGGCCGCCGAGGGGGATTCTCCAACCCATTTTGTCCTGGGCCTTTGTTGTTCATTTTTCCCACATCTGTCTTCACTGCTAGGCGAATTGTGTTCTTTGATATTCCTCTCCCCCTTTGACGTTGAGGATTCCAAGTGAAGGCTCACATTGTGACGTAGTTGGGTTCTTTCCTCAATATGTGTCCTATTCTAATAAGGTTAGATGTTTAAACAATTCAACTGTGTACATTATTAATTTAAATAAGTTCATGTATTTTTCATATTCTGTACTAACAACAAGTTATTTGTTTTTTTAAATTTTATATTGACTAGTGAACTATTTATACATTGTTCAACAAGTTTCGGTAATTGGATGAGATTGCTATTTTGATCCGATAGGCAACTTATAACAATGCACAATATGTACATTGAAATTTTGATATACTTCAATTACCATGGTAACAATATCAATGAATTGTTAATAAATTGTCTTTTACATAAATATATAATCTATATATTCCAGTCATTTTCTCAATACCTTCAATTTCATTTATATTTGATAAATGCTATATCTTGTCAATTGAACGCTGTTTGTTATATCTGGTTGTCACTGTTTTTTATGTCGGAAAATGCTTATCATTTATACTCGAAATAAGGGACCTCAGTAATTTCCATGACGGGAAAATAAGAACACAAAGACTGGTTTAAGTGAAGATTTATTAACCTACCCCCCTGCCAAAAATAACAACAACGACGACGACCTTAGTCAAAATTACACTCATTTATATATTGATTCCTAAACCCATAATTAGGATGAAATCACATAAATCACAAGCTGAGCATAGTTCATGTTCAGTGAATATCGTTTATATCGTATATTATGATGAATGGAATATCATAAGGAGGGAAACAAAACCGAATACTACACTGAATCCTAAATCACATTGAATTGAAATGGAATTAGTATTGAATCAAAATCATAATGAGTAAATCAATCTAATTTTGATTTTTTTCTCCATCATATCACCTCCCTTTCGTTTTTTTCTGAAGACTGAAAGTTTAGATACTGACTTTAAATGTTCTAACTTTATCCTCCCCCCCCCCTAAGAAATAATTCTAGGTCCTCAAATCCCTAAATTACAATCAATGTGACTCTATTGAAAATATATTTCCCGCATTGAATAGAGAATTCACTAGAACTGACTACATGGTGAAGATCAACATTTCCATCTCATTAGTAGATAATGGATTACTAGAAAAATCAGAATCTATCAAAATTTCATCAGGTTCTTGATTATCAATTAATAAATCGAACATATTTTTCTCATTTTTTTAAGAAGTTTCATCAAAAACATGTGTGCCATTAGCATAACTCATATCTGGTAAAACAACTAGAGAATCATGATCAGTAGATTCATGGGGAAGTTTTGTCGTAGAATGATGCAACTGTTTTCGTTATGATGCTTGATTCATTTCCTGTTTCTTCGTGGTGGTAGATTACTGCAAGAATTTCATCAACATTTAACGAGACATCGTCCTTCTATGAGCTGGGCAAGTCAGTGTCTGTACATTGTGTTTTGAAGGGGGTATGTCTCTGAAATGGACGTTTCTGGATCACTGCTACTGCTTCGTTTACGTTACTGCATGTTAAAGATTCATAAAGGCTTTCATCAACACCTTCATACGTTCTGCAATCATTTTCCAGCTGTGTACGCAATTTACAAATTAGTTTATTAAGTCCCGTCACATCTCCAAAGCATGGATGATTCATCAGCCGTGTGTGTAACTTGTTTATAAATACCAAACGATTCATTTAAAAACCCTAATGTTGTCGCTGAAATAGCACCTGTAAGTGATCGGAAGGGAGAGCCATTTTATGTTTCTGTATAAATAATCACAGTAATAAAAAAAACAGCATAACTAATTGATAACTAACGTCGTTCAACGACAACTGTGTATGCCGATTGTCATGGTTCTTTTGTTCTTGTTGTTTGGATGTTTTTTGTTACATCTGGTCGTCGCTGAATGCTATATCGGAAAACGCTTATCACTTATATTTGAAACGAGGGACCTATGCAGTAAACATTTGAATATTGATATTTGGGGTATAGTTTCATTCAACCCCGTACTCGTCAATTTTATTAAAGCTTTGTCAGGTCTTATGTTTAGGTATTCTGAAAAATACTCACTCACTCAAATGGATATTACTAGAAGAAGGTTTGGATTAATGGACAGTGTCTATGAAATAAACACGGTATGATTACACTTATGAATTTTTAATGACGTTTTAAAAGTGTAGGAAACAAGAAGTAAAAAGGAATCAGACACTGTACATAATTAGATATCTGCGAGTTATTATGTGGAAGACATGTGTACAATAAAGATAACTTTGAGATTATGATCAACGAAATAAATGTATGTCGCTAAATTTAGTGGATTAGTTGGAGTTGGACATTAACACCAATGGATGCCGTCAAGTTCACTGGTTTAGAGGTTAACCGTTCGCGCGCGAGACTGATAGGTCCTGGGTTCGAATCTCGCGAGGCGCGATTGCTGATGCTCACTGATGAGGAGACCCACACTAGAACGAAACGGTTGTCCAGTGCTCCCATGATTTCAATGGTGTTCTAACTTCAATTAGCTCATGATCTCAACGATTAAAATTACTATAATATCCACAAAACTCCTTCAGATAAATATGTTACATCATAGCAGAAGATTAATCTTGTTTTTCCCTTTGTTTGTATTGAGACCTACTGCTGCCAAGGCTGCTACTACGCTGGCCGTTTTCTCCTGCATTTGTTGTTGCGTGTGCGATAGAAGAGCTAGATCATCTGCGAAGTCTGGATCGTCTAGCCCCATCCTAGCTGTCCACTGCATCCCGTGCTTCCCCCCAGATTTTAACGTCTTCATAATCCAGTCGATTATCAGGAAGAAGAGAAAGGGTTAGAGTAAGCAACCTTGCCTGACACCGATCTTTACTTTGAACAAGTAGATTGAATTATAAGTTGAATTAAGATTCTTATTATCAAATGAGTTTACTCAATAGTCAGGTGGTTAGCGAAGAAAAGATGGATGAAGCTAATTTACGGGTCAGAATTATGAAAGATAATTGTTAACTTGACAGATATGAGGCAAATAAAAACGAGAAACATTGAGGTCATAATAACAACTTAATAGTAATCATGAAAAATTGTTAAAAAATAGTGATAACTGATTATGAATCAAAGTTACAAGAAGAAAAAAACAAAAAATACTTCAGTGGGGAATTAGGACCAAGGAGGGATGAGAGGTTGTAATTATCGTTTTTACACGCAGAGTTCGGGCTTGAGTTGATGTCTCAGCAATGGATAAGATTTTGATTCGACTTCCCTTGGAACTAATTCCTTTGACTGCGTACAATATTTCAAAAGACTCCTTTCAGAGTGATATGTTCCAAAGTTGATTAAGTGCTCCTGTATTGAACTAGTAGCTGTTTTGCATTCTTCTTTTCAAAGTCATGATTGGGCAATATTCTGAGATACGTTTAGAAAGTGATCGCTATGTGCATCCAATTTATCTTTGCTAGATTCACTTTACACTTATTCAATGATACAATAAGTTATTTTAACTATGGAGATTGTTTTGAATGGATACAATGAATAACAAAGAGAATAATTAGATAATTTCTAGCAAATTGAAACAATGAATCTGCATCTTAGCTTCCCACTCGAACCCGTGTTTCCCCCCAGATTTTGAAGTCTTCATAATCAAGTCGATCACCAGGAGAAAGAGAATGGGTGAGAGTAAACAACCTTGCCTGACATCAGATGGTTGTAAATGGATTCAATGAATAGCAAAGAGAATCATTAGATCAATTCTAACGAGTTGAAACAATCAATTATAATAGAACAGACACAATTTCAAACAACAACAAAAATACTGAACACTTCAACCTACATCACCTCTATACACACGATATCGACTATTTCAAGAAAAATGAAAGTGTCGAACATTTGGAATATTTAATAATATGATCTTTATTACAAGGGGGGTTTTGTAGAGATTTTAGTGATTTTACAGTTGAATTCATGAATCTCCAGTGAGTTACTATCTCACAACAAACCCGGTTGAACTCTACTAGTTACTACTTCCCACTAGAACTCCGGGAAATATCTCTTGAAGCCAGTCATTAGTGAGCATACGATGATTAGTATCAGAAGAGGTGTTTGTGGATATTATAGTAATTTTAATAGTGGAGTTTATGAGTTAATTGAAGTTAGATCACCATGCAAGCACTGGACGACCGTTTCGTCGTAGTATGGGACTCCTCCTTAGTAGTGTGCATCCACGACTCCAACTCGCGAGATTCAAACCGATGACCTATCAATCTTGCATGCGATCGCTTAACCTCTAAACCAGCGAACTTGACGGCATCCATTGGTGTTAATGTCTAACTTCAACCATTCTATTTTGTTCATATGTAGAAGATTTGTATATTATGGATTAACATGTTACAGAATCTTCAGCTTTTTCTTTAAACTACATGTTAACTTCTAGAAAATCTATAATGATGTATGATGAATTTTCCATGATTCTTTAATATTTTAGTTAACAAATCAGATCACTGAATATCACATTTTATTGATAGTATCCAACCAAGTGTCTAAACTTTATGGCCTTACATAATAATGGGACCTTATGAACGTGACAAATAATGTAGTTCAAGTTAATTAATGAAGTACAAATTCCATTTTAAATGTTTCTGGAATATAAGAAAGGCAAAAGTGTAAAGGGGGTACCTAGCTTGTCATTCGTCCTGATGGTGTTCTCGGGTTGTTTGATCTGCCAAGGGCGATGAGACAATACGTGATCGAAATGTTGTGTGCTAGGTTCCGTTATTGTTCCTATTATTATTGCTTTTCCTAAATGTAAAGAGAATTTTGCCCATTTTGACACAAGAGATACAGTTTGAAAATGAAAAGAACTGGGTAATCAACACTACATTTAATGAGAAACTTAGACGTCTGTATCTTTGTTATACCTCATTAAGATATGCATCCTGCAAGTGTTAACTATGACAAGTTCTAGTTTTCTCAATCGTTTTATCAAACTGAAACGAACATGTTTCTTAAACATCATTGCTACCAATTTGTTATTTGATTTAGCCAAAATCTTAGCAACTAAGGGTATACACAACATCCATTTAGATATTTTAGCCTAACGACTTAGTTGTACGAAGTTGGCTAATGTAATAGTGATATGCTTGAATGCTATTACGAATTCATCTTACTCGGTAAGTGGAACGAGGGTCGAAGATACAGTTGTACGATAAGCTATTTTAATCCGTTGTACCGGCCTTGATAACTAGATCATAAAGTCTTGATCTGGTGTAGAGAATTTATCCTACAAGCACCCAGAAAATACGAGGTCACTGAGCATACAAATCAAGCTAATTTATACAGTGTTAAAAATGCCCTTGGGAGAGCCACGAAACAACATACTAAAACAATCCGTCAGCCAATGACATTCAAGGATTTCCGAGTGGGAAATTTAAGCTGTAGGTCAACTAAGGGTCTCTTGGCGCGAAAACATAAAATTCAAACTTTCAGAATAAAAAAAATTTAGAACCTTTTTCAAGTGAGTTCTGGGAATCTAACGCCCTCAAGAAGTAGATTAGATCCAATTGAAATAATATATGATATTTGGAAGTAAACATCAACAATTTACAGAGCTCGAATTTTGTGATGCTAGTAGTCCATAATTTAATCATAAACAGTCAGAAAGAATATTAATTTTACAACTTAGCTAATGAAGTAAGTGTTAAAACGTGGTGGATGTGCACTGTTGAGGAGTCTCATACTAACACGAAACGGTTGTTCAGTGCTTCCAGGTTTTCTATGGTGGTCTAGCTTCAATTGACACATGAACTCAACTACTAAATCATTATAAAACTCCTTTCTGATAATAAAATGTAGTTTGTAGAAAAAAAGGACTGCCGTCTAAGATGTTGAATAAACAACCTTGAAAATGGAAAAGATTGTTTAGAACCAGATCATGAATGGATGGAATAGATGATTTATCACACTAAAAAAATACTTTCATAACGTTTCAAGCCAATAATGATGTTTGTAGCAACACGTGAGCTACTGAAAATGTTATAAGTAGTGTAAAAAATGCAATTGAAACATTTAGGCATGATGTAATTCATGTTTTATCAGAAGGTGTTTTGTGGAGATTTGAGAAATTCCTGTAGTTGAAATCATGAGTCAATTGGAGCTAGACCACCATGAAAAACCTGGAAGCACTGGGGGGGGGCGGGATCGTGCATGCGCACTGCCGAGGAGTCCAACGATACTACGAAACGGCCGTTCAGTGCTTCCCGGTTTTCCATAGTGATCTTGCTTCAACTGACTCTTGATTTCAACTATTACATAAACTTAATAAAATATTTGATAGACGGATTATCAAAATGATAATTTTTTTTAATGAGAAACCTACAGATTTATATATATGATCATGTTTTAGTTGATCAAAAAATGAATCTGTTTATAATCATTGGCTTATAATACAGTAACATGTTTTGTTTCTGATGAAGCTTTATTCTTTGAGCTGGATGGTTTGGTGTTGTTCAGAAGAACGAACAAAACTCCATGACCAAGCCGCTTAGGTAAGCGAACAAATTTTCATCAAAATCATTTATCTAAGCTAAATATCTTCACCATATGTTTTGTTTATAAATGATACAATGGTTTACATAAATTAACTCATCACACAATGATGCATCAATCAATCTATCCATTAGATTGAGATTTAACATATTCTTGAAGATACTTTAATAATCTATATAAGTGTCCTGTATGATATAATAATCTCTATCATTACATACCATGAATAACACTTATGTAGTTTTAAATTATTCTAGTGGATCATATTCACCGTAAGTGTAACTACTATTAAAAGTACCCCCCAAACACACACTGCCCGCACACGTATGGATGATTCATTTTCTTTTCTTTTTTATTTCGAATTGACAAATAATAAAAATAGGTTTCTTATGATGATTTCAGTTTATTAGTTCCTTTCATAATTCATTGTACAATTATGAGTACCTTTGTACAATATTGCCTAATTGTACTGTTTATAATAACTACCATTGAAATAAGTAAGTTCCTTTATTGTCATAACTATATGTATATGTATATATATATATGAATGCTTAATAGTAATATTGTATTGAACAAGCTCCTAATGAAGGAACATAGGCCGCTCACTAGCATTCTCCATTCAACCCTGTCCTGGACAATCCTTTCAAGCTCCTTCAAGTCATTATTCATCTTTTTCATATCTGCTTCTATTTCCCGACGTAATGTGTTCTTTGACCTTCCTCTTCTCCGCTTCCCTTCAGGATTCCAAGTTAGGGCCTGCCTCGTGATGCAGTTTGATGAGTTGCGTAATGTATGTCCTATCGATTTTCATCGTTTTTTCCTACTTTCTTCTTCAGCTGGAAGCTAGTTTGTTCTCTCTCACAGAAGGCTGTTACAGAACATCTCACTAAAATCTGAGATCCATACAGTAAATAGTTAATTTGCCAAATATCAATCCATCGTCTCAAACTTGACTGTTCATTGTGCAAATATCAGTCCATCGTCTCAGATTTCATTGTTCATGAATTTTTCATATCAATTGATCACCGTTCACATCCTTTTCTTCTCAATCTTCTACTGAAATACATTCAAATTCTAAGTATCGTTATATACTACTTATATGGATATAAGTAGCTCACACCATAATATAACTGGAGTATTGAATACCCATAAATTCTCAATTAGTGAATTCATAATGATACTACTTAGCTTATTACATATGAACTTCCTCAGCTTGAAAATTATAAAAAATTATATTTAAATACAAGTATCTGTTACATAATTAGCTTAATTAAAAGAAAGTTATGATTAGCTAACAAAACATCAATACACTATTTTTGTATCCCGATGAGAATAATGAATGGTAACTGTTGAGATCTATCTATGCGCTAATGCTATACATATGTTTTTACCCTGTTGTTGCTATGTAGCTAAACTATGCATATCCATATTCCTCTTATTATAAGCTTCATTTTCATCCATAGACGACTATTATACGATTAACCGTTCTTGAATTATGGCCAGTCTATTAACCACGGTCTCCCACAATCACAGCCACATTTGGCTAGATCTTGTACAAATGTGATGCGATCTGTTTTGTTTGTATATAAAGCTAGTATGTTTGAAATACATGATTAATATCACGGAGGCTAAGATTCGTGTTCTGGACTAAATAGGCAAGCAAGGCTAGGCAGGAAGCAAGACTGATAAGGACTTTAGACTACTCGTACAGGTTTTATGCATCATTAGCTTGGTTGACAACTTACTGTTCTCTATTTGGCGGTGTCGTCACGTGATATAATCATAAGACACAAGGCTAATTGATTACATAAAAAATAATGAGGTATTCATGACAAACAAATAAGGTGTTAGTTACCATTGCTTAATTTAAGTGAATCATTTCAAATGTGTAGAGATGGTTACTACTTCACAATTGTTTTCAACTAGAAAAATACTAAAATGATAAATTTTGATTGATTTATTACTATTTAGAAATTCTGTATTCATTTTCAATTTTACCTATGAGTATTCATAGAGATTAGCAAACTTTATCATCGTATTGATCAGAATACAAGGTGTGTTTTTACTTGATGTCGTTTTAGATGTATCTTTCCATTATTATTTAGGACTACAATTGATCAGTCAGTTATTGTCATATGTACATACTATGCAGATTGCCTTGATATAGATGGATATTGGCTAGCAGTGAGATACAGGACGCGCTTTTCGTCCTATTCGGAACTCGTCAGCTGAATATACCTGCATCTCACAGTTTATGTTCATCCTAGGACTCAAACGCGATACCATTTGCTTCGAACGCCATGGTATTCTCCACTCAGCTACTGAGTCCTGATAGCCACTGGCTTGTGCAATGTGGTCAAGTTTAAATTTTTGTTGTGTTGTTTATTTGAATGTTGCGATTGATGTTTAGCACTGCAGTTGATCAGTCTCTTATTGGCATATGCGCATTCTGTACGGATTGCCTCAATATAGCCTCAAATTACAAATAAACATGAATGGTGCCTAGCAATGGAGTCCATGACGAGCGTTTCGTCATATTTGGGAATCGTCAGCTGTAGTCCCGGAATGATCATCAACTCTTGGATGCAAATACATCCAGCTGACGAGTCTCAAATAGAACGAAACGCGCATCAAACTAGATTCTATTGTTAGCCACTATCCATCTTTACAGTTTATTAGATTTAACATTCAATAATTTATTTAATTTATGAGTAGTATGTTGTCAGTAATATATGTTATACAAAATTCATTTCATAGAAAATATTCGAGGTGCATGTAAGTGAATTATGTGTTATTTTTATTACGTCACTTTTCATATTTCACTTAAGGATGGATCTAATTTTTGTGTTTATAGTGATGTATTATCTAACCAATCGGTATTCATCTATGCTATTAAACTTATGAAGAGTAAATATCTAAAGTGATAGATCAACGGGATGAACTTGTCAACCTCATGCCAAACTATCCTCCTTTACTTGGGTTTGGGACTGATAGTTACTCTAGAAGAACTACAGATGGAGTTGGAAATCGAAAATATTTACCATAATTTACTTCTATCGGATCAGAAGTGACAGTTAGCTACTAAATAAGTTAGTTTTCGTTAAATTAATCGTCAGGATAACTAATTAATTACAGAGTACGTTCCTAAAATATAAGAGCTATATATTAAAATGCATTATCTGTACATCTTTCTTCAGTTATCCTTTATATGCTTCATGATACTTTCCATTCTATGGTTATTATGATTGCTTATTGTTTCTCTTCTTGTTTTCTTCGGTCCAATCTTATCAATCTTCTACTATCAAACATTTCACTTCTGATTCGTGTTAAATACCACATTTATCTGTCAACATAAATAGTATACACGATAATATTAATTTTAATAGTTTAGATCATGAGTCAATTGAAGCTAGATCACCATGGAAAACCTGGAAGCACTGGATGGCCAGTTAAGTGCTCGCTTGCAAAACTGTTAGGCCATGGGTTCGAATCCCGTGGATGTGCACTGCTGAGAAGTCCCACATTAGGACGAAATGGCCGTTGAGTCACTTGACTCATAATCTCAACTATTAAAATGACTACAATATCCACAAAACCCCTTCTAACAATAATATTAGTATATATATTACAGAAAGGACGAGGTTTTAAGACTATGCAATTGAAAAATCTTAAACGTGATGAACTAGGTTTGCTTATTCTTGATACTAACAATCATACATTGTTGTATATTTAGTCATTCCCCCCAAAAAACTGTAAGTAGTTATAACCTGAAAATCTGGAACAACCCCAATTTAGATACGAGATATAAGCTAAGTAGTTAAAGACTATACTGAAACATGTACCTAATGTACAACATTTAAAGTGTCGAAATTATTTCATTTCAGTATCATGAATTGGATGAAGTTAGATAATAATACTGTTGGATGCCTACTCAGTTGTCTCGAAGTTAAGCGTTCACATGCTAAACCGAAGATCCTGGGTTCGATTCCCTTATGTAGAGGAGTCTTATACTAGTAAGAAATGGACGTCTAGTGCCTCCAGATTTTCAATGGTGGTCTAACGTCAATCGATTCATGATCTCAACCAAAATTTTTACAATCTTCACAATTTCAAACTGATAATTATTGTTTACTCTGATTTAGTCCAAAAGAAACCCCCTACAAGTAAGAATTCATTATTAGTCTGATAATAAATGTAGATGATGAAATAATCCTTTTTATCAAAGGTTTTTGTTATTCCATCCAAGACTACGTTTTGATTTGTCTCTGATTACCTATAAGCACGCATAGCAAAGCTATCATTGTTGACTTTCTTATTGGATTATGAGTCGATATTTGAATCATTAAGTGGTTATAAGTCTGCTGAATTGTCTGACAGCATAGTTAAAGTTCTCATGAAATCGACATTCAGAACAACAATTTACCTAGTGAAGGGATCTATCATTATTGTTCATATATAAATCGGTTACAAAGCTCAACTCATGGAGTAACGTGTCTGCTTAACTGGAAGTAGGATAGCTTCTTCACTTCAAATTCTTTCGCTGAAATTTTACAAATACATTCTTTCTCTTCAATGTCTCACATGTACTCGGCTCCCAAATATTGTGAGAATAGCTACTTGTTATAATATAAAGATCAACTACAAAATTTAGCAGTGTAAATGCTAACTGGTAGTTTTATTTAAAGTTAATAATGACTTTCGTTAATCACAATGAGGACTATGAGGTCACAAAAAGCGTAAAAATCACATTTGTTGTAATTGTTAACTGTGTAGCGATTCATACAGCAGTTTCTACAAGCGATTTATATATCAAAATAAAACTACTAAAAGTTAGTTGCAGTGAAGATAGTTCCAGAAGTAACTTTTTTACAAACCTTAGATACTTGACTTCGTCATACTCCTGCAATTCGCTTATCTTTCCAAACGTATTATTATTAATCTCTGTAGTAAACTTTGACAATCTAAGGTATCTCACATAACTATAGTTTGATGTTACATTACTTCTGTCAGAAATATAATTAGATCGTGTTGAAGACAAACATAATATATCGTAGAATCTTAAAATTACATACTAACTAACATGCTGTCATTCAGAATTTAGATGTTCATAAAGGTTTTTATGAATGATTCTGTATGGACTGTCAAACTACTACTTGAGACCGAAGTCTCTGAATTCAAATCCTAGATGCGGACTGCTGAGGAGTCCCATACTGGGACAAAACAATCATCCGAGTGCAGAATGAAATTTGAATGCAGTAAACATGAATTTAAAGTGTATGACAATAGTTTCTGTATTTCATTAGTATGTTTTATAATACGTAAGTTACTTTATTATGTAACACTGATGATTGTAATTTATGAAACATTTTTCTTTGTTTTATTAAACAGCATTTATTGTTGTGGACAATTTGTATGTTGATCATATAATTATACAATGTGAATTTAATAGGTAAATAGGTGAGACTATAATTTATGGAGGATCTTTGAATGACACCAAAGTGACCTTGAGAGATTCTACCTAAATACCAGAGCTGAATGATGCTTATAAAGCAGTTTAAAGAATAAAGATTATGATTCAGTTTTTCATGACGAACTGACATCAGCTAAAGTGCCAAGACGCTATTTAGCCAAATGAATAAATGAATTTCGCGCTGAAATCCAAGATCTGTTATCCTAAATCTGGCTGGTTCGTCCATAAATTATAGTGTTGCCTGTTTTAACTTTCTATTTTAGTTTGATTCATTGAATAGTTCCTGAATGTTTATTATTTTTGAAAAAAAACTTTATTTGATATCTTAGTTTAAAGATAGTCAGATTGTAGTTTTATGAGTTACTATCACTTATACCTGGTAGCACTGGACGGAAGTTTCTTCCTAGCATGAAACTCCTCAGGAGTGCGCATCCACGATCCCGCCTACAGAATTCGAACCCATGACCTATCGGTTCCACACGCTCGCGTTTACCTTCTATACATATTGAACCCTTCGACTGATTTCAACTTCCATAAAAGACTCTTAACATACTATATTAAACGAGAAGAACTAGGACCTAAACTTATTCGACTGTAGATTCTTATCATTTACTTCTAGTTAACTGTAGTGTATGACAATTGTTCATTCACTAATTCTATTAAACAGTAGAACTTAATCAATACCTTGAGATATTAAGGTATCAACTTCTAGTTTCTAATAGAAATGTCTTAAGGTAATTGGAATATAATGCTGTCTATGAAGTAGACATTTTCTAATCACCAGTAACAATAAGTTATATGGTCTACCAGATCCCATAGTCAATTAGGACTGACTTATGAAATTGGTTTTATCATTTCATAGAATAAAGTTTAGTTTTGTTCTCTAAACATGTAAGTCAATAAGTAACTGTCATATCCGGATGAAGAATAGGTGGATATTAACCGCTATGATCTATTTGCGGACCATAATCAGATTCCTTTTATTCAACCTATTGACTGTTATCGTACGATTTACTATTCTCATGATACTTTCAATTTATTAGTAACAATCTCTTACAATCACAGTCACTTTTTGGCTTGATCTTGTATAATTGTTATTTACTATTAATGATATGTTGCGGTCTGGTTTGTTTGTATAGAAACCCAGTATGTCTGAAATATATGATTTTTATCGCGGAAACTGATATTAGCGTTCTAGTCTGCAGTGGCTGGGTTATGTAAGTAGCTATTATCTCAGAGAACCGATAAGAACTCTAGGCTGTTCATATTAGTTTATGTGTCATTAGTCTGGTCGTACAACATACTTACTTACTTACTTACTTAATTAATTAATTAATTAATTAATTACGCCTGTTACTTCTCGTGAAGTAGCATAGGCCGCCCACCATCACTCTCCATCCAACCTGTTTTGGACAATCCTTTCTAGCCGTTTCCAGTTGTTATTCATCTTTTCCATATCTTCTTCTATTTCCCGACGTAATGTGTTCTTTGGCCTTCCTCTTTTCCGCTTCCCTTCAGGATTCCAAGTTAGGGCTTACCTCGTGATGCAGTTTGATGATTTCTGTAATGTATGTCCTGTCTACTTACGATGTCTTTTCCTAATTTCTTCTTCAGCTGGAACCTGGTTTGTTCTCTTCCACAAAAGGCTGTTGCTGATGTTATCCGACCAATGGATGTTGAGTATCTTGTATAAACAACTATTTATAAATACTTTTACCTTCTTGATGATGGTTGTTGTAGTTCTCCAAGTTTCAGCTCCGTACAGTAGAACTGTCTGATTGGCGGTCGTATCACGTGATACAAACAACAGTAACAATGATGTAAAATGGCTAAAACGTGATTAGTTTCATCATCATCTTTTTTTAAAGTGAACCTCAAAATATAATCAAGAAGTCCTATTTGTGTTATATCTAGAGCTTAAGTTCTTGATATACCGTGTACAACATGAGCACTTGAACACTAGAACCCTCTAAGTTGTAAACGAGAAGACAGAAAACAAGTGAAAGGAATGCTATTCCGAACAGTGTCGAATTTGGTACAAAACTATCAGATATTTATATTTTTTAAGTAAGAACAAAATCATCATTATAGTCCTCCAATGTATATAGGAGATTATTAGTAATTGTCCAGTAAGGAAGCTACAGGTAGGGATTCTAGAATATTCTTCCAAAAGATGATTGAATGGAACATCTTCGGCTCTTTCTGAGCTTCTAAGAGGTTCCTCGAGTTCACTTGGGGCCCATCACCACAATTTAGACTTTTTTATATTATCTTAAAAAAGAATTTTTTATACTTTCTATCATTAATTTAATTGTAATTTTATTTTAAACTTATTTTAGGACTTCGACAGATAGATTCAAGTAAGAGTTAATCTTTAGATGAATATTGAAGAATTTTGCGAATTTATATTTATACATATATCATGAGTCAGTTGAGGTTGGACCATCATAGAAAACCCGGAATTCCTAGTATGGGACTCTGCAGTGGGCATCTACGATCCTGGTCGCAGGATTCGAACCTAGGACATATCGGTCTCGCGCGAACTCTTAACCACTAGATCACTTTGATGGCATCCAACGGTGTTAATATCTAACTTCAACCAATTCACGAAATTGCGCCACCGTTCACCATTGTCTTCAGTGAGTAACTGTCTCACAACAGACCTGAATGAACTACACTGGTCATGGTTTCTCACTAGAACGCTAGGACATTCCTCTTGAAGCCAATGACTAGTGGGCTCATGAAATCAACTATTCAATCACAATTATAATATCCATGAAACCCCTTTTTGATAATAATTATATATATTACTAACAAAATAACCAGTAGTAAAATGTTCATCTTCTATTATAATGTAAACTAATACTCAAGCAATTGTACATTTACATGATATTTCCTTAGCTATAAAATAAACAATTAACTTCACCTGAAATATAAGAAATGAGGATATACTGTCATATTTAAAATTTTCTACACAGATTACCATGACGCACAATGCTGACTAGTGTTGGGAATGGTTGGGAGAAAGTTAGGGGCGGCCAAACCAAAACGTGGCATCAGTGCTTGAAGTTACTAACTTCTAGTCTTAGCCAAGTTGGTAGATGTAGACTACTTGGTTGGGTTCCGCGTGACTATCCTAACCAATGGTTGGAGACTTTTGGTGACATGGCTCAGAATCCATCACAATGGCGTCGGTGTATACACTCCCTGTCTTCCCTTAAACTATGAGATTAAAATAACTTTATATCTTTCTTTCTACGAACAAATTCTTTCTTCCTGTACTATACCCCTATACACAATCTTTCTTTTATATATTACGACCATTGAGTTAACTGCTTCTATGAATCCAGTGTTCATTTTGTTGTGCTAATGAGGGATGGCAACTTGGACCGATGCACATATGTGTCTGGTCCTACGTTGAAACTGACTGACTGACATAAATTTGTACTATTTTAACAGATTATACTCTAACTCCCAATATTGTTATCTAATTTGTGAAGAAAAAAACAAACTGAAGTTGTTAAGGATGCTAAACTACACAAAATATTGGCAACATAAAAAGTGATTGATTTATCGATTTGTAAACAAGTATTGAAAACTTATATACATCAACACATCTACTAGCCGGTGTTACCTAGGTGACCCAAAAAGATTGTCAAATTCAATTCTGGATTTAAAATACAATATAGCGTTAAATGATCCACAACTGAATTCAGTTTTCACTTATCATGGATAAAGTTCTTTAGTAGTTTGAGTGAGCATTTTAGGTTAGTTAGTTAGTCAGTCAGTCAGTCAGTAACAACGAAGAATTCCGTATATACCTACATCAATTCAAACTGTCATACCACATTAGCACAGAGATGCAGTTGTCGATTCAAATCCCGTGGTGGTAGAGGTAGTAAGAGTATAAGCAGTAATCGAAAAGATTAGTGTTTGGAGATGTTATTCAAGCAGTTTAATCCAATGAAATAAATTTTGAAAGAGAAAAAAGGGATATGAAGAATTCAGAAGATTAGAATTTAGGAGAACACAAAGAGTGGATGCACCTGAACCATTACAAACGATTTCTAGCCATGTCATTCAAGGTCTCTAACCATCGGTTGCTATCACCTCATGGATCCCAACCAGGTAGTCTACACCCACCAACATAGCTCAGTTCACTTGTCAGTGATTTCATATATTTGTGCAATGTTTTGTTCTGGCCGCCCCTAGCTTTCTTCCATCCTACTCCTACATCATGAAGCATCGCACATCAGGGCATTCGGTGGTTGGGTATACGTAGGACGTTTCCCAGCCAGCTCATCTGATTGGGTTTCACTACTTCATCAATTGATTTGCAATTCTTACCTAGTACCTGTTACCTAACAATTGAATTACTTACTCGGTGGTCCCAGGATATACGAGCAATGCTTCGAAGACACCTATGATCGAATGCTAGTAACCTACGAATGTTCTCTACCCTTACCGTTCATGTTTCACTACCATAAATTAGGACGGAACAAACTGACGCACAGTAAAGTCATCCTTTAGTTTAAACTTTACTAATTAGAATATCAGGGCAAATACATTCTGTGATAAAGTAATCAATTTCTGAAGATTGTAGCTCTGTGTATTTAAGCATACCAGTTAGTCATTTACTTATCACAAACCGCAACTGCTTCAGATTTGATCGTAGTATATTCCTTACTGATGAGTCTTATACTTAGATGAAACAACTCTATAGTGTTATCTATGTTTCCTTGATAGTATTGCCTTAGTATAACAGAACATCTACTATAACATTCAAATGATATAGTTTACCTAATCTAAACAATAGATTACTTTTTGAATGCTTTCATTGTAATTAATAACCACAATTCTATTTATTTCAATTACAGGAAACTTGTAAAACATTGTCTTACCAGTTTCAGCACGTGGATGGTTCTTTTAGGATAATCTAATGATTAAATTCATTCCTGCTAAAAGTATATTTGTATTTGAATAAAACATTATACAATCAAAATGAATGGAATTTTCTTCCAGTTTCAGGGTTCCTAGTAACTGTGTTTATTGTTGATGGGAGAATATATATTCATATCTGTGACATCAACACATCTTAAATCCCTTTTTGTCGGAGAAAAAAGAAGTTATCATATATAGTTCTGATATAAATTAATCGATGTAATTCATAAATGTTGTTCGCCAGTGTACGTGTACTACTTAAGTAGTATATAACACCAATCAGAAGTGAAGAAGATTTGTATTTCAGGTGGATTATTTTGATGTAGTTTTGTTCTCTGAGCTGAAACGGTCGGTTGTGGAGCTTTCATTGTTCTTCTGAACGATATCATTATTACTTCTACCTGACGTTTGTGCTGATGATGTCATTTAGAAGAACAATGAAAAGTGCATAACCAAACCATTCAACTCAGAGAATAAAACTCCATCAAAACGATCCATTTGAACTACAAATCTTCGCCAACTTTTTTCAATCATTTAGTTTAACTATTTGAACATAGATCAAAAGATACAGATTTTTACAAATCATTAACTTTTTTAGTCTTCAAACCATATTTAGAAACTAGGACTTAAAGGAACTTCATTTATATCCAAGTAAAAGTAAATATTTTACAACCAGGAATTATTACAACTAACAATTGTTTGATCACCGGGTGGTGATCAAGGTTATGTATGTCAGGTCCTTCTTAGTGTAGATCACATGCTATCGACCAAGTTGCATTGTGGCCACCAGTCTAGGTGACTCGACATTGCGTGCACTATATTGAGATAAGATGGTGGTTGGAGGTAGTCAACAGGAAACCCTGGACCCGGGTTTCGTGCTACTTGGCACTCGTCAGCAAGGTTTACCTGTAATCTTGAGGGAACTCATGCGCCCTGACTGACTCGATCCCATATCACCCAACTTCACAGTTAGAGACGTTATCACTGAGCTATTCGGGCCACGACCGACCTCCTGTAGGACTGAGATGTATATAAAACTGACTGATCACTGGGTGGTCATCAATGTCATGTATGTCAGGTTCTTAGTGTAGATCGAATCTTATCGACCACATTGCAATGTGGCCACCAGTCTAGCTGACTCGACATTCAGTACACCATGCTGACGAGTGTCAAGTAGCACGAAACCTAGACCTAGGGATTCCTGTTGACTACCTCAAACACAATCTTATTACAACTGACGTCATATACTCGGAAGAATTAAATTTATAAATAAAGGAACAATTCTAAAAAAGTTAGGTTTGACATTTAATCGGATTACTGATGTATACATCAATTTTATTAGTTGAATTCATGAGCCAATTGAAGCTAGATCACCACGGAAAACCTGGAAGCACTGAATGACCGTTTCATTCTATTGTGGGATCCCTCAGCAGTAAGCATCCACGATCACGCTTCAAGAGATTCGAACCAATGAACTATCGGTCTTGCGCGCGAATGCTTAAGCTGTAGGCCAATGAACCGACATCCAACGGTGTTAATATCCAACTTCAACCAATTCACGATATTACGTCACTATTGTCAACTAATAAATTACTATAATATTCACTAAACCCCTCTCTGATTATATTCATCATATGCTCACTAATGACGGTCTCCAAGATGTATTTCCTGGGGTTCTAGTGAGAAGCCATGATCTTTGGTCTGTTGTGAGATAGTAACTCACTGCAGACAGTGGTGGATATGTGGCTCAATTTCGTGGATTAGTTGAAGTTAGATAATAACACCGTTGGATGTCGGCATGCTCAGTGATCTAGAAGTTAGGGGTTTGCGCGCGAGATCGGAGCTCCTGGTTCTGAATCCCACGACGCAGCCATCTAGTATTTCAGGATCTTAACTATTAAAAGTATTTTAATTACCACAACCCCCTCTTATTCTACATTAATAAATTATTCATTATTCAATTACATTCTAATATAAAACACTTCTCGTATATGAATATATTTCACAGCTTAAATGTATCATCATTTTTTCATTGAACAAAAAAACAAACTTCATCAATTGTGTAAGCAGTCTCATTCATAATGAACTCAAATTTGATCCGAATTCAAAATGGCAGAATTTTCCTTAATTGTTCTGAATTTAAAAAACAGTGTTTAAATAATTCCCTAAATAATTAAAACAAAAAAACAGAAGCAACATTGGAGAACTTGTCGGGATATTTAAATGATCAATGACTTTAATGAATAAAGTTAATAAAGAAGGTTATTTCTTCTCAACTTAATCATTTACTTAAATTGTTGTTGTTGTGACTTGAAAGCCGATTTGTTATCACCTGATTTATTCGCTAATTGAAATAGAATTTATACAATGTTGGCACTATGCCAAATCAATGACGTTCGATCAGTATGAGCAGCTTAGCGTCTCTATTGGTTCATTGCTCATTGAGCCCATCCAGTTGAGTCCAGAATGCTAATAACAGCTTCCATTATACGAATTATTTGTTTCAAACATATTTGGTTTATATACTAGCCAAATAGACCGTATTACACCATAAAATAGGAAATAACATTTATACAAGATCAAGCCAAAAAGTGACTGTGAACGTGGGAGACAGTAATCAATAAACCGAACATGACTTGAGAACAGTAAATCGTATGATAATAGTCAATAGGTCAAAATGAAGCCTATAATAAGAAGAATATAGATATGCATAATCTAACTACTGAATAGTTATACTATAAGAATATATGTATGATATTAGCCCCCAAATGTTCTGGTATGGCCGAGAGTGGGGTGGGCCTGCCCTCCCCTCGAAATACTCTCACACAGCCACGCGTATACAGCCTCTGCCAGGGAAGTCCTACTCACTGCCTTCTCTCACCGGGGTGTTGTTTACGAAAATGAGAGGACGAAAAGCGAATGTCCGGCGCTTTAACCGGATCCCAAACCAATGGTGCACATTGGCTTCAGAATCCTGTATGAACAAATGGAGTATGAACCAATTTTTGATCACCGGCTACCATGGGACTACATCTCCTCACGGTGCTCCACTGCTTTATGGGTTAGACCTTTAGGTCAAAGGCTCGGAGTGTGGCCCCCTAAGATAACCACCTGCTTCGGTCTGGACACCCGGACAGTATCACAGCCATATCACAAAAGTGTGGCGCATGTATATTTGGTGCCCTCTTGTACCAATATTTATGTGTTCAAATAAATAAATAAACTAATAGTTCTCAGAAGGTACCCGTAAATTGATCTTCACTAGGATATAACAGTTGTATATATATTCGTATTTATAGTTATTGTGTAAAATATATGAGTCTATAGATGAATAGAGATGATTACATGATAAACTGATGTGAGACTCTTGTTATCAAATGAAGTTACACAATAATGAAGAGATAAGGAAGGAATATAAAGACGAAAATAATTTACGGATCTTGATAATTGTCCGATTGACAGATTTGAAGAAAAAATGACAAACATAAAGATCATAATAATAAAAGCTGTATCATTTGACCAACTATAGACTTATTGATCCATAGGAATCATCTTTTAAAGTAATCTACACAGTCAAAGGAATTAGATCGAAGGAAATTCGAATCAATATTTTAGACATTGCTGAAGCATTGGTAATTCACGAACTTACGCCAGAACTTTGCATACAAAAACGATTCGTCCAACCTCTCATCCTCCCTTGGTCATGTGCATCATAATGAACTGTAAAATTTACTATTCAGTCATTTAAGGACCTCGTTCCATGTTGTATCACACAATACTATTTTGATGAATTGTTTAGGAAGTTTAATAATCATAGAAATCTCAACGAAAATAAAACGTTCATCAGTTGGTTTGCAGCGTTACATATTACTTAATAAAGTAGTATTTTTATGTTTATTGAAGAAATAAACTAAGTATACCTGGTATAAACATAACACGATGAATTACTAGACAAATTGTGTTTAATACACACTTTATTGTTTTAAGTCACAGTAGTAGTGTACCATATCCCTTAACATTATATAACATACCCTTGTGGGCCAGGGTAATTTTACATTAGTTTTCAGGAGAACCAGACACCATCCGGACTTTCACGTGACAACCCAAACAGTACAGCTCAATCCGCTTCACAGGAGAACCAGAGACCGTATAAGCTTTAACGCTACAGTTTGAATAGTACAGCTCAATCCTGTGGCGCAACGACACAGGTACCTAGCATATTCAAACGGTCGAATCGTATGAATGATTTTCATTGTTTGATCTGTTATATTGCAGTGCACAAGAACACAAATGGGGGTATCATCAAATGTAGTTGAATACAAAATTACAGTATCTCTTAGTAAAATCCGAGAACCATACATTGAATACTTAATTTGCAAAATGTCAATTAATCGTCTCAGACTTTATTGTTCTTTCGATTTCACATCAATCATTCATTGGTCTTGTTCTCTTTTCTACAGGCATTTCATTTTTGGTTGATGATACATACTACTTATAAATCTGTCGAGATCAGTAGCATACACCACAGTATTATCAGTTATAAAAACCACTGAATTGTAATATAACTACATGTACATCAGAATACTGACATGAGTGAAGTAATCAGTCTTTTAAAATAATCTATATCATCATAGAGTAGTCAACTTTGATCTTCAATAAAGTCATTGAATGATATCATACACACAATCATTAAATGATTGAATCTTGAATCTAAACTATTTCTTTGAATAGAATTCTATGTAAATAAAAGACTAGAATTGATATCCAATACATGAAATATCCGGCTATTACTTTAATTTCTCGTAATGGTCCAAGTTCAAATGGACTGTTTAGAGAGTTAGTAGAAGAAAATGGTTCGTTACACTGGTCTACTTACCAAAATCTTTCATAGAATTCACTACAATTAAAATGTTTAAGTAAAT
The DNA here is from genome assembly GCA_944470365.2 of Schistosoma intercalatum. Taxonomy (NCBI): domain Eukaryota; kingdom Metazoa; phylum Platyhelminthes; class Trematoda; order Strigeidida; family Schistosomatidae; genus Schistosoma; species Schistosoma intercalatum. The sequence continues at coordinate 5,223,412 of OX103729.1, read as the reverse complement.
AAAATCTTAGATAGGGTGATTATTCCAGCCAAATATGGGTGAGTAAATGCTAACGGGTGGGGGGGTTGTGGATAGTTGATAGGAAAACCTGAAATTAGTTTCTGTGCTAGTCAGTATTGATCAGCAAAGTGTATCAATGTGAAAGTTCACTATTATTAGCCTAGAACATTATTTAGTCAGCTTATTCATCTATACCATGATTTGGCTAATGGCGACACGAGAATTATGAATTGTTAACTATAGAACCCGATGATCTATTTACTGTTAACGGTATATGAGTTGTGGAGATTATTAAGTTTTTGATTGAGATCATGAACTGATTGATGTTAGATCACCGTTGGAAACCTGAAAACACTGGACGGCCGTTTCGTTCTATTATAGGAATCTTCAGTAGTACTCATCCACGATCCCGCCACCTCGCGGGATTCGAACCCAGGGCCTTCAGTCTCGCATGCGAATGCTTAACCTACTGGATCACTAAGCCGGCATCCAACTGTGTTAGTGACTAACATTAACCAATCCACGAATTTGAGCGACCATCTTCCATTGTACTGAGGTATATACCTGTGTCTACCCGACATGGATTAACTACACTGGTCACTGAAGACAAATGTTCACATACACATTCTTTATATGTGAACATCATAAATATGATCTGTGAAAGTACAAATTGAAATTTGTTTGGATATTAATCAAATAGTTTCATCTTAACAATAAAATGATTATTCATATGTCTACTTCATTTATATCATTCTATGTACTGGTTATTCATTGATCAAATATATAGTCAAATTTGTAACTGGATTTTTTTTACACAATGTTTAAACGATAATTTTATCTATTTATTTATTTATTTGAACACATAAATATGGGTACAAAAGGGCTCTGAATGCATATGCGCTACACAACTCACTTGAATTGTCTGTGCCCTATGATACTGCACGGGTGCCCAGACCAAAGTAGGTGGTTTTCTGAGGGGGCAACAGTCGGATCCTTCGACCTAAAGGTCTGATCCACAAGGCAGTGGCACAATGTCAGGAGATGCAGTCTTATGGTAGCCGGTGGCCTTCCTTCAGGATTCTGGAACTCATGTGCACCACTGGTTTAGAATAAGGGTTTTCCAGCGCCCCTAAATTGATATTTCGTATTCATCAACCCGATTAAAGCGTTGAACATTTGCTATTCGTCCTTTCATTTTATTCTCACTATATGGATATTGATTAGTTGTTATCTATTATTGTATTCATGATGTATAGACATTTATTTTGGTTGTCTTTCTCATAGGTCTGATTATTGACGGTATTTGTTCCGTCATATTTTGGAACTATGGGATTGTGGGTGCGCACTGCTAAGGAGTCCAATAATAGGATGAAATGACCAGCCAGTGCTTACAGGTTTTTTAAGGTGGTCTAACTTCAATTGACTCATGAACTCAACTATTAAAGTTACTATAATATTCACAAAAACCCCTTCTAATACTAATCAATATATGCTCACCAGTGATTGTCTCTAAGAGTTATTTCCTGGAGTTGTAGTGATAAGCAGTGACCAATGGAGTTCAACTTGGTCTATTGTGAAATAGTAACTCACTGATGACAATGGTGGATGTGTCGCCCAGTTTCATATATTGGTTGACGTTAGACATTAACACTGTTGCATGCCAGCAGGTTCAGTGTTTTAGTGGTTAAGTGTTCGCGCACAAGATTGGTCGATCCTGTGTTTGAATCGCATAAAGCGGGATCGTGGATGTGTACTGCCAAGGTGAAGTCCCATATTAGGACGAAACGGTCATCCAATACTTCCAGATTTTCCATGTTTGCCTAGCTTCAATTGAATAATGAATTCAACTATTAAATTGAAATTCATGTTGTTTCACAATTCTTTAGTTAAAGTGATCAGGATTTTTTATAGTTTTTTAAGAGTACATTTAGAAGATAATAGATAAAACGGTTATGTTAATAATTAATTACTGACCTCTCTTTTGGTGGATTATAATCTGTAGAATACATAAAGACAGATACAATCTTCACAATAGATGAAGAACCATTCGTAAATCAATTAAATTGCTTATGATTAGTAAAGAAAGTCAAGTATAACGTAAATGAAGCTACTCAAACTATTGATCATGAGATATATGTTTATGGATTGGATAGATTTCCAATCAACAAAATGTATATCTCACAAGTTGTATTCACCGTGAAACATGAAGGATTTCTAATAACACCGCAGTAGTAGCACTGCAATTCCATAAAATCATTATTAATATCACAGTGCTTCTAGGTTTACGATGGTAGTTTAATATTAATTGTGTTGTGTAAATCCAGAAAAACTTGAAAAAATAAGCCAAGAAAGGCTCTGAAGACATTGAGAAGCATCTTATCTAATCAGCGTTCAAAAGACGTTTTGCCGGAAATATCTAGAAGGTAAAAAGTCACATGTCAAGTTTTTGATTGGATGATTACTTATACTGCTGTTATGTTTAGTGGCGTTCCAGAATTTCCCGAAAACCCAAAGCCATCTTAAATACTATAAAAACCTTAGATTTTCTGTACATAAACAAACCTTTGAAGTAAAACCTTTCCTTCTATATTTCGCGCCTTTTCTCTCATGTTCAAGTCGTTGTGTAGATTCAGCCTGACGGTTATTAGAAGAGCTTAGTAAACCAAATTTAGCGTTCAATTAAAAGACTTATCTAATTGATACCTGATCCCAATCAAAAACTTAACAATCTTCACAACCTCATACGGATGACATCCTATCAGTTCTATAATTGTTATATTGCTACAGTCACATAATAAAACATTATGTCCAAGTTGTACTAGAAAGTTTCATATAAAGTAAGTATTAGTCTGATATCTCAATGAGTAGAATGTTGTTTTTCTGATGTTTCGTGACTTAATCTAAATCACTTCATCAGTAGTATATTGTATTTAAACTTGTATTAATTTTATTTCGGTTATTTATTCATTCTGAAGAAATGAATTAGATTAAGTTACGAAATATCCATAATACAATTTTCTACTCATTGAGATATTGCATTGTTGCATTTAATCATGTAAAAAGTAACTTAATTTATTGAGTTCTTTGTTCTAACTATACAAAATTACATACCTTTTTCATTCATCCAATTTTTGTCTGTATAATAAATTAATGTAGAAAGAGTCGAAATTGATAACACGATGGATTGAAATAGTAAATTAAGTTGTTGACAATTTATTAACTTGATAGTTGAGTTCGTGATTCAGTTGAAGCTGGACCATTATGGAAAACCTGGAAGCACTGGAAGAACGTTTCATCCTAGTGTGGGACTCCTCAGAAGTGTGCATCCATGATCCCGCCTTGCGAGGTTTCAACCCAGCATCTGTAGGTGTCACACGCAAATGCTTAATCACTAGACCGTTGAACTTACCGGAATCCAACAGTGTTAATATCTAACTTCAAATAATCCACGAAATTGCGCCACCGTCCATCATTGTCATCAAACCTATTTGAACTCCACTGGTAACGGCCATCCAGTGCTTGCAGGTTTTCCATGTTCGTCTACCTTTAATTGACTCATGAACGTAACTATTAAGTCGCTTTAATATCCACAAAACGCCTTCTGATATGAGAACTGTTAAACCAAACTACTAGTGTATATATTACTCAATTCGATTACTGACCACTTACATAAGTTGATAATTTCTGTAGTGTCAAAACACAAACAAGGAACATTAGAATAAATTGACCTAAATATTGTTCACTTAGTGATTAACTTGATATAACATTGTATTACTCGTGACACTTTACTCTTAAGTGAAATTAATAAACCTACTTAGTTTCTGATCTTTATTTTCACCACACCGGAATCAAACCCAGGATTAAGGTCATGAACGTACAATGTTGAGAAGTTTCATCCTAGAACAAAATGGACGTCCAGTGTTTTCGGGTTTTCATTGGTGGTGCAACTTTGATCGGTTAATGTTTTGAACGAAAAAACTCATAACCCAAGAACAAAGGATATACTTTCAAAATCAATATTTTTTATGGAAAAACTTACTTTCTTTGAAGGAAACTAAAAAGTTATGTTTAATGGAAAAACTGCACTAGAAAAACTAAGTAGTATTCAAGGAAGTAATGGCGAGACTATAATTTATAGACGAACCAATCAGATTTACGATAACAGGTCTTGAATTTTGGCGCGAAAATCATTCATCCATTTGGATAAATACAGTTTTGGCATTATAGCTGATATCAGTTCATGACGAAAACTCTAAATCTAATTCTTAACCTCAACCATAAACTGTAAATCATAATTTTAATTCTCCACAATGGTTTATAACCTTCATTTGATCCTAGTTATTAGGTGGGTACTCTGAAGATCAGTTTAGCGTCGTTCAAAGTTCGTTCATAAATTGTAGTTTCATCAAGTTTCACAGCAGTTTCAGATCAGAAACCAACTTTTCTTACATACGAATATATAGTCTCCTATTGAATTGACACTGGTAGCATAACAGGATGCCCAAAATAGATTGAAAACAAAATTTGAGATTAATTTATCAGAATTATGGAAAACTGTTTGTGAAGGGATCAATGTTAAACTACCATTGGAAACCTAGAAGCACTGGATGACTGTTCCGTCCTAGTATGGGACTCCTCAGATGTGCAAATGGACGGTCCCACATACGGGATCCGAGTCCAGGACTTTCGGTCTCATGTGCGGAAAATTAACTTTTAGACTATCAAGTCGGCATCCAACAGTGTTAAGCAGTTCACGATATTATGTGAACGTCCACCATTGTCTTCAGCGAGAAACGGCTTCACGTTGATCTCGCGTGCAAAGTCGTGGATGCGCCCTGCTGAGGAGTTCCATACTAGGACAAAACGGCCGTCCAATACTTCTAGGTCTTCAATGGTTCTCTAACAATGATCCATTCATGAACTTAATCAAACGTTAACAATCTCCGCAACTCTATGCTGACAAATGTGGTTGTCTAGATAAGTGCTCGATTGAACATAGTAGTCATTGTCAGCTAGTTGGTTTTCTTTATATTAAGGAAAATCATTTTAGATCATTGTTATTTTTAATATCGATTCGATCGTTTTTGAAAACAAAATTTACTGATGTTGCAGATTTAATTAAATATTTATTAACTTCCTCATGATGTTTAGGAAGACGTTTGTGTAGCCTAGATATATTTAAGCTGGAGTCATGATTATAAAAGACGAAAAAAGGATACACAAGGCATCTCAATTGATATAACTTAATGTGCAGACAGAACCCTCAGGTGAAGTCGGGGGAGTTAACTAAAGCATTTTAAAATGTTGATTGGTTTACAATATATTTTGATTATGCGTAATTTAAGAGTCACCAGATCTGTCTGTCAGAAAACCTGATGACAACCATCTCCTCCTCGCTCACTCACTCACCACTCAGCACACATCACCATATATAACAGTAGTTCGATACAGTGAGACGATGTTGTCTGTGAGTGGGACTAAGAAGTGAACTGTGACTGCTCGGTGTTGTAAATTGGACGAAGCGGAACAGAGTGAGAATGTGGAGAGTGTGACGTAGTGGTTTTGGTGTTGTTGATGATGATTGGCTGTGATTGTGTGATCGTGGTAGTATGTTTGCGATCGTTGGGATTGTGTATGATGTGATAGTGCGATGGGGTTGATTGTGAACAGGTATGTTCGGGGTGGGATTCGATCCAACGCCGGTTTCTCACTGGTGCCTAAATCATACGCTTTAGACTGCCCGACCACAAGAAAAATGATTAAGATAGCACAACACTCATCCATCAATATCAACATTTCATTTCACCCTCATTCAGACACACTGTATTATTCAGGACAACACAACACAATATATAATACACACAGACACACACGTGCACATGCACTATCAACATCGAACCAGATCAGTCGGTCAGTTGTACCATGGAGGTAGGGTAAAACTACAGTACCAATTCATAATGCTTTGTTTCAGTTATTAGTTAAAGTACTTTCTCCTCCTGATTAAACTTAGAACCAAGTAGTATTTTGCAATATACGGAGAAAAGAATTGCACAACCTTTTGTAATACAGCACTCGTTATACAAATTTGTATATAGACATAATGATTCGGACAATCAAGTGAATTTCATGTCTATTGTTACTTACGACTATTAACCTCAACAGTGGTCGTGTGTGCTGAAATCGAACAAAAACATCAAGTTGACTTACTGTCAAAATAAAATTCAATCCGATGATCATGTCAGTCAAGTTAATTTACACTTAAACAGTTTATTATTCCCTATCATTACACTTATTTCATGAATCACTTTCAATTTCGTCCCGTAAATACGAACAGTAAACACAGACTGATAATCATAATCAGGACTGCCGAAACAACATTTCGTTGCCACTAGGAAGGTTCAGTAGCCCTAGTGAATTATATTCAGTTAATCTAATTTTCCGTTACTACACTATACTATACTCGCAGTTCTACTGTAGGGAGCTGAAACTTAGATAACTACAACAACCACTATCAAGAGTGTACAGGTATTTATAAACAGCTGTCTACGCAGGATACTCAACATTCATTGGCCGGGTACCATCAGCAACAGCCTTCTGTGGGAGAGAACAAGCCAGCTTCCAGCTGAAGAGGAAATTAAGAAAAGACGTTGGAAGTGGATAGGACATACATTACAGAAATCATCAAACTGCATCACGAGGCAAGCCCTAACTTGGAATCCTGAAGGAAAGCGGAAAAGAGGGAGACCAAAGAACATATTACTTCGGGAAATAGAATCAGATAAGAAAAGGATGAGTAGCAACTGGAAAGGGCTGGAAAGGATTGTCCAGAACAGGGTTGGATGGAGAGTGGTCTAAATCTGATGTTAATCCAATACTACTATCATTCCAGTTCATCCAGTAGTATCCATTCAAACAAATCATGCATTTATTGTTTATTACTAATATATATGCTAATCAATTCAATTATTGAAGTAAACATTGAAGAATATTAGTATTCTAGTTCTTATTGAAAACATTTGTCTTCTATCATCGATCATAAACACAACGAATATAATAGTGATGTCAAAATATTAGTTAAAAGTAATATGTTTATCAATTTGTGAGTAACATCGGTCACATTTGTACATTGTTGTACAACAGAGGTTATTGTTGTTATAGTAAGTGGAATATTCATGTGTAGACTCACTTGGAACTGCATTAGCTGAAATCAATCAATCAATCAATCAATCAATACATCGATAACAATCAGTCACTAAATATGCAAAATGATTTCCAAGGAAAAGAAATATATAGGGTGGAGTAACTGAACAATGTTGTAATCAAGTGTCTAGATGGTTTCAAAACTAATTAGTGTCAAATGATCCAATCAACATGTGAAGTATAAAACCATGTTCATTGATAGCGTAACATAGAATCGAAACGGGGCACAAAATTAACATTAATACAACTTTGAAAACGTTGTATAGGAATTGTCAAGGACGAATTCGCAAGTTTATCGAGGCCTTGGCTATTCGTAAATGAACCCCTATTCACCCATATTATGTATACAAAAACAATTTGTCATAACCTTGACTTTACCCTGGTAAACCATAAGTCATTCTATGGCCTAAGATAACGCGACAAATTCTTATCCTTTCTATACGATATAAAATGTTTCTCTTCCCTTTATTAGTTTGTTTATCCGAACCTTCATTCATTTGACCTTTATTAATCTGCATATAAAATAGCTTGACAAGTATATGTGTGATCGGATTGTTCGAAATATATAGCACAAATACATCACATTTTCATCAGATCAACTCCGTATTCTCATTGTTCTATCGAAAAGAACTATCTCTCTATATGATGAAATTATTCTCCGTGCTAATTATGAAATTGAAGTTTATAAAAAGCTTGTGACTTAAGTCTCTGTCGAGGTAATCCGTACATAATGCATATATGCCAACAAGGGACTGATCAATTGCAGCGCTAAACATCAATGGGAAGATAGAAGTAAAACAACATCGAATGAATTTCAACTTCACCCCATTCCACAAACAAGTGACTATCAGGACTCAGTAACTAAGTGGATTATACGATTCCGTTTGAAGCGAACAGTACTGAGTTCGAGTACCAGAGTGAACATCAACTCTGAGATGTAGGTACATTCATGTAACAAGTCCTAATTAGGAGGATAAGCAGATCCTGGTTTTCGCTGTTAGCTATTATCCATCTTCACTTATAAAGTTCATGACATAAGTTTATATCGAGTCAATATGCACATATACCAACAAGAAAGAGAGAGAGAGACTAATCAATTACAATCCTAAATAACAATGGGAAGATACTAAATTTCTCAATGAGAATCAATAAAGAACTTACCATTTGTTATAATTGAACAAATACATATACAGAATACACTAATGATCATTCTATTCATGATTTCTTAGAATAAGTAATATGAGTATAAACTCTTAATCTATACGAATAGATGATTATGTAATAAAGTTTATTTAAACAATGTTCTATTTACATTGAATAGAACAGTTGAAATGAGACTATTTTCATTTATTGTACTTCATCAATAAACAAGATCAGATTTCTTGTAAGCAATGATGGCAATATCGAGGCATACGCACAATATGCACACACAGACTGATCAATTGCCGTCTTAAGCCTCAATGGGAAGATACAAGTCGAATAATACTAAGTGAAGATCAGATTTCATTTAGAAAAAATGAATCATGAAGAAAATATGCAAAAAAAGAAAAGAAAAAGGAGAGATGAGTAAATATTTTTCTTTCTATGTAACTAGACGAAAATGTTGTTTACATTTTTTTTGTTTTTTATGAATTCTAAATGTTTGTTTTCATTGAATATTTGTATTCCTGTAAATGGATGATCATTTAATCTGTATACATATGTTTGTATGAATTAGTTACTCCTGTGAGTCCCAATGGAGTATAGGCCGACGATCAGCATTCTCCAACCTACTCTGTCCTGCGCCTTCTTTGATAGTTCTATCCAACTGTTGTTCATTCTTTTCATGTCCGACTCCATTTCTTGGTGTAATGTGTTCTTTAGTCTTTCTCTCCTCTTTTGACATTGAGGAGTCCAAGTGAGAGCTTGCTTTGTGACTTTGTGATTTCCTCAATGTGTATTCTATGCACTTATAGCACTTCTTCGCGATTTCCTCCTCCGTTGTAATCTGGTTTATTCTCTCACACAGTAGGTTGTTGTTGCTGATAGTGTTTGGTCAACGGATACGAAGTATTTTACGTAGACAACTGTTAATAAACACTTTTATCTTCTGTATGATGACTTTCGTAGTTCTCCAAGTTTCCGCCCCATACAGTCGAACTGTCTTGACATTTGTATTGAAAACTCTGATTTTTGTGTTGGTTGATAGTTGTTTCGAGCTCCAGATGTTCCTCAATTGTAAATATGCAGCTCTTGCTTTGCCGATTCGCGCTTTAACATCTACATCCGATCCACTGTGTTCATCAATGATACTGCCCAGATATGTAAAGGTTGTTACATCCTCCAAAGCTTCTTCGTCAAGTGTGATTTGATTGGTGCGTGTTGCGTTGTATTGGAGAACCTTGCTTTTCCCTTTGTTTATGTTGTGACCCAGTGCTGTTGAGGTCACTGGAACACCAGTCGTCTTCTCCCACATTTGTTGTTGCGTCTGCGATTGGAGAGCCAGATAATCTACGAAGTATAGATCTTCCAGCTCTATCCTAGCTGTCCACTGTATCCCCAGATACCGACGTCTTCCTAATCCAATCGGTCATCAGGAGAAATAGAAAGAGTAAGAGTAAGCAACCTTGCATGACATCGGTTTTTACTTAGAACAAGTCTGTATTTGTATATTATAGTTTTTATATCAAATGCATTTGAATACAGTGTTTTTAAAGACATGACTAACCAACATTTAGTTTATTTATCCCTGTATTCTTTGGTATATACATCGTCGTAATTTGAAATTGTAGTGATTATATCATAGTTTAAACGTGAATAATTCGTCTTCTTGTTTGATCACTTTAATTACTATTCAATGAATTGCATTTAGTCAAAGCAAAAGGCTCTATTATGTAATCATTCTACATAGGATCGCTATTTATAATGATTACATTGCCCGGAAATTTACCTAGGGCTGTTTCATAAAAATTACTAGTTTATTTTGCATAACAAAATACATAATATACAATTTCTAAAACACATTTCTTTCTAATAGTTGAATTCATGAGTCAATTGAAGCTAGAACACCATGGAAAACCAGGACGTACTGGACGGCCGTTTCGTCCTATTGTGGGACACCTCAGCAGTGCGCGATTCGAACACAGGACCTATCGGTTTCATGCACAAACCACTGCAAACCAGTAGATATTGGGTAACTCTTTCATCTTAGATTGAAACTGCATAGCAGTAAGCTCCAGGAAAAATACTCAGGTTCTATAGCTCTAATGGACAGTGTAATAATGTTAAGCCAATGAGTCACAAAAAATGGTCCACATTTCTAGCTTCAAAGTTAACGGTATCAAGGAAAGATAATGATAAATTAAAACAAGACTTTCTCTATATTGTACATGATAAGTGGGAAAATCCAAATACCTAATCTAAATCCGAATGACTTGGTCTTGTATTACAAAAAGGTATTTTTATATTCCACTATAATTCTTTGTTCGCTGTTGTCTTCAGTGGTAATAATAACTCACGTTACTTTTTTGCACTCTCCATATGTCATAGAAGTTTCCTTACTGCAAAGTCACAATCCCACTACGTATGATTATATGTGTATGCATGATTTCGTATTGTTATTCCTGTAATAAGAATCGTAGTGAGACTGTGATATGTGCTACTTATATTGACATAAGTAGTATATGATGTGAATTGTAAACAGAAAGTCTGGCAGCAGTGAGACAAGAGGATCGAACGGTAAAGAATGGAAACAAGATGCTATTTGTATGAAAATGCAAGAACAATTACGTCTGAGTCATTTTGAGACAGTTTGTGGACATTTTGCAAGTTAAGAATTTACTTTATGATTGTTAGATTTTATTAACAAGTCCTGTAATTTTGTGTCAAATACATTCGATTGTCACCATCCGTGTTCTGTTCACTACAATACCACTGAACAGCTGAAGCTTCAATAACATCTGCAATTTTTTCAGCCAGTGTTACTGGTGATTTTATTATCCATCCAACCATCATGACTTTTCTTAGTCTAAATCGGGATCGAGCGAACTTCTTCCTCGAACATGAATAACATCGAGAGAAAATCTCATCACGGTAGTCTGCACACGGTACAACAGTCACAAATAAAGTCTTTAGTAGTCCCATTTGTTATAACCTCTCAATGATCACGTCTTCTATAAGTTCCACTCCAAACCGATAGTACATGAGCATTAGGAACCGAAATTGGCGTCGTGACTTTGAAAGCCCTCAAACCCCTTTGATTGACTCGTCCATAATTTATAGTCTCGTCACAATAGCTTATTTCAGTAGTTGAAATCATGAGTCAATTGAAACTAGACCACCATGAAAAACCTAGAAGCACTGGACGGCTATATCGTCCTATTGTGTGACTCCTCAGCAATGCTCATCCACGATCCTGCCTCGCGAGATTCGAACCCAGGACATGTCGTGGTGCATATAACTGCGGTCAGGCATATAATGTATTTCAGTAGAAGGTCGATGAGGAAAGAACGGGAACGGAACATAATTGGTATGAAAACGCATGAACAATGAAATATGAGACAATGGATTGATGTTTGCAACAGGAACAGTTAACTTTGATATGATGGATTGATATTTTGGAAATTAACGATTTACTATATAGTTCTCAGATTTTATTTAAGATGTTCTGTAATTTTGTGCTCAAATACATTCGATTGTCCCCACTGCTGTTTTGTTCACTTTATGACTATAATTTATGGACGGACATTGAGCGACGCCAGATTGACCTTGAAAGTGTCCACCTAATAACTGGGACCAAATGAGTGTTATTAACTAATGTGAGGAAGTGAAATTATGATTTACAGTTGATGATTAAGGTTAGAAATTTGATTTAGAAATTTCATCACGAAATGACATCAGCTATAACGTCAAAACTCTATCTATCCGAATGAATGAGTGAATTTCGCGCCGAAATCCGACACCTGTTATCTTATATCTGATTGGTTCGTCCATAAATTATAGTCTCAACGGAATCCTTTTAATTCATACGAAATAATCCTATACATGTATCAATTGTATTCTTCATGAGTTCGGTCATTCTGCATAAAGAAATTCGTCTATGAGACGTCAACGAATCTTATAAACATTGGCAACTTGTTTGCTGTACCTTGAGTGAATGTTGACATAACACTGAAAACTTTTCTTGTATATTGGAATTTCTTGCTTAGTTAGAATGTTCTTCGAGATTTGTCCGTACATTTAGTGAATACTTTAATTATTGATATACAATAAGGTGAACATTGAGTAATATTATTTCCTTCTTTATTATTGTTACAAATAAATATTGAAACATACATTACATTGAGAAATAGAAGCAGATATGAAAAGGATTGCACAGGGCAGGGTTAGATGGAGAATATTGATGAGCGACCTATGCTCCTCCACGAAGAGTATTAGGCTTAAGTAAGTAAGCTATCCAATTTTGATAATTCAATTGTGAACTATCAATATGTTGTTTGGAAATACACAAATAGGAATATTAAATTCTTCAAAATATAGAAGTTACTATTACTTCTAAACAAGGAGAACACACCGAATGTATCCGTGCAAAGATGGTTGTAAAGTTCCAACGTGAACAGTATAAAATTTTAAAAATTTATAAGTAGTGTTGAATTTTATTTGAAAACTATTCTGTACATATCAGATTTATTTCACTTGACCTAATTTCCATATCACTGAGGGCTGAAAAGAGACTTTTTTTTTCCTTTTTACAAGACACCATTACACACGATTATATTTCAATGAGAACATTAGACGATTAATTGGGCCGGCATATAACGGTGTTAATGTCTAGAGGTTAAGCGTTTGCGTGTGAGATCGAAGTTCCTGAGTTAGAATCCCTCATGCGAGATCGTGCACACGCACCGCTGAGGAGTCCCATACTGGGACGAAACTGCCGTCTAATACTGGACCAGTCAGTTCTCCCTCTCCGAACGCTCTCACATAGTCAAGCGTATACAGTCACTGTCAAGAAAGTCCTAGTCACTGCCTTCTCACAGCATTTCTGTTGTTTACGAAATTGAGGGGATGAAAAGCGAATGTTCGACGCCTTAACTGGGTTGGTGGACCCTTCTTGTCCATCTAGGAGAGCTAGAAAACCCTCATTTCAAATCAATATTGCACATGGGTTCCAGGAGCCTGGAGAAAAAAATGGAGTATGAACCAAACGTTGGTCACTGACGTTGTTCCACTGCCATTTGGATTAGACCTTTAGGTCGAAGGCCTGTGTTATGGCCTTCTATGCAAATCACCTGCTTCGGTTTGGGCACCCGAGGAGTAACACAGCTCATATCGAATCAGAAGTATTAAAATGAATAAAAGGATCTAACAGTGTAATTGCTCTCAATGTATCAGACTTTCATTCTTTAAAAAGAAACAAGATAAATTTGTCAGGTGTAAATTTTCGCGTTATTTTCTGTGCAGATAATAACGTTACAGGTCTGGTTAGTGCAATACTCAATTAAAGTCATTTAGAAGTGACAAGCCCCCAATTCTGTAATGGAAGTTATTTACTTTACAAGACAACTGAATTGAAAATAATCAAACCTAAAAGTCGCATGAAACATTTCCAATAGCAGTTAACTCTTCACCGGTTGCGAGACAATAAGAAAAGCTTAGGCATGTACACGTTTGAAACGTATTTCATGTACACCAGATACATAAATAATTTGAATTACAGAAGACTAATCAATGAAACTTATGAATCCAGACGAAGTTCTTAGGCTGGCTTCAAAGATATCCACAATACAGGTAATCGATACCAGAATTCACAACAATCAGAAGCATCTTCTGAAATACCTCAAATTTTGTGATCGACAACAGAAGGAATATTACGATTGATCATTGACATTACAAACTAGTTTACCCGTATTTTAATATTGTAAACCAGACTTCAACTAATTCTATGAATCTAATCTGTTTCTTTGAATAAATTCTCAAATTCTCATTCTGTTATTTAGTTTCTGATACCTTTCGTGATAAAACAAATTACTATAATCCCTTTATGCTTCTTATGAAGTACATATTATAAAAAACTGATGCTAGTCATACATATTTGTCCTCTACTTAAGTAGAAGTAATGATATTTACTTTTAATCCGATAGATAGTAAGGAACGGTGAAGATTACAATTATGTATGTCTGTTCAAGCTGTCAATCATATAAATTGAAGAGGGAGTCTCTGAACATGCTGGAAGATCTCATACGAGTTAGGATAACTAATAATACTCTATAAGTACTATTAGGATATATACATATATCAGAAAGGGGTTTTATGGAGACTTTAGTAATTTTATAGTTGAATTCATGAGTCAGTTGAAGCTAGACCACTATGGAAAACCTGCAAACACTAGACGACTGTTTCGTTGTAGTGTGGGACTCTTCAACAGTTTGTATCTACGATCAATCAGACTTGAATCTCATTTTGAAGATATCTATGAAGATATTCAATTGTCAAAGATTCAAAAATGCTAACACACGTTCAGAACATAATGATCAAATTGTAGAATTGTCAATCCAAGGTCACATACTCACATTATACAATTTTTACATTGACTCGCTACAATATTTAAGACTTGATAAGTTAGTGATTTTCCGAAACAAGCTTGAAAATAATCATAGTTCGATTACTTCTGATGGGGTTTAGTTCTTTAAGCTAGATGATTTAGTCGTGGACCTTTCATCAGTCTTCTGACTGATTTAATTAGTATAAACGTCAGGTAGAAGTGAACTATTCGAATTTTTCTAAGTATGGTTCAAAGCTTGTCCTGTAGACCTCATTGTCGTTTAGAAGAATGATAAAAGCTCCACGACTAAATCATCTAGCTCAAAGAACAAAACGTCAACAAAATCATTCACCTCAGCTACAAATCTTCTCCATCATTCCATTACTTCATAACTCATTATGATCTTTTAGTGTTGTTTGAAACAACTCACATTTATATATCACTTATATATATATATATATATATATATATATATATATATATATATATATATATATATATATATATATATATATATATATATATATATATATATACATTCAGAACTGATTGATCACTAAATGGTAATCAATGTAATGTGTGTCAAGTCCTTCTTAGTGCAGATCGAGTGCTATATATAGCAGTGGAATCCAGGATGCACGTTTTGTCCTACTTGAGACTCGTCAGTTGGATATACCTGCATCTCATAATTGATGCTCACTGTGATAATCGAACTCTGTACCCTTCGCTTCAAACTCCGTTGCGTTATCCACTTAACTTCTTGGCTATCTGACCTACGATTATGTGCAGTATATATATATATATATAACAAAGATCCCATTATGTTGGGGACGATAGATCCCCAAAACTCATATTTTGTAATTTCATCTTTGTGGAGCTTGTATGCCTATGTATGCTTGGGTATTTCTTACCACCCACGCACATAATCGATTGACGAACTTATCGACTAAATGTTTGAACAAAACGTCCATGGCAACATCGATTATATATAAGTTTTCAATTGCGTTTCTTGTGATTGCTCGTTTCTGGCTGTTTGCAGAATATACTTTACCATTCCAAGCTTGAACTTCTCCCTCTAATTAGTGGGGCTGGGAAGCATCAAATAGCTAATTTACTGGTCTTTGATCACCGAGTCTTTGTTGTCGTTCGTAGATTAAGTGAACTCATGATAGCTTCAACCCTAGCACACATGAACAGTTTAAAAACATTCTATTAAAATATGAATATACTTTTTTCTTTAAAAACAAAAACAAAGAAGAATAAGAAAAGAGAAATTCAGTTACATAATAATAATCATTTTTTTTATTTTTTGTTGTTGTTGTTCTTTATTTCATTTAATCGATTCTGTTTTCTTTGCGTTTTGATTTGTGATTACAAATAACAAATCGATTTATTGATTTTTGTTTTTGTTTTAGTTAAGTGGAGAATATTTTGGCGAGATTTTTGAAATTCAAGAAACAATGTTTGAATAACATCCTAAACGATAGAAAATAAACAACAACAAAAAGAATTATTGATTAAAGTAGTAAGAGAATACATGTAATAATAGTGGGTATAATTTATGATGAAGATTCGATTTGATCATATCAAATAAGTTATTAGGTGAGATCATGAACCGATTGATGTTAGACCACCATGGAATAAGACTGGAAGCACTGGTCGGCTGTTTCGTCCTATTGTAGGACTTTTCAACAGTGCTCATCTACGATTTCGCCTCATGAGATTCCAAACCACCACCTACCGGTCTCATGCACGAACGCTTAATAAAATTATTTAATTTAAGATGATTAAGATAGAATCCTGAAAAGAAGTGAAAAGGAGGAACATCAAAGAACATATAGCGTCGAGAATTAAAAGCAGACATCAAAATTATCCATTGCAACTGAAAACAACTGGAAAGAAGTGACCGGGGAAGAGGTA
This sequence comes from Schistosoma intercalatum, assembly GCA_944470365.2. NCBI lineage: Eukaryota > Metazoa > Platyhelminthes > Trematoda > Strigeidida > Schistosomatidae > Schistosoma > Schistosoma intercalatum. Next base: position 5,206,770 of record OX103729.1, on the reverse strand, counting down.
AATGGAAAATGCTGGTGAGCGGTCTATGCTCCTTCATAAGGGGTAACTGGCGTAAGTAAGTAATTTATAAGAAAGGTTTATCGCACAAAATTAGCAGCGTTATGTTAGCTACATTGGTTGCACAGATTATAATTGGGGTGCTTTCTTGGTCAAAGCGTTATTTCGAAACATTATGATAAACACTTGGTAAAGCTTACTTGATTCTTCAATGCGAAGATTCAAGCAGACTCCACTCCAATGTACAAGCAAGCGGCTATCAGGACTCAATAGCTAAATGGATAACGTGATGGCGTTTGCAACGAACGGTATTGGGTTTGAGTCACAGAGTGACATATCAGTTTTGAGATGTAGGTACATTCAGCTGACGAGTCCCAAATACGACAAAACGCGCATACTAGTTTCCACTTCTAACCACTATCCATCTTTGCTTACAATACTACGATAAATAGTTTCATGTATAATTCAAAGTTGGTTCTCGAAAGTTTTTAACGTATTCCTCTGATACTTTTTTATTCGCAAAATATTGCCTCACACTAACAATTCAAATTACATATTACGAATTATATTAGATCAGTCATAGTGTAGGAACCTCAGTGAATAGTTCGAAATTTGTTTATCTGTGAAAAACATGTATTCCTAAAACATGTCATTTGTATATAATAACTGAACTATATAAAAAAAGCAAAGGTTACAGATGAACATGTGAACAAGATAGGCGAGGCCGTAATTTATGGATGACCTTTGAACGAATCTTAAGTGACGTTGAGTAATATTAGTCAATCAGAAAACAGTTAGTACAGAGTAAAACATCACAATTGATTGATTACCGGGTGGCGATCAATGTCATGCTTGTCTAGTCCTTATTAGTGCAGATCGAATGCTATCGACCATGTTGCAATGTGGCCACCAGTCTAGGTGACTCGACACTCCGGGCACTATGTATTGAGATTTAGATGGTGGTTGGAGGTAGTCAACAGGAAACCCTGGACCCGGGTTTCGTGCTACTTGGCACTCGTCAGCAAGGTGTACTTGTAATCTTGAGGGAACTGGTGCTCACTGGCGGATTCGATCTCGTGTCACTCAGCTTCACAGTCAGAGACGTTACCACTGAGCTATCCGAGCCGTGACTAACCTCCTGCAGGACTAAGATGTAATCACAATTGATTGATCACTGGGTGTTGATCAATGTCATGCTTGTCTAGAGTAAAATATACTATACAAAACTAAAGAATTAATGTGGAGTCACTTCTTTTACGTGGCTTAAAAACTTGTCAATGTTAGAAAGAGGTTTAGAGGTTCTAAAATCGTTATGCATGTGATATAGGAACTCATCCACATGGCTCCATAATTATCGGCCTCCCGAGCAATGGTAGGGTCGTAAAAACCTCTTTAGCCTGGACTACATAGTTTCAATATTGTTAGTGGTCATAAAATGCTGATTGTGGATAACGATACGATGCACATAACCAAGTCTATGTAGGCATCTGTACGCTCTCCAATCTTTCATATATATCGTAGTACCCGGTAGCAGTCAAAGGTACTGGTACTTTTATTATCCAGTTCGCAACAATTGTCATAATTTACTTCAGTCTCAATCTAGATCGAGCGAAAAAACCCTATTCCAGAAGACTTCCTCCTCCAACACATATTACATCGAAAGACAACAACATCACAATCACAAACAAAGGAATTTCTTAGTAGTCCTTTTTGTTGTAGCCTGTCAATTATCACGTTTTTCTCTAAAAAATCTGTTGGGAACCGATCGTACATGAGTATTAGGTACTTAAATTGGCACCGTGACCTTGAAGTCCCATAAACTCTTCTGATTGGTTCGTCCATAAATTATAATCTCGCCTGTATATTCTTACTTCTTATTGATCAATAAAGAAATCAACTTGACTTTCAACATTATTCGTGTGTAATTTTCTTGACGTAGAAGGATTCCATTAGGCTTCTATATAATTTTCAATGAATATCTTGTTTATTCCCACTATTTTCTAAATGTCCCAATCAACATTATTGATTTTGGAGTTTAATTATCTGAAGTTTAATACCTTAGATTTGTATACATTATCCCTTATAAGAAACTCTTCTTGAAAGAATTAATATATGATCACATTAGTTTTTTTATCTTTGTCTCCAATACTAATGATGTGAACATGTTACGTAACCGCTTTTTTAGCTCCTTGTCCTGATATCGGTGAACATACATGAATGAATAGTGTTAACTACAATTGTATACTGTGTGATTGTCAATCTCTCTATATATCTATCTGTAACAATCAAATAGAATAATAATGAAATTTCAAGGAAAAGAAAAATTGGAAGATGATCGATGAATTAAAATTGTCAACTTACCATAATCTATCAACGAAATCACTATAAATGAGGTTCGAAAGATAATGAATCCGTTTATTTGTAATAAATTTAAGTATAATACGATCCGAATCAAATACTTAATTGATTATGATTGCGGCGAGACTATAATTTATGGACGAACCAATCAGTTTTAGAATAACAGGTCTTGGATTTGGTCGCGAAATTCATCCATTCATTTGAGTAAATAAAGTTTTGACATTATAGCTGAGGTTGGTTCATGATAAACACCCGAAATCTAATTTTTTATCTTATTTCAACACATAAATATGGGTACAAAAAGGCGCTGAATACATATGCGTTACACAAGTCACTCGATTTGTGTGTATGAGCTGTGATAATCCACAGCTGCCCATACCAAAGTAAGTGGTTTTCTGAAGGGGCAACAGTCGGAGTCTTCGACCTAAAGGTCTGATTCATAAGGCAGTGAAGCAACGTTACGAGATGCAGTCTCATGTTAGCCAGTGACGAACGATTGGTTCATACTCCGTTTGTTCCCTCAGGACCATGGAGCCCATGTACACCATTGGTTTGGAACCAGTTTTTACAACCCTCCTAGGTGAATCATCCATAGCCACCAATTCAATTAAGTCATTGTACATTCTCTTTTCGTCCACACAACAGTAATGTTGTGAGAAGGTAGTGAGTAGGACTCCTCTGGCAGTAGTTGTATACACGTGGTTATGTGAGAGCATTTCGAGAGGGAGAGGTGGCTCTCCCCACCCTCGGCCTTGTAGAAAAACAAATCTTGTGATAAAAACTTCTCTTGTGATACTAATTTTCAATTCTATTCATTTCCTATGCATAATCTTTCATTTTAGGTCACCTGAGATAATCTGACTTATTTTTATTTCCAATGATAAAACTCTAAGTTTATTCACTAAAACTATCTGATTCATCAACAGATTACAACGGTTAAATCCATTAGGAAATATTCAATCTTTATGATTGTTCAACTATTATACTTATGATAAATGACAAACAACATATACTTTATTTTGCATTGAAATGCATTCTGAACACAAATTAACCAAAACATGATCATTCACTGAAATGGATATTCACTAACAGTTGAATAACTAAACTCATGACAACTACCTAAGTGTTTATTACAATAAATGATACTAGTTGTTTAACCACCTATAGTTCACCTTGTTCCTTCATTGTTTAATCTTAGTTACCATAGAACAAAGTTAATGTCTAAACAATTACTAAGCCTGTCTATGTTATATTCCTTAGAGAAAACTATGTTTTCATTATAACATCATAGAAGAGAAGAATTAAAAAGAATATAGTCATGAATGTCTACTAACCTGTCTTTAGATGGATTGTATTCTATAGAATAAACATTAAACATTGTAACTTTTAGAGAATTAAGGAACTAAATGAATTAGGTTAAAAATGTTTCATAATGGAATATTAATATTAGAATCTATTTTAGTTACTATGTGAAATTATTATTCTTTATGTAAAAACATTTTATTGATTTATATTCCATTGGTGTTGTTTTAGGACTGTAATTGATCAGTCTCTCTCTCCCTCTTATTGGAATATATACATCTTGTACCGATTGCTTCGATATTGCCTTAATCCACAAGTATTCTAAGCAAAGATGTATAGTGGCTCGAACCAGAATTCAGAATGCGCGTTTCGTCCTATTCGGGACTCGGCACCTGCATGTACGTGCATCTCACAGTTGATGTCCACTCTGAGACACTAAACCAGTATTATTCGCTTCAAGCGTCATTGTGTAATCCACTTAGCTACTGAGTCTTGATAGCCACTTGCTTGTGTAATTGGGTGAAGTTTAAATTCACTTGAAATTATTTACTTGAATCTTTTGATTGATATTTGGGACTGAAATTGATCAGTCTCTTGTTGGCATGTATGCATCATGTGCGGCATACCCCGATATTGTTTTAATTCAAAAGCATTCTAAGCAATGATAGACAATGGCTAGTAGTGGAATTCAGTAATGTGGTTATCAGAAGTCAGTAGCTAAGTGGATCACGCGATGGCGTTTTAAGCAAACAGTACTAGGTTTGGGTAGCAGAGTCAACATGAACTCTGAGATTCACTTACATCCAGTTGACGAGTCCCAAATAGGACGAAACACGCGTCTTGGATTCCACTGCTATCTATCTCTGCTTATTTTCTTCACAAATAACTTCACATAGGGATTCATTAAAATGAAATGAAATATATTGTTCCAGAAAATAAATTATCCAGCTAAAAATCAATTGAAAAGTCATACCTTCTTCTCCAAAAATACTGTTGACTATAAAGTAGAATAACAAATAGAAAAATTAGTGATTTTTTGTCTGAATATGACTGTTATAATAAAGAAGGCTTTTCTTATGTATGACAACAATACGTAACATATTGATACAAATAGTCAAGTGTGGACTGTTGGGCAGTCTATGCTCCTCCACGAGGAGTAGTAGGCGTAAGTAAGCGAGTAACGAATACAATTAGTCAAGCTCATTGTTTTCTTGAAACCCATAGATGTACACGTATCCATTTAAGAATACAAAGAAGTTATGTTTTATTACAGTTAAATGTAAAATTGTTAGAGTTTCTATTGTTTTGTTTAAAATAATATCATAGATGACTGTAAGTAGGTAATGCATTTGTGATACTTCATTCTAATGATTATCATTATTGTTTTGATACTTGACTAGGTGATGTTTCTATGACTACATGAGCGAATTGCCTAATCGATATTATATCATAAAAATATTGTAGATTTCCGAATGCAATGCCCTAGTACAGTCAAAAGTGAGGAGAGTTAACACTCCCTCTCCAAATGCTCTCACATCACCACGCGTATATAGTCAATGACAGAAAAGTCTTACTCACTGCCTTCTCACGGCATTACTGTTGTGTGGACGAAAAGAGAATGTACGAAGACTTAACCGAGTTGATGGATCCACCTAAGGGAGTTTGATGTCCCTGATTCCAAACCAATGATGCACATGGATTCCAGGATCCTGAGGGAATAAATGGCGTACGAACCAATCGATGGTCACCGGCTACCATGAGACTGTAGCCCATACACACAACTCAAGTGACTTGTGAAGCGCATATGTATTCGGTGAGTCTTATATACCAATATTTATGTGTTCAAATAATGAATGAATAAATAGTAACACTCATTCACTTTCATCCAAAATATGTAATCTTTTTGAATACATGTGCTTCTTGAGTATAATGAATATCACTATATCTGGATAATCACTATAAATGATAAGTATTCTACAACTTTCTGCTTTTCTTAAACTGTAGAGATGAAATTACAATCTTTTTAATAACTTCTTCTATGGTTATGTTCCAGGGTACAACGTTAGTTTTCGATATAAAGGCTTTCAAATAACATCCAAGCAAACTGCTTACATTTATTGACAATCCCTAGAATATGAAAACAAACAGAATACATGAGATCATTTCAAATATACATTTCGGGAAATTATTCTCTAAATCATTACTGATTCTTAACCCGTTCCACATATATAGTCTCTTTAAGATAACTAACAGAACTAGTTAACTATTTTAGGGGGAATTTTTGGATATAGATTCGTTCCATTTATCGATTTCTTTGAGGTTGACCTTACTAGATCTAATATATGAGTTAGAAGAAATCAATAATAAATGGTGGTATCAACTAATTATATTGGCTATCAAGGCTCAGTAACTAAGTGGATAACGTAATTACGTTTGAAGTGAACGATACTAGGTTGGAATCCCAGAAGGTATATCAACTCTGAGATGTAGGTACATCCAGCTGATGAGTCTCAAATAAGACGAAATGCTTGTCCTGGATTCCACTGCTAAACCCTATCCATTGAATAATGTTATCGCTTTGCTAGAAATTGAGCAAAATCAAAAATCTGCATACATCTTAGAAACGCTCAATTCCTTATTGTTTATAATCAATGCCTGTTGATGATCAAAGTTTTATAGTTTTTAATGAATGAAAAATGTCATAAGCAAAAAGGAAAGAAGAAGAAATCTACATTTAGAGCAATTTGTTAGTAGGTTCTGATCATAAAGGATAAATCAATTCGGTTAGATAAACCGAACAACGTGTAGATTCAAAGTAGATTAGAATAAATAAATGGGTGAACGGGCATTGCATAAGTAGACGGCTACTAGATTTATTGAGCAAATCATAGTTACTACTAATATCAAGATTATAAGTCCTAGCTATATGCAATTGATTTTCCTGGTAAACCTATGATTTCAGTGTTGTGATTGAAGTTGTACATTAGCACCATTGGATGCCTACAGGTTCATCGGTCTAGTGGTTAAGCGCTCGAGTACGAGAGTGCTAGATCCTGGGTTGGAATCCCGATGGGGGGATCGTGGATGCACGCTGTTGAGAAGTCCTACACTAAGACGAAACAGCCGTCCAGTGCTTCCAGGTTCTTCATAATGGTCTAGATTCAATTGACTCATGAATTCAACAATTAAAATTTAAGTTGACTTAACGTAAACAATTTCTCTAATATGAAAAACTCACTTTCTTTAAGCGAGACTAGAAACGTTTCAATTCATAAAAACGTTACATTAGATAACAATAAACCCAATTGACAAAAATAATTAATAAAATAGATTTATTTAACAATGAAGTCAGAATACTGAACATCTATAATGGAACAATAAAATGAAACTATGGAACCTTCTTCAATAGAGCATCAGTTATATATCACAATGCTAAAGATTATTCAGCGTTTTGCTACAGAAATCAATGACAAACAATAGTAAACAGCTGGCAATACAAATCATTCTACATATATAGACATTGATGATCTAGACAATCAAATGAATTTCATGTCTATTATTACTTACGACTTTTAACCTCAACGGTACTTATATGTGCTGAGATCGAACAAAAACATCAAATTGACTTATTGTCAAGATAAAACTCATAAATAACATCAATCCAATGATCAAGTTAGTCAAGATCACTCACTATCATTACACATATTTCATGCATCAGTTTCAATTTCGTCCCGTTAGCATGAACAATAAACATAGACTGATAATCATAATCAGGAATACAGTGCTTACTTACTTATGATTGTTACTCCTCGTGCAGAAGCATAGACCACACACCAGTACTCGCTATCCAACCTTGTCTTGGGCAATTCTTTCTAGTCGTTATTCATCTTTTTCATATCTACTTCTATTTCCCGACGTAATATGTTCTTTGGCTTTTCTCTTTTCCGCTTCCCTTCAGAATTCCAAATTAGGACTTGCCTAGTAATGCAGTTTGATGATTTGCAGTACAACACACATTAACACAACTATTGATTGAATAATACCTTTTTTAAGTTATATGTATAATGTGCTGAGTCGATAGTTCGAACAACAATTTAGTTTAATTATCATTCAACTATAATGTGAACAAGTTATCATTCATAAACCATATCGTTAACACTGGTATTTAAAAAATGAATGAGTCGTCACAAGGCAAGCCCTCATATGAAATACTCAATGTCAACGGAGAAGAGGAAGATCAAAGAACACATTACCCTGAGAGATGGAGATAGACATGAGAAGAATGAACAACAATTGGATAGAACTAGAAAGGAAGGCCCAGATCAGAGTGGGTTGAAGAATGCGAGTCGGTGGCCTATACTCCATTGGGAGTAACAGGCTTAAATAAGTAAGTAAGTAATAAGTAATTATTATTCAGATGGAATAAATTCGTGATCAAATCTGAAAGATACGGTAGATGATTCAATATGGAAATTCGCTGATATGATATCTTGGTACGGCTTAGTTACAACGTTCAATTATGTTGATGAAATTAGTCTCATATATCTAATTTTCACAATAACTTACGATTTTCATTCGTTTTAGCTAGAAATCGAAATTGAAATGTTGTTAAGTAAAATAATAAACAATAACAATGTCAATCAATTTGAAGTGATTCATAATGGAAAATTATCAATAAATTTGTATTCACTTGGTATTAGTTACTTGAATCTTCCCATTGATGTTGATTCCACTGTTAGCAAGTATTAATCTTTGCTTAGAATGCTTTTGAATTAAAACAATATCGAGGTATTCCGCACATGATGCCAACATATGCCAACAACAGACTGATCGTTTACAGTCCCAAATATCAATCGAAAGATTCAAGTAAATAATTTCAAGTGAATTTAAACTTCACCCAATTACACAAGCAAGTGGCTATCAAGACTCAGTAGCTAAGTGGATTACACAATGACGCTTGAAGCGAATAATACTGGTTTAGTGTCTCAGAGTGGACATCAACTGTGAGATGGAGGTACATCCAGGTGACGAGTTCCAAATAGGACGAAACGTGTGTCCTGTATTCCACTGCTAGTTAGTATCCATCTTTGCATATAATAAATTTGTAGTCTATTTGCTGTTTTATGTCTAAATTCTGTTAGGTAAAGCAAACGAAATGTTCCTATTTAAATAAAGACTGAAACAACCCAATTTTTCTGTTAATTTCGATTATCGTTTTTGTGAGAGGGAATAAGTTGATCAACAACAGACTATGTAAACAGTTTCATGAACAGGATGATAATAACTTCGTACAACGCATTCCTAATAATTTCAGTAGTTGAGATCATTAGTCAATTAAAGCTAGACCATCATGAAAACCTAGAAACGCTAGACGGCCATTTCGTTTTATTGTGGGACTCCTTCTTGAGAGTACACATCCAGGATCCCGCCTCTCAAGATTCGAACCTAGGACCTATCGGTCTCCAATAGTTATTCATAATTATATGTTAATTTTGATAAGACTTCCAACTCATGAATAGGTCGACTAGGCTTCACTATCAATGATACTGGTTGTAAAGTCAAATAGTTTGTTGAAAACACACAGAACTAATGTATACTATATTGTGATAATGCTTTAAAAATGTGAACGGGTACTATTAGAGGCTGTATTCGGCTTTTATCAATTCACTACAGTTATCTAATTATTAATCATGGTAAATGTTTCTCACTAGACTGAATAATTAAGCATTATGATTCATTATGTTGGTTGATGTCCAGTGGTCTCATTTTCACTAATCGATCTGTTGAATAAAATATACTTACGGTCGCTGTCTGAAGATCCAAACATGGAAGTAACTGAAAGGTGAAAGTAAAATAATGATGTGCAGTTAATAAATAAAGAAACCAAATGATTACACCTCAGACTGTGCAACTTTTTGGGGGTGGAATAAAACAGTCAAATGGTCAGTATTTGTATCCATTAACAATGATTGCCTTCATCTGTCAAATTGCAGCAAAGTTAATCTAATAATCTGTATGAAATCTATAACGAATGTGTTACTTTGAGCAAACATTGAGATATTTCAGTTCTAATATGTTGGTGGCAATGAGGATGATCTACAGTATTATGACACAAATATGCAGGTTTTCTCGAAATACAACTGGTGTATGCTGTAGCCACTGACTTAGTAATATCATGATCAGACCTCGAAATATGTGTAGAAGAGATGTGTAATTTAATAAGGCTGAAGGCTTAAAGCGACCTCAAGTGATGACATACTATGTTTTTCTGAATTCTAACTAGGTTACTGAAGACGTCAATTCAGCTATCAATTCAAGAAGTTGAATCATTCCATCCACTTGATAATAGTCTGTCATGTTTGTGTAGAAATGTGCTGTATCTATGGTACATTTTATTTGTAATCAATCCATCTATGAAATATTCTTCAATATTTCATTCTTAAGTAATTCTTCAGATTAGACGTTTAAGCTAGAAATTCCCCTTATGATTCAATGATATTCAACAACTTGGAGGCTTTTTTGAACATTTGGGCTATTTGTTCTTGCAATCTAGATACTTCAACAAGTTATCGATTGTTGTTTGCTTTAATACATCATTATGTCTATTAATCGGATAACCTATTCAAGTCCGTTTCTGAGAACTATACAACCTTTCGTTCTACAAGATATCGTGCTGGCATTATGCATTGAAAACAATATACATTATAAAGATGTCCAGTGATTGGACTACTAACTTCTAATTAGTGATCACTCAATACTTGTCAGGATCGATCAACAAGTAAGAAGAACGGAAAATTTGTTAAAATACTTCTTGATGATGTGATGTTATTCTATGAAACTGACATATAGTGTTCAAATTATGTTCAATTATCTTAACGAATTTCAATTTACTTGTATCTTCCCATTGATGTTTAGGATTGCAATTGATCAGTCTCTCTCTTATTGGCACATGTACATCCTGTATGGATTGCATCGATATAGCCTCAAATCACAAACACTCTAAGCAAGGATGGATAGTAGCTAGAAGTGGAGTCCAGGCCGCGCGTTTCGTCTTATTTAGGACTCGTCAGCTGGAGTTCGGAGTAAACCTCAACTCTGCGACACAGGTACACTCAGCTGACGAGTCCCGAATAGTACGAAATGCGCCTCCTAGATTCCACTACTAGCCACTATCCATCTGTACATATAAAGCATGTGACTTAAGGTTATATCGAGGTAATTCACAAAGGATGCACATACTCCAACAATGAATCGATCAGTTGCAATCTTAAACATCATTGGAGTGATTCAAACAATCAATACAAAGATGAATTAAAGTTCACCCTCAGTGCACAAATAAGTGTCTAAGATATTCATATAGAGTTTTAAAATATTTTGGTAGACTATTTAATGAACATTCACTTACATTTATGCCACGTACCTGAAACAAAAGAACACTGTTTATTACTAAGCATCTAGATATTTACTTATTTCATTTAGTAAATTCTTTACATGAATTTCAGTTTATAATTGAAGAAACTCATTAGCTAAATATGCTAGTTGAAAGAGTCCTAATGTTTAACTAAACTGTTGGAAAGTATTACGTTTAACACAATGTACTTATTACTATTCATTTATAATCAGAGAAGGGTTTTTGTGAATATTATGGCAATTTAATAGTTGAATTCATGAGTCAATTGAAGCTATACCACTATGGAAAACCTGGAAGCACCGGACTGCCGTTCTATCCTAGTATGAAACTCAACGATCCCGCTTAGTGAACTTCCAACCCAGGACCAATTGGTCTCGCGCGTGAACACTAAATCTCTATACCACTGAACTTGGAGGCATTCAACGGTGTTAATGTATAGCTTCAACTAATCCACGAAGTTGCTCCACCGTTCAAAATATACTTATTACTGTTCATTTAGTTTGACTTCTATAAATAGACATGACTGACTTGAATCTCATTAGGATGAAAAACAATATTTGCGAATTTCATTGAGATAAATAATTTCAAGTAGCAGATATGAAAAATCTATACAGGGTTTTAACAATAGAGTTCAATGATCGTTTATTGTTATCAAATAATAAGCAATACTACTTCAAATATTACACTAGACATATACTGATGCACATTGGATAGATTAGTTATCACAATAAATGTGTAAATAGTATTTTTCATTGGCTGAACTCAGTTAGGGTGCTATTAAAAGTCAGATAACATTAGGGATTTGCCACCTGCCAGTACAGAGATAAACGGCAGTGCATCCTCTAACTATCTTAAAGGATTTAAACTAAGATCTTCAACTCTCACAAAGTCCGTTCATCCATTGAACCACTAGGTTTGGATTTAATGATACATATTCCCAACTTCAACGAACTCGGACTATAGAAGAACGATCTTCGGATGTCACTAATTAAAGCTAGAACATTTTGACGAGTTGCTGAGGTCAGAATTAAGACAATATTCGCTATTAACATTGGATTTGCAAATATGTACAGTTAGATCCTAACCAATTGGTCTAATAGTTTAGCGATCGTCGCGCAAAAATATGAATTCAGAATTAGCAATAAAATTGTATGAACTCAGAGTAGAAAGGGTCGCTATTTTTGTCTTTTTAAAGACCTTTATACTGGTAGCAGATATTTTTAGAGGTTAAAACTCTGCTAGATTTCCTATGTTACCGGTAAACAAATACTGTACTCACTTAATTCATCTTTGCACTAATTATTTGCATCTACCCAGTGATGTTTAGGAGTGAGAATGATCAGTCTGTTGTTTGAATACGTTCATCCTGTACGGATTACCACGATATTGCCTTAAGTCACAAACATTATTAGCAAAAATGGATAGTGGCTAGCAGTAGAATCTAGGACGCGCGTTTCGTCCTATTTTGTACCCATCATCTATTTTTAATGTTTGTAACTTAAGGCAATATTGTAGCATTCCGTACAATATGCACATACTTCAATAACAGACTAATCAATTAAAGTCCTAAATATTATTGAGAAGATGGAAAAAATCAATACAAAAATGAATTAAACTTCACCCCGTTGCACATGCTAGTGGCTATCTAGACTCGGTAGCTTAGTGGACTACGTGATGGCATTAGAAGCAAACGGTACTGGGTTCGAGTCCTGGAGTGAACATCAACTCGAATGTACATACATCAAGCTAGCGAGTCCCAAATGGGGGAAACATCTATCCTGGATTCTACTGCTACCCACAATCTATCACTGCTTAACAAAATAAACAACACACCAGTGGTGCAAAACGGCACCCATTTTAATAAAATATATATTTGGCAAAACTGTAGACGAAGGAAAATCGATGGTTTTACTTGTTGAAGCACTTTCAATATTCTACATAGACTTTCTAAATATCTCAACGAAAACACTTAATTAAACTATTTTAAAAAATGGTTTTGGAAAGTATAAATCACAATTCATGTCAACTGCATAACAAGACATTCATTGACCATAGAAATTAACCATTAATCTGAAGATGTTTGTTTTAAACAAAACTATTATTGTCTTATTATATGTGACAACGGTTCGTCCATCCACCTTGTCTGAACTTCTTCAAGATAATCATTACCCATATAATTATATACAATGACACTTCTATCTGGAGTTTGTGCTGATTATGTCGTTCAGAAGAATGATGAAAGCTGCACGACCCAATCATCTAGCTCAGCGAACAAAACTCCATCACAATGACTAGTCTATACTTGGTGCCCAATTTTTGTCGAACTATTTGTTCTAATCTTGATGAATATTTGTATATTATTAAACCATAAAGATCTTTTAGTGTATATATTCATTTAATCTAATAAATTTACGTTTATTAAATAACAAAGTTAACTCACGCTTAAAAAATGATTCTATCATAATATTGGTCAAAACATTAACCTCAATTAACTTGTTTAAATGAAATTTTTAAAAAATTATTCATCCTGAATATCATTATGTATAGGATTGTGAAGACTATTGAGTGGTAGATTGATATGATGAATGGGATCAGTGTTAGACTACTATTGAAAACTTAGAAGTACTGGACGACCATTTCGTCGTAGTATGGAACTCCTAAGCAGTGCGCAATCACGATCCTGTCCCTTTCGATTCAAATTGACGAGATATTGGTCTTGCGCGCAAATGCTTAACCTCTAGACCACAGAGCTCATATCCAACAGTCTTAATGTCTTACTTCAACCAGTGAATCATATTGCGCCACCGTCCACCATTGTCTTCAGTAAGTTACTATCTCACAACAGACCCAGTTGAACTCCTCTGGTCACTGCCTCCCACTACAACTCCAGAAAATACCTCTTGAAGATAGTTACTAGTGAGCATATTTTGATTAATATCAGAAGGAGTATCTTTGTGGATATTATAGTAATTCAATAGTTGAGATCATAAATCAATAGAAACTAGACCACTATGGAATACGTGGAAGCACTGGACGACAGTTCCGTCCTATTGTGGGTCCTCTCAACAATCCACATCCACAATCCCGACTCGAGGGATTCGAATCCAGGACCTGATGGTTTCACGCGTGCACGCTTAACCTCTAGACCACTGAATTTTGCCAGGATTGAACGGTGTTAATGTCTAATTTCAACCAATTCACGAAATACAGCCGCATGTCAAATTTCAAATAGATTGAACATTGGTTAGACTGTTATAAATAAATTAATCAATATAGTTGTGGATATCTCAATGATTAGAAAAATTAGATTATCTAACATTTCGTCACTTAATGTAGACCACTTCTTCAAGGAACAAATAGTCTATTAGTTCTTCACTGTAGAGTTTGAATTTTCAAAGAAAAAAAGAATACAAGAAAGACTAAATAAATAACATACCCTCTTCATGATTGACTGAAATATAATTAGATTGATGCATTCATAACATTAATTGAATGATATTAATATTAATTATAAGTTCATTTCAAATCTATCCGTATTCACATAGTTAGATCATTGCAAGAAATTTAAATGTCGAAATTACGCTGTTCACATTGAATCGTATTCTTCATATGACAAATTATTCAATGGAACTATTCAGTATCAACAGTGTTCATCATTAATAGACTAGCTAATAAACTTATTTAACTCCACCTGGAGCCCCTCTGAGGCTATTTCCAATTCCAAGCCCGGATAAGGGAGGAGGGTTGAACATGGGGTTAGCGACCCCATCCCGCAGAAAATCAACTCGCTTAACGAACGCTAACCAGAGTTAAAAAGTCTTTATCTTGAAAAGTTACGACGTCTTATGGTAAAAGCCGAGTTCTTTCGGAAGTGACGAGACTGATGCCCTTACTGGCAACCAGAGCAACAGTTAATTGAGGTACATGGAATACTCTCACAATATGGAAGACTGGGAGAGTCGTTCAAATCACTGCAGAAATACAAAGATACAACCTGGAGATGCTTTAAATCAGTGAAACACATTGGATGGATATTGGACAACAAAGACTAGCTTCAGGGCAGCTGCTGTAAGTAATAAACTCATTTCATATATTCATTCTTATTACTTAACATGCAAATAGCTTCATCGTGACTCCAATTCATTTAGGATCATGTAGGATCCAAACCTTCTTTGTTTCTATGAATTAGTTGGTTATTAATAGTTTGAGTAGTGTTTTTTAATTGTATTTAAAAGATATGTATGACGTATATTTCGTTATATTGGAACCATTCGATAGTTATTGACTGAGCTTTTAGTATTACTGAGCTGTTCAATACTCGTAAATCACGTTTTAACACGTTTAATCACATTAGAACCAGATAATTTCAGCTTTTATTTAAGATAACACATTTTTAGGGACGACATAGTTTACGTAATTATCTCATAGTAATGAATAAATGGACCATTTTTCGTCAATACGTTTACCTGTACATGAAGAAGACAACTCTAATTCGTTCGGTTTATTAGAGATTGTTGTGTAAAACATTAACTTCTAAGAAATAGGTCTTGGGTTCGAATCTCGCGAGGCGAGATCGTGGATACGCACTGCCAGGAAGGAGTCCCACAATAAGATGAAACGGCTGTTCAATACTTCCAGGTTTTCCATGGTGTTCTAACTTCAACTAACTCATGATCTCAACTATTGAAATATGAAATTCGCTTGCCTAATTGTTTCTTTTCATTTTTATATTAATTTTAATTACACAACCTTATTTCAATATTTAATAGTACCAAACAATTAATAACACAATATCATTCGATTTTTAATCAACTATTGAACATATAAACTTCATAAATTTTATGATAATTATTATTCAGATAGTGATTCTTATGGATTATCATGATCCTGAGTTCATTGATTAATAATGTGCAACAAACTACTTCTGAAGAGAACAAACAAGATTTCAGCGGAGGAAGAAATAAGGAAGAAGTGCTGGAGGTGGATAGGACACACATTAAGGAAAGCACTCAACTGCGTCACAAAGCAAACTACTACTTACAATCCTCAAGGTCAGAGGAGAAGAGGAAGACCAAAGGATATATTACACCGAGAAATGGAGACAAACATGAGAAGAATGAACAAAAGTTGGATAGAACTAGAAAAGAAGGCCCAGGATAGAGTGAGTTGGAGAATGCTGGTTGGTGGCCTATTCTCCATTGAGGGTAACAGACATACGTAAATAAGTAAAAACATTCACTTCCAAGAAATATTTGTGCACAAGAAATAAATAAAGAAAGAAAGAATAAAGTTTGCTTTATTATTTTGTGTTAATTTTATCACTCACCTGGTGTAGAATTTTTTACAGCTTGAGATTAGTTAAACAAATATGATGAATAAATTCACTTGGTATTATTTACTTGAATCTTTCCATTGATGTTTAGCATTGCGATTGATCACTCTCTCTCTCCCTTGTTAGCATATGTGCATCCTGTGCGTATTACCTCGATATAGTCTTAATTCGCATTCATTATAAACGAAGATGGATAGTGGCTAGTGGTGGAATCCTACTTGAGACATGTTTCGTCTTATCTGGGATTCATCAGCGTAAAATACCTGCATCTCAGACTTGATGAATTTTCAAATCAGTGACGAAAAAAACTCTTACACTTTCTCAGTACATAACTGTATTTCATTGCACGGTTAATTCGTAGAATAAACCTGATACAATCACCATGTCAAGTCATATTCCAGAAATAGAAAGATATTTCTTATCTATAAAGTACTTTGTACTAGTTGATCATATAAATTTCTATATTGGACATGATCTAATCTTTCCCTGTATCTATAATCCACACCAATTACAAATATATAGTTTCAATGGACTATTCAATTGCTGCGTTTTGTAAAATCATCTAAAATCCAATAGACAGCTCAGCTTTATCTTAATTCGTAACAAATATCAAATACTTATCTGATTTTTAAATGATGAAAAAGATTTGTAGTTCAACTGGATGATATCGATAGAGTATTCTTCTCTGAGCTGGATGGTTTGGTCGTGGCGTTTTCATCGTCCTTCTGAACGACGTCATCAGCACATAGAAACAAAAATCAAACCAATGGGAGATACAACCAAAACAAACAAGTAAACAATGACAGGTTTAAGGTCAGCATGAACCAATCAGTATCGAGGTCCATAGGAAAAACTCTGAACCACATGTGGAGAAATTTGAACACTTCACTTCTACTTGAAGTTTGTGCTGATGATTTCGTTCAGAAGAAAGATGGAAGCTCCATGACCAAATCATCCAGCTCAGAGAAGAAAACTCCAGCAAAACTTTCTTAAATGATATTCGTTTCATTTTTAAAGTGATACTGAATTTTAATAGTTGACATCATGAGTCTATTGAAGCTAGATCATTATGGAAAGCTTGGAAGCACTGGACGGCTGTTTCGTCCTATTGTGGAACTTCTCAACACTGCGCATCCACGATCCCTCAGACCCCCTTCTGTTGAATTGTATGATTTAAATAAACTGTTCATTTGAATTCAAGATCATCTAGCTCATATGTAACTATTTTCCTTTCAAATCTCACAGTTTTCTAACTTCCACCTAAAGATGATTCATCAAGGCACGAAATTCAAAAAGGTAACATGATACCGTATGATAATGATCAACTTACCGACAGGATGTGGTTTTGTAGCTAAAATTCAAATAATCACAATTTTAAGAAGAATCATAATGATACATATTAAATTATGAATACAATAACTGGGCCCATAGCGTATCTATCATGGTATGAAGGAATCAGTACTAGTAATCCAACAGTAGTTCTTTTTTCAGGAAAATAGACCTCATCACTTCCTGTTGAACGTAATCGTTATCACTTCGTTGAATGATAACATACCACATTTTAATTGTATAGATATGTAAATAAGTTTTTCAGCACATTGAACATTTATATTCAACCTGAAAGTATGCAATAGATTGTACTAATTTGTAAAGTTGATTACATCATTTAAGTGTTTAGTATAGGATCCTTCTTTTGAACTGATGAATAGTTCTTACATAAGTCTATCATGAAAACTAAATGATTCACATGTTATTATGTATTCCTTATTTACTATTTACTTACGCCTGTTACTCTTTGTGAAGGAGCATAAGCCGCCCAACAGTACATCATATATTCCATTCAAATGTAATTTTAATAAGTCAAATAGAAGTTTGTGTTATACATATTTCAACATTTATTTATTATTCGTGGATTAATTGAAGTTAGACATTAACACCATTGTATGTTGACAAGTACAGTGGTTTAGAGGTTAGGAGTTCACGCGTGAGACTGATAGGTCCTAGGTTTGAATCTAGCGAGGCGGAATCAAGGATGCGCACTGTTGAGGAGTCGCATAATAGGATAAAACGGTCGGTTCAGTGCTTTCAGGTTTTCCATAGTGGTCTAGATTCAATTGTAACCGGGCATATAATTGTCAAATGCATCAGTTCAATTCTGTTAGTTAACTCGTGCTTCGTTGTATGATTAATACGAATGTCTCATACGTGAATCTTTTCAATATTCCTTTGTTTGGTTTTCTATCTATCTATCTATCTATCTATCTATCTATCTATCTATCTATCTATCTATCTATCTATCTATCTATCTATCTATCTATCTATCTATCTATCTATCTATCTATCTATCTATCTATCTATCTATCTATCTATCTATCTATCTATCTATCTATCTATCTATCTATCTATCTATCTATCTATCTATCTATCTATCTATCTATCTATCTATCTATCTATCTATCTATCTATCTATCTATCTATCTATCTATCTATCTATCTATCTATCTATCTATCTATCTATCTATCTATCTATCTATCTATCTATCTATCTATCTATCTATCTATCTATCTATCTATCTATCTATCTATCTATCTATCTATCTATCTATCTATCTATCTATCTATCTATCTATCTATCTATCTATCTATCTATCTATCTATCTATCTATCTATCTATCTATCTATCTATCTATCTATCTATCTATCTATCTATCTATCTATCTATCTATCTATCTATCTATCTATCTATCTATCTATCTATCTATCTATCTATCTATCTATCTATCTATCTATCTATCTATCTATCTATCTATCTATCTATCTATCTATCTATCTATCTATCTATCTATCTATCTATCTATCTATCTATCTATCTATCTATCTATCTATCTATCTATCTATCTATCTATCTATCTATCTATCTATCTATCTATCTATCTATCTATCTATCTATCTATCTATCTATCTATCTATCTATCTATCTATCTATCTATCTATCTATCTATCTATCTATCTATCTATCTATCTATCTATCTATCTATCTATCTATCTATCTATCTATCTATCTATCTATCTATCTATCTATCTATCTATCTATCTATCTATCTATCTATCTATCTATCTATCTATCTATCTATCTATCTATCTATCTATCTATCTATCTATCTATCTATCTATCTATCTATCTATCTATCTATCTATCTATCTATCTATCTATCTATCTATCTATCTATCTATCTATCTATCTATCTATCTATCTATCTATCTATCTATCTATCTATCTATCTATCTATCTATCTATCTATCTATCTATCTATCTATCTATCTATCTATCTATCTATCTATCTATCTATCTATCTATCTATCTATCTATCTATCTATCTATCTATCTATCTATCTATCTATCTATCTATCTATCTATCTATCTATCTATCTATCTATCTATCTATCTATCTATCTATCTATCTATCTATCTATCTATCTATCTATCTATCTATCTATCTATCTATCTATCTATCTATCTATCTATCTATCTATCTATCTATCTATCTATCTATCTATCTATCTATCTATCTATCTATCTATCTATCTATCTATCTATCTATCTATCTATCTATCTATCTATCTATCTATCTATCTATCTATCTATCTATCTATCTATCTATCTATCTATCTATCTATCTATCTATCTATCTATCTATCTATCTATCTATCTATCTATCTATCTATCTATCTATCTATCTATCTATCTATCTATCTATCTATCTATCTATCTATCTATCTATCTATCTATCTATCTATCTATCTATCTATCTATCTATCTATCTATCTATCTATCTATCTATCTATCTATCTATCTATCTATCTATCTATCTATCTATCTATCTATCTATCTATCTATCTATCTATCTATCTATCTATCTATCTATCTATCTATCTATCTATCTATCTATCTATCTATCTATCTATCTATCTATCTATCTATCTATCTATCTATCTATCTATCTATCTATCTATCTATCTATCTATCTATCTATCTATCTATCTATCTATCTATCTATCTATCTATCTATCTATCTATCTATCTATCTATCTATCTATCTATCTATCTATCTATCTATCTATCTATCTATCTATCTATCTATCTATCTATCTATCTATCTATCTATCTATCTATCTATCTATCTATCTATCTATCTATCTATCTATCTATCTATCTATCTATCTATCTATCTATCTATCTATCTATCTATCTATCTATCTATCTATCTATCTATCTATCTATCTATCTATCTATCTATCTATCTATCTATCTATCTATCTATCTATCTATCTATCTATCTATCTATCTATCTATCTATCTATCTATCTATCTATCTATCTATCTATCTATCTATCTATCTATCTATCTATCTATCTATCCACACATCTATCTATCCACCCATCTATCTATCCACCCATCTATCTATCTATCTATCTATCTATCTATCTATCTATCTATCTATCTATCTATCTATCTACTTATCTGTTTATTTGTTAATGATATTCCATTACTGTTTTGATGTAAAAATAATTGAGATACGTCGACGAATAGACACTCTAGAAAGTTTATATTCATAACAATACAATACAGACCAGACTAGCTCCATACAGTCCAAGTTGGACTTCACTAAAATACACTTGCTGAATATTCTACTATCAGTGTTATTTTTATTCTAATACACTCAACTGGTAATTCTACGTGCCAGTGTCAAAATGAGTAACAATTCATTTGCAAACAAGTCTAAATCTGATGTTAATCCAATACTATCTTCATTCCAGTTCATCCAGTAGTGTCCGTTCAATCAAATTTACATTCACTGTTTGTCAATCACGTTGAAGAACATTAGTATTCTAGTTCTTATTGAATACATTTGTCTTCCATCATCGATCATAAACACAACGAATATAACAGTGATATCAAAATACTAGTCAAAAGTAATATGTCTATCAGTTTCTGAGTGACATCGATCTCCTTTGTACTTTAGTATATAACAAAGGTTAGTGTTGTTATAATAAGTGGAAAATTGATGTGTATACTCACTTGGAACTGTATTGGCTGAAATCAATCAATCGGTAACAATTAGTCACTAAATATGAGACATTTTATGTGCAACTTTATTTTCCCTTATGAACAATATACGAGATAAATTTATACTTTGAATGCAACTAATTTATCAATTTAAATTCACTTAGTATTGTTTACTTGAATCTTTTCATTGTTAGTTAAGACTGTAACTGATCAGTCTATTATTGACATATGTTCATACTGTGTGTGTTACCACGATATTACCTTAATTCATGAGCATTATAAGCGAAGAGGGGACAGTGGCTAGCAGTGGAATCCAGTTTGACGCGTGTTTCGTTCTATTTGGTACATGTCAGCTGGATGTACCTGTATCCCAGAGTTGATGTTCACTGCGGAACTCAAACCCAGTATTGTTCGCTTCAAAATCCATCGCGTTATACACTTAGCTATTGAGTCCTTATAGCCAGTTGCTTACGCAATGATGTGAGGTTTATCGATTTGTTTCACATATTTGTGAATAAGGTTTTCAAATATAAACATACTATTGAAAATCCATCATCCTTCAACACATTGTATGGTTTAGTTATATTTATGATTATACTGATGTTGGATTCATCATTATGATTATAAATTAAGTTGATTATTATAAAACTATCATCAACTTAAAGTACTTACCATTTATTCCAATTAAGCATATGAATATGCAGACAAACCCAGCTATCATTGTATTCATCATATTATCAATGTATAGAATGGATTGCTTATCAATTGTCTTAATGAAATGTTCATAATTTATAGGAATATTCCATAGTTTATTTAAACAGTTTCTTATTTACATTAGATTGGCGTTTTTCTTTACCTGTTTTTTTTTTAATGGCTCAAAAGTAAACAAGATCAAGTTTCAATGACAACAATAATATAGAACAATGAAAGAGTAAGGGGTAGGGGTAAGAGGAGGCGGGGGAGGACAAAAAGTTTACTTTTCGTGATTGAATAATCATATGTATTTATTTGTTTTTCATCTATTTATGGAAGAGGATACAATTTCGTAGTTTGATCATTCATAAATAATTATATTCTGAAGTGGGGGGTTTTGTGGATATTATTAGTAATGTTGAGTTGTTGGGAGTCAATTGAAGATAGATTGCTATGGAAAACCTGGAAGCAGTGTATGTCCGTTTCGTCCTAGTATGGGAATCCTCCTTGGCAGTTCACATCCATAATTCAGTCTAGTGGATTCGAACCCACGACCTATCGGTCTCGCGTGCGAACGCTTCAATTCTAGACCACTGAACTTGAGGGGCATTCAATGGTGATAATGTCTAACTTCAACTAATCCAAGAAATTGAGCGACACATCTACCATTGTCATCAGTGAGTAACCATCTCACAATTGACCCGGTTGGACTCTACTAGTCACTGCTTCTCACTGGAACTCCAGGAGATATCTATTGGAGACCGTCACTACTGAGCACATTATGATTCTTATCAGAGTAAGGGTTTGTAAAGATTTTAGTAATTTATTAGTTAGATTCATGAATCAATTAAAGCTTGACCATTATGGAAAACCTGGAAGCACTGAACTGACGTGTGGTGGCTCCATTTCGTGGATTGGTTGAAGTTAGACTAACACTATTGGATGCCGCCAAGTTCAATGGTCTAGTGGTTAAGCGCTCGTGCGCAAGGTTGATAGGTGCTGGGTTCAAATCTCGCGAGGCGGGATCGTAGATGCACACTGCCAAGGAGGATTCGCACAATAGAACAAAGCGGCCTCCTAGTGCTTCCAAGTTTTCCATGATGGTCTAGCTTCAATTGACTCATGAATTCAACCATTAAATAATTATTCAATCCTAACTGAATATTCCTGTTCTTAACAGTACATCAGTACATTTTATGAATGATACATCTTTTAATTTGTTACTAGAGTATAAACTCGAATCCAATATCTTCAGTTAGATAAAAATACTTGATAGATTTTACAATAATATTAAACCATTATCATATTGTGAACAAATAAAATATCGAATAAATAGTCATCTGGTCACTTTTGTACTATTTAAACTTGTGTTAATTTAATATTCAGTTATTTATTTACCCTGAGGAAGTGGTTTACATTAAGTGACGAAACGTCAGAAATACAATTTTTGTTCTACTCATTAGGATATAACGATAAAACAAAATATATTTATTATCATTCGCCTGGTATATTTATTTAGTTACTAAGCTTATAAATAGTTATGACGAGTCATTCTTTGAATTTCTTTATTTGCTTAACACTAAAGAAAATTGTTACGTAATTGAAGTGAAAACAATCTCCTTGTTATATATATGTTCACAATTAAAAAATAGATCAATACTTTTTCTGGTGTTTTTATGAACTAACGATTCCTTTATACTTGTTGAACGCTTGATTTCAAGTTCCAAATACAGTACATTCGTTCGTACCTATCTAGTACTGTGGTGTGTGCTACTTATATCGACGTAAGTAGTATATAATGTTAGTCGTGAACATAATGTCTGGCAGCAGAGAGACAAGAGGATCGAACAGTAAAGAATGGAAACAGGATGCGATTTGTATGAAAATGCAAGAACAATAAAGTCTCAGTCATTATGTGACAACTGATGGACAAATTATGTATTTACCATTTGATTGTTAGATTTTATTAACAAGTCCTGTAAATTTGTGTTAATTACATTCGCTTGTTCCCACTGGTGTTCCTGTTCACTACAGTACTTCTTGATTCAATTAAGTTGATTCTGAGATTCTAAATTTGTACTATAATTCGAATATACCTAATCATCACATAAACATTATTTAACTATTTAACTATTCTACAAGGATTACAAATAAGTCGATGTTGTTCATAGAAAAAAAACAAGTAGATCGACAGTATTTTCTTACAAATGAGATTTATTCTTGTGTCGATTGGATCTTAGAGATGCTTATTTTTCCCACAAATGTCTCCATTAGAACTTTATTTCAGTAGAAATACGACCTGATTATGATATATTAATAAAATTGGAACTTTTTTGAATGATGTAACAGTAGTGTTGGCTGCAAAGAAGATGAGAAAAACAAACTTCCCATGGAATATCCAGTTTGTATTATAAATCTCTACTGAAAATTTTCTTCCTTAAATTGTTTAAAAGCATCACTTTGTTTAATAAGAAAACTACGATTTGGAAAACTATCTTAAATACAAATGGTATTTCACGAGATATTGGTTTAGTAGGAAATTTAATTCACTTTAAGTGTAGTGACTAGATTATCGTCAGAATTATTAGTAAAGTAAATTCCCTTGATGTTGTTTTACTTATATCTTCCGATTGTTATTTATGACTGCAAGTGATCAGTCTTATGCAGGCATATATGCATTCTGTGCGGATCGCCTCGATATAGCCCTAAGTCACGAGCTTTTTAAGCAAAGATGAATAGTGGCCAGAATTGAAATCCAGGACATGGATTTCGTCCTATCTGGAACTCGTTAATTGGATGTACCTGCATCTCACAGTTGATGTTCACTCCAGGACTCGAACCTATTAACGCGATGGCATTTTAAGCAAACGGTACAGTCTCAAATACTGCGCGATTTCAACAAAGGCATCACACCTAGTATGTTCGCTAGTGATGTTTCGCAACCAGTCAACAGAGGTTTCATCAACTCTTCAACAACATCTGTCTACAGTATGGCTCAGCAACAGACATGTTACTACGAATGAGAGAGGTCACTGGCCGATGGACCTTTGATAAGAGCCCGTTTAGACAACTTTTCTCATTTTACATTGCCCATCAGGTTCAAACAGTCCTTGTCTCATATCATAACAACGCTGAAGATGAACTGGCTGCATCTGCCGACTAAATTCTGTTAATCACCAGAACTTCAAACGCCGAAGTCAAAAAACAACATTTAACGACACGGAATGACGTCACAGAACTCTGACACGTTACCTTAGTATTCGTCATGACCGTAGACGCTCCTCAACCACCCATAGCTTTTCACGTAAGCTGCCTGTCTCTAGATCACGAGAGACAGATAACCCTGATTGCTGTTGGTATCATAATCAGTACAGAAAGTCCTCGAAATTTTAGAACGCCCTGCAATTTTTCGAGCCCTAAACCGGCCGACACGAAAAACGCTCCAAGAAACTTTCCAGCCGGCACACGTTAACAGTAGTTGTAGCCGATGAAACACAGCCGTCTGCTATGCATCAGTGACATGAGGACAAAAGTCCGCTACTTCACAGACACTGACGCAGAATTAAGCGCTCTTATAGGTAATTCTAACGATCGACTTCACGAAGCAGTACTCAGATTGTGAGCGACAAAAAGGGGAACCCATCGCGACTTACGGTGAGCAATATGTGTATCTCGACGTAGATTTCTAGTGGCATTGGGCCCTAATCACACAATCCTCAAAGCTGGACATAAGACAACTGGGAAAATATACATTCAATATTTAACGCGGAGAATAAGTCAACGATGAGGAAGGTTGGAGAGATGAATCCAATTAATTTGAATTGGTTGGATGGCACGGATCAGACTTGCAGGCGTGATCATTAGTGAGTGTAGTTGTATACCTTTTATTCATATTAAATATATTTTTCTATCTATAGCCTGTGCTCTTCACCATATCTTGATGATTGTCACGATGCGATGGGTTGGTGTAGATAATAATGTTACTTTCACGTAAGATCTTATAGATTAGACAATTACATCATGGTAAATCTACAATTTTAAGATTAAGTCTATTATCAGAGCGGTACTAATAACGAAGTAAACAATAATTTTATAGGTTTACGCAAACCCATACACTGGATTTTATTTTTCATGCTAATTATTGGTATTGACATGCTACAACATCATAATTTACTCATCGATACTCTCAAACGGAGGTAAGCAGATGAAAATACTAATTTATCTGTTGGTGTAACTTTTTTCCGATTGTAGACCATCCACTGTCACCGTAAGGCAAATAATGATCGATCCGTACTATCAAAAACTACTCGATAAGTACCCTGAGATTTACGCAACCGGAATTGTCATGTGTAATCGGCAACATTACATGTCGCATCACGACCACAGGACCAACGGTATTTTCCAAAGTGTGCCGACTAGCTCCTGAAAAGCTGAGGTTGGCTAAGAATGAATGCGACCATATGACAGACTTCGGAATCATTTGCCTATCAAACAGTACACAGGCATCTCCCTTGCACATGGTCCCTAAATAGGATAGAAACGACTGACGTCCAACTGGAGACTGTCGGCATTGAATGCGAAAACCATTCCTGATCGCTACTCATTGCCCCACATTCACGATTTCACAGCTGCCTTGAAAAATACAACCGTCTTTTCGAAAATCGACTTGGTTAACTCATGTAAAAAATACCTATGGCTGCTGGTGACATTCTCAAAACCACGTATATTGCGCATGCCTTTCAGTTAAGGAAATACTGCACAGACTTTCCAAATATTCATCGATGACGTTTATCGAAGTTTTGGCTTTGTACATGCGTATGTTGATGACTGCTTGACTGCACGTCCAGGCAGAGATTCTCATCTCCAGCATCTTGACCTTGTTTTCGAACGACTGCAAGAACACAGTATCACTGTGAATATTCAGAAATGTCAAACCGGAACCGACTTTCCAGATAATCAAGGCATCCGACCTCTGAAAAGCAACAACTTTTGACATTCTTCTTGAGACGATTTCTGGATACCGAATCGAGGTGTAGCACTTTCGACAGGAACCTACTAGTTATTTATTAAGCTGTTCAGCAATTTCAACACTGTTGAAGTCCGGGAATTCACTCTTCTCACCAAACACTAAGCTCTTGCCTTCTGTTTAAGCTCATCTTCAGACAAGTACTCACTTCATGAGTCTCAACAACCAGACTATACTTCGCAGTCTACTTCAGATAAACAACTCATTTCCGACGCAAACAATGCAATTACAGACGCATTATTTTGTACTACCTTCTCAAACATTTTCCAATGAATCGACCTTCTCAAACTCGCTCAACTCCAAAAAGAAGACACTGGTCTTCAGCAAGAGTTGTCTTCAACAACACGTAAGGTAACCTTATTATGTGACACATCCACAAGTGAGAATCGTCCAATCGTGCCGAAACATTATCTGCACAACGTCTACATCGCGTTGCACCAGCCTTCTCATCCAAGTGTTTTAGCAACCATCAAGCTCATTGCAGAACGATTCTGTTGGCCTCGTATGAAAAAAGATGTGAGGGAATGTACACGCTCCTGTGTAATCTGGCAGAAATCTGACGTAATTGGACACAACAAAGGCTTTTTAGGCTCATTCAAAACTTCTGACCACGTGTATTTGAATTTGGTAGGATTTTGACCATAACCAAATGGATACTTTTATTTCTCAACGTGTGTAGACCTTTTCACTCAACGACTAGGAGCAGTACCAATCAAAAAAATTATTGCTGAAACAGTGGCCCACACATTCGGCAAACATTGGTTATCAAACTTTGGCTGCCCTTCGACTATCACTACAGACCATGGACACCAATTTATATCTGAACTTTTCCTTCATCTAACTACACTGTCAGGAGTCGCACGACTCCAAACGATCACCTACCACCCACAAGTAAACGAGTTGGCAGAACGCTTTCACTTTTCGTGCTTCTAGGTAACCCTCCTGCCATTGATAGAAGAAACTGGAAAAGTAGTGAATAGGTCTTTATTTAGATTATCGCGCAATCACAGTAGAGCGTGGGATTATTTGTTCACAGCAACAAAGCCTCTCACCAATCAATGTAAGATAATAGGAGGTATAATGCCTATACAAAATAAGGAAGTGAAAGAATAGTTGAACTTTACTGTTTTGACATATACTTAGTTGTTTGAGGTGAACTCCTAACCAACCGACCTAAGCCCTTACACACTGACAGCTTAAAGCTTTACTTCCAGCTGCAAACGTTTTACAGTGGACTGACGATCTTTCACTCGTCTTACTTGGTATTCGCAATGCTGACACTGGATGCACTGCAGCTTGACACGTTTATTAAACCGCACTCCGACTCCCGGAAGAATTCGTGTGTTCTTCAGTTTCTTCAAGGAATGTGGATCTAAACTCTTAAACGAGGAGGCTTGCAAAAGCAGTGCGTTCAGTGAAACCTGTTTCCACTTGACCGAAATAAATTGGTGATTTCGTTCAACCTACCCTACGATATAGTGCACACGCCATTGTACACCGCGACTCACTTCGACGACTTTTCAAAGGACCCTTCAAAGCTCCTCACCGTAAATGCAAGTTCTATATCATTGATAAGAATGGAACTAACGACAGAATCAGCACTGACTGCGTATTTAGAAGGAAGCGCCATTCATATCCACTTTCCTTCGATACAATAGAAAGACACGAGTCTCAAAATTAAGGCACCTCACCAAATAATTAGCAATCACAACCATACTTAGTAAGTATCTGATAACCAACCCAGAACAACGCTTTCTCGAGGAAGGATAAGGTCTCCAGAACACCTAAACGACTACTGCACGCAAGACACTTGATAACATTGTTTCGTCTGGAATTTTTTTCAACTACTGTGTGAATTAGCAAAAACGACCTTCAATATACTCGTGTATATTTTTTATTTCAGAAAGACAAGAAACAAAAGCTTTTGCTGCTAATATGCTTGCTTACATGTGTATTTTTTAAAATCGTCTTCACGCTATTGCATGTTTAAGAAACTCATGTGTATAAGTTTATTCTGCTTTCGTCGTCCATTTCGTGTCTTTACGCATACACGAGTGTAGTTCGACATGTACTTACATATCCTTTTTTCTTTTCTAGGACGGCTGTAGAAGATGAAGAAACCAACGGTGAATCGAAATTTTCATCGTACCTGTTTTTCATTACTATATTGTACCACATGGACCCTTATAGTTTGGAAAAACGACCAGACGCTGATGAACATAACAAGCTATCAGAATAGTGTTTACCGACGACAAACTAATTGGTTTAAACTTCTGACTGGCCACTTCATAGAGTCATCATTGCCCTACTAGGAGGGGTGATCTGTAGCGGTAAATAAAACCCCCAATTCAATAGCTCTGTATGTCTTCGGTATTGAAGCCGACCGCATTAGTTTTACTGGACTCACTCAGCTGGAGGCGCCCGGTCACGTATCCGTTCCAGATCACGAGATGGTGAGGTCATGAGATGGTGCTAGGTAGATTGAGTGGAAAAAACGCGAGAGTATTTTGGAAACCCTGAAAACGGGATGCCTGCCGGATAGAGAACAAAATATGTGGTTCAAAGGATATGTACCGTGTGAGTAGTAGACAGTGTGATACCACAGTATACAGGGCATTTTACATTGTGGCGAAAGGATGGCTGTAGCTAACAAAATTTATTGTACAAGTTAAGGTTGAGGACGAATGATAACAAAAATTGTTTTCACACCAAGTCTCATTTACCGTCTCTACAATTAAAGCAGTTTAATCTTTTAATCTTCGAAATAGACCAATACAACATATAATAAAGCAAGAAAATTCAGTCTAAAACAGTATTCATCCTCGAAGAAACAAAACTGACTACAGGAGCACAGATATAGTCTCATATGTAGTCATTACACATGGTCTCTTTCTAGATACCTTTCAGTTTACATATTTTTATTCTTGTGCACTGTATCAATCTAGCTTTAGCTTTCATATGTGGAATTAATTAACCTAAAAGGGTGAGAAACCTATTCAGCACTGTAGGATAAGAAATGAACGGGTTATTGAGGATATTTTTACCACGTTCTGTTAGCCATATGATTGTCGGTCTACAATCCTCCTATTAAATGTAAAATGGTATAGAAATCTTCGTTTACATAACTAGAGAGCAACAACACACTAGAAGATTGGGTATTGTTTTATTCTTAACGACTCATATCTAGTTTCATAACAATGAACGATACTATGGGATTTAATTGAGATCATGTACCTATCAGTGTTAGACGAACACTGAAATTCTAGAATCAGTGGACTGCCGTCTCGTCCCACTATGGGACTCCCCAGCAGTGTGCATTCATGACATCACACTGGGAATTCAATATAAAGACCTTCGGTCTCGTGCACAAACGCCTAACCTCTAGACCACGGAGCCGGCATCCGACAGCGTTAATGTCTATCTTCAACCTATCCACGATATTTTTGGACCATCACCCATCGTCTTTGATGAGTAACTGCTGTATGCTTGACATGGATTTGACTCCACTGGTCACAGCTCCTCACTAGAACTCCGAAAATTACTTCTCGAAGCTAGTCACCAGTGAGCACATGATAATAATATAATATCAGTAACTTCGTTAAGTTTCATGACTGTAGCGATAAATAAATCTCCAAAATAAGTAGTTCTGTAAGTCTTCGAGATTGATGCTAACCCTATTAGTTTTACTAGATACACCCTTGATAACGAGTGGGTACACTGTGTAACTCATCTCCTGCAACTACCAGCAAGCATAAATCAAACGCTTCTCAACAAATGGACAACTTTCTAGATATAACCTCGAATCCATTCATTCCCGACTTCTGATTTTACCAGGTTGGCACACCTCGACCATATAGGCGTTACGGGTAAGGGGCTCGTCACACTCTGATTATTTGTGGTATCTTTAGGACTAAAAAGAATTGTGGAATTATTACGCATTTATAATTGTGGATTTTTGAGACCAAAACTCAACAGAACACGCAACGACTAGCCGATTTAAGTAACGTCCCTAATTTGTTATTGCATTTGTAACATTTAACTTGTAAATATTAATATTACTATTGATTGCTATTAACTTTGTTGATACTTTTGCGTTTATATATTGTTTGGTCCACCATAGAATATTCATGTCTTCGGAACACCTGTGTCCATTGACCTGTGATCTAACATACAAGTATTAATAAATTGGCAAGTGTTTTCTACCCTTAAAACGGCTTGAGTTGTTATTAAATACAGAAAAAGTGCTTACAAATCATCTTCACCTAGCATCTACACAAACAGAAACATGTGATGCACGACAACATTTACATCGCAACATGCAGTTAGAGGGCAGTTATACATTAGTAAATCAGGTTAATCAAGTTTCGCCTTTAAATATCTTAGGTTAACATCCTACCAGACAATATTTCACTTATTTGTTGTTCGATATGGATTGAGGATTAGGAACTACATTCAACAGTTAGCGTTACATAGCAATGTTTGGGCCTCCGTTTTCCATTAGGTCAGAGACTGCTGCAAAGTCAAAGTCTGGTTTTTTCCGTAGCATTTACAATGACCCATACAAGTGGTAAGTAGCTGCATATCTAAATCTAGATCGGTAGGTCGCTCGTGAAAAGCATCACAATGTTCGCTTCTGCGGTTTCTGGTTTTCTGATCATACGTGAAGTCTTCAATGCCCCTACCGAAACTCTGTAGACAGAAATATTTGTTATCAAAAAAATAAAACATTCTCCTCGCTCGTTTCAGTTCTTGCTACTATATCCTTCAGCATATATGTGCTGAAAGGGATCTATATATTTCTAAACGTGTTCCTCCATAAACTTTGTCCTTAGGTGTCTAAAGTGTCAAGTACAGTATGGCCACCGAAATAGATTACGGCAACCCGTTTGACTGTGTTGAGGTTTCCCGGGCGAGATATAAGCAGCTAAGAGACCGTCAATTGAGGCGACGTCGGGTCATTTTACGACATCTTCTGAGGAACAGTTCATTCTCATTGAGGTTAGAGAACAGCAATCAACTCAGTCTTACTCTGTCAGATTTACTTGGCTACCGCAAACCTTCCTACCTACAGTTTGACGAAGACGTTTGTAGGAAGCGGGCGATTCTGTAAGTTGTACTTTTGTCAGCCTCGCATTCCATACTTAGTTTGTATGTTTACAGAGGACTTAAGTTATCCTAGTAGAAACTTTCTCACAACCACATGCAACCTATTTTTATCATATTTATCGCGCTACATGGTGAGAGATAGGATTCTTCGTACACAACAATCACTGTGCATCTATAACCCCAGTTGTTTCTGTGGGTTTATTTCATTTAAATGCACCATACAAATAGTTTAACGACGCGTTCAAAATGTTGTGTGATGGCTAATAAGTGTAAGACGAAACGCATTTCTGTGGGTTTTAACCGAGGTTTTCACGTCTCAGTCAAGAAATATGTGTCGGTTCTACCTTTTTCGCCTCGTCCCGTTTTTTCCAGTTCGTTCCTATATCAGTCGGCGTTGCGCGTTAAGGTGAACAATGATTAGGGATGCGTAATAAAGGGCTGGTCAACTTCCTGTCGAAGTCTATTGTGGTTTATATCGTCCGTAACATTGTACAAGATCCCACCTTTTATCCAGTCGTAAGTCATAGGACGGGACGAGTTTTCTTAAGAGTAAGATCTATAAAAATACCCCGACGATTAAGTATAACATGATACTTTGTGTTTTGGAACTTTTGTATCCAAATGTTTGGGTAATTTTTTTTCATCTGGGATATACTAGTCAACTGCTGTTTACACAGGATTTTATTTGAGAAGGCTGGGGTTGCTTTGGATTTTTATGAATATTCACATTATCCAACAATCTCAGTAGTTCGCAATTAGTTCAGCTATTTCATAGTTTGGTTGGCAGAATCGCTGATTAGTTTCGTCAACTTATAATTAGTTTAAACCACTCATCCGTTACTTGTGTATGAGTCACACTAAAGAAACGGTCGCCCAAACTGAAGTCATAGCTGAAAGTCGAACGCCTCAACCACTAAAGCGTCACTTTTCTTAACTCCCAATGCTAAATTGTGACTGTAAAGCCATGTTATCGACTCCCTCTATCCAGTATCAAAGTAAATGATTTGATCCAAAACATCGTATTTAAGCTGCGAACCTGTCTTGTACACGCAAACATCAGTAATGGAGTGCCATAAATGAGTTTCAGTTTTTCGGTTATTTAACAAATGTCCGGCTAAAGACTCGATTTTATTTCCGCTGGTTTTAGTTGTAATGCTTATTTTGTTTTATACTTATGCGTATCCATTTAAAACGACCTCTGACAAGTTCTTAAGTTGTTTCTTAGAGACAGACAAATTCAATATCCTACAGTCAGTATATATTATCTCTTGTTAAAATCTTTTTTTACAACAGACCAATTATTTCTCGTTTAAAATGCCCAGCGCTTAGTCTTAAGCTTCGTCGTGCAATACAGTCTTTTCTAGGCGAATCCGGCACATTAAATCAAGATAATAAACAAATCATACAACAGTGGGATAAATTCAGCCTTGAAGTTGTTGGCGACAAATTAAGACAAACACTGGCATCTTGTATATCAACAAATACAAGCAGTAATATAGGAGATAAAGCTTCAAATGACGACAATGTTGTTGGTAAAACAGGAGATTCTAATTGTGATTTGGTCGTCAGAACATTTACTGGTTCAGCTGCTTTTCTTAAAGTATGGTGTTTTTAGTTAATTATTGAAATGAGCCTTTTTTAAATGTTTACTAAGCTATGAGAAATATTGGATGAAATTTAATATATATGGGGTGTTTATAACAAGGGTGGGGATAGGTTTTGTCATGAATAGTCATTTAGAAAGTTACTATAGTAAATAAACTCATGAATTGTGCAATTTTTTAAAAAATCTCACTAACTGGAATTAACCCTCTTTGCTTCTTTGTGTATAGCTTGATGATGGGTTTCTTCACTCCTACTATGAAGTGTAACTTTCTGTGGGCCGTTAGTTAAACTGATTTGAATATTATTGACCATGACAAAGTATAAATTGCCCCGTAATAAAAGTTGATCGAAGTTCAATATGATAGGTTTTGGAGTTGTGGCCGCTAATACAAAAATATTCCGATAATAAAAGTGGATAAACTCTGTTTATGCGCCACACAAATCATTCGATTTGTGTGAGGGCTGGGATACTGCCCGGGTGCCCAAACCGAAGCAGGTGGTTTTCTTAGGGGGCCACACCCTCCCGTATGTTTTTAGATTCTCTATATCATGTTATAATTGGACTCGTTACATAATCATGGGTACTTTTTTATCATTCATAACTTAATTACGATGGTTAGTAGAATCAAACGCAGCATAAATTCCCACTTGTCTTCTTTTGTCAGTTCTTAAAGTCCCTGACTGTTGATCTGACTCGTGTTGATAAGCGTAGACTACCTGGTTATGTTCGCATGATAATTGTTATTAATGGTTAGGGATATTTGGGAATAACCATGGCTTAATATCGATCGCATCGACACACTTGTATTCATTTATCACGTTTCCATAAATTTTGGGTTTTAATATTATTTCATACTTCTAACTTCTGTTTTCCATTCCATGTATTTAAAATTTTCACTATCGTTGATACAGTTATTATTTCAACTTTGTTGCCATTCTTTTTTTTAAAATTCATCTCGTGTTGATGTGATGTATTAGTTTACATCAGTTCAGATTTATTCCAGAACATACATTGATTATCACCAACCGTTTCATCTCGTGTGATTCAATTACCCTACACAAGACAGAATTCGTCATTTTCTGGATGAAAAGATATCAAAGCTCTGTGGATTTGTATTTCAGTGATCAAACTGTTGTACCTATAGTGAATTCTCTAAACACACAAAAATTGAAATTTATTCATCCTAAAGTCATGTTTCAAGCTTTGATAGTAATTCTGACTACGGATTGACATCTGTTTAGGATGTTCTGGAAATCAAGGAACGCTGGGCATTTGTTTTGTCGTACTTTAGAGTTTTTTATCACCATGTCTTTTTTGAGATCCAACCCAACATCATGTCCATAAACACGTAACCATCAAACTGCGATGCTGCAGAGGAGTTCCTATCTATTATCTTGGTTAATTTCATCTTAAAGATCTAGGGTTCCAATTCCATATCGTAGTAAAAAACACTTTTCCAACGTGTTTCCCTTGTTTCTGTCTTTTATTTGAAATAAATGTGTCAAAATGGCATTTTGTTCAATGCCACGAAAATTTAACGTCAGGAAACAATTAAGTGATTCTTCGATATCAACAGATGTCTGTTGGCTAACCTGTATGATACAGAATTTCACAGTTCGTTATTTGACATTACATCCTAATAATCAATACTACATTTTTTCTATTGTTTAACGGTAGCATGTGCATATTTACTGAAATTGCGTTATGAGATCTTTTTTGTCATCCATTTTATTGGTGATGTTATGAAAATCAATACCAGCAGTACTTATCCATCTTATTTGTTTTGTTTTAAATTTTGGAAATCTTATTCTATTTCGTTGTCATTTTTTATATGGAAATTTCTTAGTTAATTTTGTCTTCCAAACTTATTCTATGTTGTACGTAATGTTGGCAGTCAGTCAGCTACAACGTAAGACCAGGCACATATATACATCGGTCCAAGTTGCCGTACCTCATTAGCACATCAGGATGAACAGCGGATTCATAGAAGTATTTAATTCAATGGTGGTAATATATTAAAGAAAGATTGTGTATAGGGGTATAATACAGGAAGAAAGAATTAGTTATTAGAAAGAAAGATATGAAGAGATTTTAATCTCATAGTTTAAGGGAAGACAAAGAGTGTATACACCTGTAGTGAACAAAACACGGGTGGGGACAATTGAATGTATTGAACACAAAATTACAGGACTTGTTAATAAAATCTAACAATCAAATAGTGAATGCTTAATTTGCAAAATGTTCACCAGTTGTCTCAAAATGACTCAGACTTCATTGTTCTTGCATTTTCATACAAATTGCATTCTATTTCCATTCTTTACTGTTCGATCCTCTTGTCTCTCTGCTGTTAGACCTTCTGTTCACGACTAACATCATATACTACTTATGTCAATATAAGTAGCACACACCTACGCTATTGTGATCGATTCTGAGCCATGTCACCAAGAGTCTCCAACTATTGGTTACGATATCCACGCAGACCCCAACCAAGTGGTCTATATCTATCAACATGGCTTAGACTAGAAGTTAGTGACTTCAAGCACTGATGCCATGTTTTGGTTTGGCCGCCCCTAACTTTCTTCCAGTCGTATCCAACACTAGTCAATGTTGCGTGTCGTGGTAATCGGTGTTCAAGCATACGCAACACGTGGCCCAACCATCTCAGTCGATCGAGATTCACAACCTCATCAACTGATTTACCATCATTCCCTAATATCCTGCGTCTAACCTCACCTAGTGTTGGCAGCAAGACTAAAGGAGGCGAACTCATTAGATTGTTAATCTGTGGATTGAAATTTATTCTTTCACTTCAATATCATAAACATATTATTTTGTGTAATTTGTTTCTATTATGTAGGGAACTCAAAGTGCTAATCCACATAATGATTACTGTCAACATTTTGTGGATACTGGTGAACGACCACAGAATTTTATTCGTGATACTGGTACGTTTTAAATTCTTCTAATTGTTCTATTATTTCTTATTACATGACTTGTTTGCTAGCCAATTTCAACATAAAGATGATTAATTTGTTTAAGACATAATAGTCATGATCATATTGTTTATGTAAGTTATTCAATGTTTATTATCTAAATTCTCAGTTCATAACAACACAGTCAAAATATTCACAGTATAAGTTTTAAGTACTTATTTCTTTATATGTATATATTTCAGGTCTGAGAAATCGATTTGAAGAATATCCTAAATTACGAGAGTTAATTCGATTAAAAGATCAGTACATTCAATCAAAGGCTACACCTCCTATGTATTTGTTCGCTGACTTACGAACATTTGATTTAAATGAGTTAGACTCAAAATTCGATGTTATTCTGATTGAACCTCCTTTAGAAGAGTATCATCGAATGAATGGTGCTGTATTTGATCAATATTGGAGTTGGGATGAGGTTAGTTTATTCAGTTTATTACTTCTCTTACTGTTAACAATCTTATCAATATTCTATTTGATCTTATTACTTCATGTTTTTATTCTACATCTACACACAGTCTGTTAGTTGAATTGTTAAACCATTCGACAGTTATTTCTTATAGGATACTGAGAATAGAACAGTTTAAATTCAACTACCAAACCTTTGTAATGATGCGTGGTGATGTGTTTTCAATATGCTGTTATTTTTATTATAATATGTGTGATTTATCAATCGAAAAGCATCGTTGGAATCAGTAAGGTCTGGTACGAAATTTGCAACAAATAAGTCAATTTAAGCAATCGATTAGTATCACAAGCCGTCACATATAGAGTGTGGCTCAAAACCAAGTATGTGAATCTGTACTTAGTAACTGAATTACTGTAGATGATACTGTGATTATAATCATATTTGGTTATAAAACAAGGGTAATGGGACACTTATACAGTGGTCCACAATATGTGATAAAAAATGGTAAATAGACAAAACGAAACTGCCAATAGATTAATTTATGAATAAATTAAAGTCAAACTAATCAATCCAATCTGACTTAATGTGGTGCCGAAAAATTATGGTGGTTTAAGCTTCTATTCAGTAAACTGATCAAACCAGTAGTAGAATCTATCGATTTTCCAGCATATCGGTTATTTTAGTATACTACTCAAACGTGCTCAAATCACTCGAAAAATTGGTTGTCATCAAAGACTTCAGAGTTTGAACACTAATTATTGATAAATTAAATTGGAGAATTGGATTTTCGTTCTATACTACTATTCATCTAGAAATATTTGTACTTTGAATCATTAAGTACGGACAAACATGGACTT
Source organism: Schistosoma intercalatum (assembly GCA_944470365.2). Taxonomy (NCBI): domain Eukaryota; kingdom Metazoa; phylum Platyhelminthes; class Trematoda; order Strigeidida; family Schistosomatidae; genus Schistosoma; species Schistosoma intercalatum. Next base: position 5,168,618 of record OX103729.1, on the reverse strand, counting down.
CATTAACTATGCAGAATCTTTTTCAGAACTTCAGCTTAGTAATCTCTTGACTTGTGGAATCCCGAAATAAAAACATAGGCTTTGTGTAAAAGCGATCCATATTCATCACTATTCTAAAGTTTAAAATGCTTCTGAGAATCCAACGTATGCTTGATCTGAATTTGAGTCGTCATAGTCTCTATTGGCTTCGTTGTATTGTAGCTTATGTTCACTACACCGTCGCACAAACTAAAATTTATATCTATAATCTATTCTTTTTTAGTTGTGACTGTACCTGAGCTAATAATTTGTAATTCACATTTAAACTCGGATCCATTGTGAAGTATATTGTTATGTTTGAAGGGTGATTGCTTGAACTGAATGAACAGCGATTTTAACTCACCACTCAATATAACTGACATTTCAACATTCACATTTCGTCTCTTTTGTCATTGTTATGAGAAATTTTCAAAAATGTACATATTTCCCTGTTTACCATTATTGGTATAGATTGAACGTTTAGAAATTGAACAAATCGCTGCTCCACGTGCATTTGTTTGGATATGGTGTGGGTCAGGTGAAGGTTTGGATGCTGCTCGAAAAGTAAGTGTTTCAAACTTTATTTACCAACTGTAAATAATAAAATTGACTAGTTCTTGAAACACTACGTTAGTAATGTTGCGGTTGAGCAGTGTATATGATGATAACTCATTCGCATCACGTTGAAACAGTGAATTCTGTCGCCTACACACGCTTAACAACTGTCTTCGCAGCGATTTTACTATTCTATTCGTATGGCATATCTATTCTGGTGCTCAGCTATACTAGTATTTTTATATATTAGGTCAGCCAGCCATCCTCAGTGTAGAAGCTCGCATAGATGTGCATTGTCTCAAGTTACAACACATTCACAAATAAGTAAATAAATCTTCTGGTTTGAAAGAAGCATTAATGATTATCTAAGTCACTGCAAGTGACTATTCAGTTTATTTTAGTTCGATAATATATGCCAACGTCACTAAATGTATCCATCATATGTATACTGTACAACTCCTGAGAAATTCTTCATTTTATGAAGAAATATTCTTTTATCAATAGACTATCTCTCCAACTTTCATCTTCCTTTGAAAGGACTAGTCGATTCTTTTTTTTTCTAGTGCTTACGTAAATGGGGTTTTCGTCGTTGTGAAGATATATGTTGGATCAAAACAAATATCAATAATCCAGGACACGAAGCTCTTGAACCGAATTGTGTTTTTCAACGTACAAAAGAACATTGCTTAATGGGTATACACGGAACTGTTAGACGTTCCACTGATGGAGATTTTATTCATGCTAACATTGACATTGATCTGATCATTGAAGAAGCTCCTCCACAAGGCAGTTATGCTGCCAAAGATAAACCAACCGAAATTTTTCACATTATTGAACATTTTTGTCTTGGAAGACGAAGATTACATTTATTCGGTAGAGATAGTACATTAAGACCCGTGAGTGAAATATACATACATATATATAGTAATATAGGTTTTCTGACTAATAATTTGCTTTGTTCATATATGAATCATTTTTACTAATAGGCTTCATCCTAAACTGATATCAGATTAAACAAACATTTGAAACTTAAAGTACTAGAAAATGGAGGCACATTTTCCAAACTAATCGTGTGATAAATCGACTTGGATTGGTGAGAATCTATCTCTCCATACAAACTTCAGATCTTGAGTAACACGCAAATTACGAACTATTATTAAGCATTCAGTCACTCAAATAATCCCCCGTTGCAATGGATTTATGAAAGACTGCTTATTCACACTCTTTTCTTGAATGAAGTTGCATTGTTAATGCTGGTATTTATCTTACTAACAAATGATGTGTGTTTCTTAATTAAAAACGTTCCGGTCGCATACTTGATGTAGTATGTATGTTAATATGATCGTTTAATATGACAATTTGTCAACCTCATAACTAATTGCTTGGAAGACAAAGTTAAAAATAGTTGTCCTAATGATGAAAAATCGGAAATTTCCCGCAAGACTATAGATATGCTAACCAGATTATTCAGAAGTGTACGGTAAATAAAATATCAGTTGTGAGATGTGTATATGAAATCATCTGGGCTGTTACTATGTCTGACCATACAGTATAATAAAAATGTTGTCACAGTGACCAACATCTTACAAGGTTTCCTGTGATAAGTTTTTTTATTTCCATGTTGAAAAGGAAGTTTTATTAGTCGATGTAATTAACCTTCAAGTGATTCTCTTTGTTCAATTACAACAGAATCAAGGTTAGCGATATTTCCGAATTTAGAAAATAACATTTGTCAGAGTTGTTAGACTGAGAGAATGCAGAAAAATACATATTAACTGGGAACATCTACATTATTTTAATGGATTACAGTGTCTATGTAAGATTGAATGTAATATTTTACATGAAGTTGTTACGAATGTTTAGTTCCACCTTCATCATAATACGTTTTCTCTTATATTAGGGTTGGGTGACTGTAGGTAATGAACTATCTGCATCGAATTATGACCCGCGTATATATGCTAATAATTTTAATAAAGACCCTAATGGATTGTTGCTGGGAACAACTGAAGAAATTGAGCGATTACGACCGAAATCTCCACCACCACGTCATACAAACCCGAATACTGCAACAGGTGCTCCCAACACAATTTCTTCGCTTTCAGAAGTTATACCTGGTCCTGTTTGTCCTAATCCTGCTTTGCCTACTGGACATATACCTCATTCAATAGCTTCGACATGTTCTGTTAGTAATTCTGTTGTATCGAATATCACTTCCATTCCTGGCATTTCTGGTAAGTATCCATAAAATTGGGGTGAAACGCTACACATTTCCAAGCTTATATATATTAAGTTCGGTGATTTCATCCTCAACTGTGAGAGTTATCAATTCAAAATTGATTTATTTTCGTTTTTTGGCAATAGGAAAGGTTAATTGCATAGTAGAAGAATAAACTTCCTAATTAGTGTACATTATGGAATAGTATATATTGTATACTAGTTTTATTGCGAATCTTTCTAGACAGTTTAAATTTTTGGGTTACATGATCACTATAAAATTAAGGTATTGGGATACAGGAGTAGTAAGTTGTTTTTATGTCAATTTTGATATGCTACTTAGGGTCAGACTATAGTAGTTTTGCGGCGGTTTTCAGATCTTAGCAATAAGAAATGAAACTCAGGATCTTCATCTCAATGCTTTAATTTTAAATTACTGAATTGGAATTTAGTGCCTCAAATTTCTAATTTCGGTTGATAGGTGATATACCACAACGGTCATCCAGTACGATCGGTTAGTAATTGACACACTCACGATATAGTTGAACTGAACTCCAGCAAGTTATAAGAGACTACCACAAATATGTGTTCACTCAATTTGCTGAACCACGTTACCACAACAAGGTGAATAATAAAGGGGTCGAAATAATTGTAACAGTGATGAGAATGATTCACTATCGAGGATATAGTTTGAAAAGACAGAATGTGAAGTTATGTTTGGGGAAACATTGAAACTCAAGAAGTATAACTAGAGAGTGAATATACCTGATCTATGTCACACTATCTATAATCAATAATCACAATTGTTGCTGGAATCTTAACCAGGTATTCAACTATAAAAACGAATAATCATTTCTGAGTATGTATGGTGGTTATGTACATGATGTACTTACGATTACCTCATGTTCAATGGGTCAAATTAGGACCACTATTCTATATGTTCATTAGAAAATGTACCTACTAGCGTAAAGTAAACAAGTTAATAAATTATAGTTTATGTAGTTTTAAATCCATTTCTTTAGTTTTGTTTCATTGTGCTGATCCACACTCTTCTACTCATATTTCTATCATAAATGCTGCTTATTGAGTCTTTTTTTACCTTGGTTAATTTTGATATTCACTTAACTGTATTTACTTTTGCAATGGAGATCATTTCTCTACATTGATAATGTGTAGTCATGAAAATTTCAAATAAAGTTTTGACCGATACATTACTCTTTCACCGTACAAATCATTCTGTCGGTTTATCTTTTTGTCAAGTTAAGGATTTTTATGCGCAAAATATGTTAATGGTTGATTGAAGTTTTACTTCTTATCAATGTGATCATATCTTCTCCTGCTATGATTTCCCTTATTTACAACCTAGCTTATTCCTATTGCTTAGTATTCTTGGACACTCGACAAGTCACCAAATCAGAACACGGTTGAACAGGAAGGAAATTACATTCCAAATAATAAGGTTAGATGGAAGTCAGAAGCACAATAAGAGAAATGTTATATTTTTTACATGAGAAGATTCTAGAGTCTTCTCCAGGTATTGACTAGCGCTGATTGCATAAGAACTAGTCAATCAGCGTGCACCAACACAATCGTTCACGGAACGTGTTTTAATTCAATCTATGTCCTGCTAACACCTCCATACATTCACTTTTTGATTCTCATGCTCTTTCCACTACACAAGTTTCTTAGTTATTATTCTCACTTGTTTTTCCTAGGCCACCCTATACGAAGATTTAATGCTACAAATGTAATTAAACCTCTCAATTCTATTGGGTCATTAACTAATTCTTCACTTTTGGGCTTACCATCAGTTTTACAAAGTGTAACTAATCGAATTTGTCCCAGTAAGTGAAAATATAGCAATTGAAACTGAATTGATGATTTACTAATGTAATATAATAGATTCATTGTCATATCACTAATTTTGTTGTCATTCCTTCTCATGAATAATATAAAATTATACGTTGGATGGTGGGTCCTCTTGAAGATAAATGAATTGTCTTATGAACTTAAACGTTCTGTAACTTTTTTACACGCTTCATTGTGAATCTGGTGGTCGACTGGATTATGAAGACCTCAACATCTGAAGGAAAACACGGAATACAATGGACAGCTCAGAACCAATTAGACGATCTGGACTTCGCAGATGACCTAGCCCTCCTATCACGTACACACGAACAGATGCAGATGAAAACAGCCAGTGTAGCAGCAGTCTCTGCATCAGTAGGCCTCAGTATACACAAAGGGAAAACCAAGATCCTCAAATTCAAAGCGGAGAACAGCAATCCAATCACCCTTGATGGCGAAACTCTGGAAGATGTAGAATCCTTCACATACCTGGGAAGCATTATCGATATACAAGGAGGTTCAGATGCAGACGTAAAGGCGAGGATTGGCAAAGCAAGGGCCGCATTCCTACAATTGAAGAACATATGGAACTCAAAACAACTTTCAACCAATATCAAAATGAGAATCTTCAATACGAGCGTCAAGGCAATTCTACTGTATGGAGCTGAAACTTGGAGAACTACAACAACCACAATCAAGAAAGTACAAGTATTTATAAATAGCTGTCTACGCAAGATACTCAACATCCATTGGCCGGATACCATCAGCAATAGCCTTCTGTGGGAGAGAACAAACCAACTTCCAGCTGAAGAGGAAATTAGGAAAAGACGATGGAAATGGATAGGACATACATTACGCAAATCGTCAAACTGCATCACGAGGCAAGCTCTAACTTGGAATCCTGAAGGGAAGCGGAAAAGAGGAAGGCCAAAGAACACATTACGTCGGATAATAGAAGCAGATATGAAAAGGATGAATTACAACTGGAAGGAGCTGGAAAGGATTGCCCAGGACAGGGTTGGATGGAGAATGCTGGTGAGCGACCTATGCTCCTTCACGAGGAGTAACAGGTGTAAGTAAGTAAGTAAGTCATTGTGAATCAGTGTATGTATGTAAATCGAAGCAAAAATCATGAACGATTGATTCGTTATACAAAGGTGATATCTGAGTTGTTTTAGGAGTATTTTATTATCAGAATAAAATATCAGTCCTGCTTTAATAGTTTCAACGCCTGAACTAAGGGTAGGGAGTAAAGTAGTCGAACACGTCGACAATTTCACTTATGTTGGAAGTCTGATCAGCCGAAATGGGTTGGTGTCTGACGAAATCTCAGCACAGATTCAAAAAGTTCGTTTGGCTTTTACCAACTTACGTCACTTATGGCAAAGGTGAGACATCTACGAGTATACTGCCCGGCCGTTTCTTTCTGTTCTTCTTCACGACTGCGAAAAGCGGCCATTATGAGTAGAAGATATTCGTAAGCTACTAGTATTTGACCACAGATACCTTAGAAATATTGCTCGCATCCAACAAAAGATTAGCTATGAAGGAAAGAATTTATTCCTGAAATGTAGTTTGAATTACAGTAAGATTATCATATTTACCAAGTTGTTTGTAATGAAAAGTCATTTATGTGTATAGTACAAGTCAAGTAAATGGTAGTAATATCACTCAACAGCGATAATGAAGACAAGTTACAATCTATAGAAGGCAACTTTATGTTATGATTTTAGTTTGATATTTCTTAAAGTATGTTTTCTTTCAGATTTTTCCATGACTTTTTGTTTCGTTCACAGATACGAGGCTTAATACGCGTACACCGAATAATGCATTGTCAACTTCTAATTCTCCACGAGCACTTGCTGCATTACAGGTTGCTGCAGCTGCTCATCAAAGCTCTATTCATCATTCACATGATTCTCCTCTATGGTCAACTTCAAATAATTTTGCCGTTGCGTTAGCTGCTGCAGCAGCAACTCATAATTTACCTCTTGCCTCAGCATTGAATTCCTTAAATTCAAGGACTCCTATTTCTGATTCACATTTACTTCCTGGACTTACCAACGCTAATAAACTGAATCCAACTCTGTTAGCAATGTTAAATTCTTCAAATCCCGTTGGACCAGTTGGTCTATCATTACTGAGTAGTATTATTCGAAGTAATGTTTCTGGAAAGCATCCTAATAATCCATGGCATTGAATCCTGAATGATATTACTCTTTTTTGTAGTTATGTATCATTTTTTTGATGTTAACTGTTATATTTTATTTATATCCCAACCAAATAACAAGAAACTTACTTACTTACAACTGTTACTCCTCCATCCAACCCTGTCCTAAGCAATTCCTTCCAGTCATCAATCATCCTTTTCATATCTGCTTCGATTTCCCGACGTAACGTGTTTTTTGGTCTTCCTTTTTTCCGCTTCCCTTCAGGATTCCAAGTTAGGGCTTACCTCGTGATGCACTTTGATTATTTGCGTAATGTATATCCTATCCGTTTCCATCGTCTTTTCCTAATTTCTTCTTCAGCTGGAAGCTAGTTTGTTCTCTCGCAGAGAAGGCTGTTGCTGATGATATCTGACCAACTGATTAAATAGTTGTATATTCTTGATGATGGTTGTGGTAGTTCTCCAAATTCCCGCTCCATACAGTAGGACCATCTTTACGTTCGTATCGAAGATTCTGACTTTGATATTGGTTGAAAGTTGTTTTGAGTTCCATATATTCTTCACTTGTAGGAATGCGGCCCTTGTTTTGCCCATCTGATCCTCCTTGTCCATCGATGATGCATCCCAGGTATGTGAAGGATTCTACATCTTCCAGAGTTTCGCCATGAAGAGTGATTGGATTGGTGTTCTCCGTGTTGTATTTGAGGACCTTGGTTTTCCCATTGTGTATGTTGAGGCCTACTGATGAAGAGGCTGCTGCTACACGATTTGTCTTTATCTGGATTTGTTCGTGTGTATGGGATAGGAAGGCTAGGTCATCTGCGAAGTCCAAACCGTCTATTTGTTTCTGAGCTGTCCATTGTATTTCATGTTTTCTCTCCGATGTGGAGGTCTTCATAATCCAGTTGATCACCAGAAAAATGAGGAAGGGGGAAGGTAGACAGCCTTGTCTGACTCCGGTCCTTAGTTGGAATGGGTCTGTCAGCTGCGCTCCACGCACGACTTTGTAGTGTAGTCCGTCGTATGAGTTCCTTATAATGTTGACAATCTTCTCAGGAACTTCATAGTGTCGAAGAAGTTTCCATAACGTGCTCCTATCTGCACTGTCAAATGCCTTTTCATAATCAATGAAGTTGATGTACAGAAACGATTTCCTTTCAATTTATTGTTCGACGATAACCCATAGTGTCGCAATTTGGTCTGTGCATGACCAGTCCTTACGGAATCCAGCTTATTGATCTCGAAGTTGGGCATCTATTGCGTCTTTCATCCGGTTCAGCAACACTTCGTTAAAGACTTTCCCTGGTACTGACAGTAGTGTAATGCCTCTGTAGTTTTCACATTTGCTCAGATCTCCTTTCTTTGGAATCTTGATGACGTGTCGTTCTTTCCAGTTCATCGGCACTTGTTCCTCCTCCCAAATCTTTTTGAATAGGAGATGAAGCATGTTTTTAGTTAATTCGATGTCTGACTTCAGTGCTTCAGCTGGTATATTGTCGGGTCCTGCTGCTTTCCCGCTCTTGATTCGTCTGATGGCCATTCTGATTTCTTCCATCGTTGGTGGATTGACATCTATAGGAAGGTCTGAGCGTTCTGCTTCGATGTCCTGTGGATTCATTGGAGCCGGCCTATTCAGGAGTTCCTCGAAGTATTCTACCCATCTGTTCCTCTGTTGTTGAATTTCAGTGATTGGTCTGCCTTCTTTATCCTTGACCGGTTTCTCTGGTTTACTGTATTTCCCTGCTAGTTTCTTCGTTGTATCGTAAAGCTGTTTCATATTTCCTTCTCTAGTAGCTTTTTCCGCTGTCGTTGATAGTTCTTCCACGTACTTCTTGTCGGCTCTAATGCTCCTCTTCACTTGCTTGTTTGCTTCTGCGTATTCAGCTTGTGCTTGGACTTTTTCTGCTCGTGTTCGGCTGTTTATTGCTGCCTCCTTGTTCTTCCTTTCTTTGATCTTGTACAGTGTTTCTGTAGAGATCCATTCCTTGTGATGGTATTTCTTTAGACCCAGAACCTCTTGACACGTTGAAGTTAATGCTTCCTTGATGTCTTTCATTAAAAACTTCAAACAAGACGTTAAAAATCCCGGATCATTTTAATTAGTTACTGGGTCTTGTTATGATCGCATTCTTGATACTTTAGTATTTAATTAATGTAAGGTCAGATTATATTGCTGTGCTCGAGTTCAGTGGAGTTTTCATCAAACCCGTTTCCGGACAGATACAATGTACACGTCACTGACTACTGCTCCATTTGGTCCGATGTTTCGTGGTTTCATAAATAGTGATTTCATCATTCATGCACTGAAGAATCTATTCTTCCTCCAACATGGTCTTGCAGTCCTTTTGACTCATAATGATTACATGTTGCAAATACGTTGAAAGTTACAGAATAATAAATCAGGTTCTCTGTTCCCATCATTACTTTAATGACCTAGCACAGAATTTTAGAAATACCTTTAAAATTAATGCAAACAACTGGCTGGGGGTGGTAGATATTCTTCCGTAATGTAGAATTGGAAAACAATATTACTTACGCCTGTTAGCTCTCGTGGAGGAGTTTGTTAGTATCTCGAAGGAAGGCTGTATTGAACCTTTGTAATGCTGTTTCCACAGTTGTTTGTTCTCCCATAGCATCTGTTATGGTAACATATCACATTTTTGTAACGATAATTACAAGAGCGCATTCTTTTGTAAGACGCACTCGCTTACTTATATTCTGACTTATCCTCTTCTACCTGTTCACAATATACTCTTGCAAAGTTAATTTCACCTTCATTACCTCACACAAATTTCCCAATGATATTATCAGATTGATCTAAAAGGCTTAATATCAAGTTTCATGTTATTTTTCATCAAGTATTTATTTGAATAATAACAAAATCCCTTAGGACTTTCGTTTATCCGCTAAGTTTTCAGATCATAGCCTATAATGCTTTCCGGTCTCGAATTATTTCCCATACCTCTCGGTACGAAGTGGTGAATTAGTCATCGTTGATGTTAGTGGGCGTGTACATGTTCATTTGAAATAATTTTGTTATGGCTTTGAGTTCCAATTGTCTCTTCGATTCCGTTTCACTTTTAGTTGACTGTGCTGGTTTTTGATTTACTTAACCATATATTCTAGCACCTGTCGTATCGAACAACCGAATTACTTATTATTCTTGATCTATTTGATTTATACAAAGGAGATGGATACTTTACTGAATAATTTTAGGTAACGCTTATTGCGACTGACAAACTAATTGCTGCTCATGTTTGAGGCAAATTAATATAAAATTGTTCCTTGCGGAAAGGCAACATTATTTTCCATCCATGATTTGAGTACCTTCTGGGTGTACAAAACAAGTTTAGAGCAATTTGGGTGCTCATTACCCATTTGATTCTTGATTTTTTATCCCTGTGGGTACATAACAGATACACCAACATTCATGTGGAAACACATGGTAGAAAACAAATCCTCGAAAGAAATAGTTCTGTAAGTCTTCGACATTGATGATGACCTCGTTATTTGAACTGGTCACACCTAGCTGAAGACGTTTGGCACCACGTGTGGATAAGCCGTGCTACGCATCCCTTGCGACCGCTGCCTAGCTCGGCGATGCTACAATTTATAGAGGAACCAATCAGGTTAACAATGGCGGGTCTTGAATTTTGGTGCGAAATTAACTAATGGATTTGGCTTAATAGTTATGGCATTACAGTTCATACCAATTCGTGATGAAAACCCTAAATCTAATCCCGACCCCAAGCGTCAACTGTAAATATTAATCGTAATTCCTCACATGGGTTTATAACCCTCACTTAGCTGTAGTACGTAGGTAGACATTCTTAAGGTGCTGATCATAATACAGTGTATTCAAGTATACCAATAGTGTTTTCCCTATTTTTCCTACTGGTTCATACGTAGCTACTTTTGTATGTCTTAGATATATATGTTAGGGTTGAAGCTTCACGAGTTCGCTTAATCTGCGAATGAGTTTTTCGTGCCTTAAGGTAACCCTCGTGCTATTGATAGAAGAAACCAGAGAAGTAGTGAATAGGTCTTTATTTCGGTCTTCGCGCAGTCGCAGTGGAGCGTGGGATTATCTGTTCAGACAAACAAAGGCTCTCAACATTCAAGATAATAGGGAATATAACGCTTATGAAAAATAAGGAAGTGAATGAATACTTGAACAATACTGTTTTGGCATAAGCTTGGTTGTTTAGGGTCAACTCTTAACCAACCAACCTGAGCTGTTACAAGTTCATCAATTGGCCTATTTGCACATTTAATCGATAAGATGAAATTACAAAATATGAGTTTTGGGGATCTATCGTCCCCAACACTATATAAGGACTTTGGTTGTACACATAAAATTCAAAGCAATCACTTTTTCAATCAGCTTAGCAAGATTCCACGTAGATCACATTTCTTCAACAAAACACAGGCATTATTGAGTATATCTTTATGGATATTCTGTGGGTAATATTTTTATTATCTGATTGATGTTTACTCTCGCGTAACTATTATTCTTCTCGCGAAGTGCTACAAAATATGCTTTTAACTGAATCGTCATTGTTTCGTGCGGCTTTACCTCTATAGACAATTAAATATGTTCGTCTTCTCAGTAATCTTATATCTTATCAATCTGTTAATATTGAACTAATAAGTTCCGTGGCGGTGAATAACTCCCCAAAATAAATAGTTTTATAAGTATATGGTGCTGATGCTGGCCTTGTTAGTTTTAGTCAATACAATCAACTTAAGACCCGAGACCAAGCATACCATCGGATCAAAACATGGCCTAAAGTAGATCATTTCTTCCACGATTCGCACCCGAATTCTCTATCTCCGTTTACGTAAAGCTGACAGTTTCAGTCCTCATAGTGGATTAAAATGGAAAAACCTACATAAGGCTGACAAAGATTTACTTCTCCCTCAGAAACAAACCTCAAATGAATATCGTCAACATGGTATGGACGTAACGGTTTGATCTAACTCTGGATTTACTATGAATTTGTATTAAATATATTATTGTGCCGCCAAGTTCGAGTACACTCGCTTAAGCTTTTTATAAATCAATACCGCTAACTGTCATGGATAGGCAAATCTGTATGGACAAGCATGACTTCGAGGTTGGGATACATAAATAAGATAGCCACATCACGGTGCGTAAACTTGTAAATTAGATCAGTCCGTTAGTTTATATAATTTAGCCTATAATAATCATAGTCCCAGAAATCACACCCGGTTTCCATCTTATTACATGACATAAGTGAATTACAATTTGTTTCGCTTTAAACGGTTAAAAATATTTACGGTAACAATGTGTGCTTCTAAGCATTTATGTCTGAATGCATGTAGCGGTAAATGAATTCCGGAAATCAATAGCTCTGTAAGTTTTCGATATTTGATTCTGGCCGCATAAGTTTAACCGCAATCACCTCCTCAATACGCTTGGTCACGCATCTGCACCATATCACCAGTGGGTACGCTGTGCTCCACATCCCTTACAACCGCTAGTCAGCTTAAATTAGTCCATTCCCAATACATCGATAACCTATCAAGTGTATCTCCGAACCTCTTCTTTTCTGACTCCTGATGTGACTAGGTTGGCACATTTCGATTATAAAATGTGTTACTGGTAAGGGCGTTGTCAAACTCCGACTACTTGTGGCATCTACATGTACTTCGGGTTGATTACGCCCCCCAAGCGATTCCAGAACATTCTTCGAATAAAATGACTTTCGATAAGTCAAAGTCTACTTCCGTAGCATATGCATGTGCGCAAATTACCTATTATCTTCCCAGCATGTCAGATAGAGTCGGGAACCATATGTTTGTAAAAATAAGCTGGAGATGTAAGTCATACCGAATGTCCGTTGCCGTGAGTCGGTTCCTATATTTTTTCCAACCAAATACTGAATCTAAGACAACTGACTACGAATCTAACATAAAGATCGTCCGTCCTACTGGACACTCAGAAAGCTTTATAGGAGCCAGGTCAAAACTCATTCAAACATAGACTTAAGGTAATACTATAAATGCTTTTGTAGTAATAAAAAGTCCTTCAAAAAGAAGTCACTCAATCCACACTTACTGGGGAAAATTGAGTGCAGATAAACAGTCATTCCATTTTAAGCAATCTGTTGGTGAAAGTAGATGTTTTTCTGCTTGTAGGCACCTTTCTAGGTCAACTATTTTCTACTTCTGAACTTCATCGAATAAATATCTCCATCTAAATGAGCGGTAAGTTTTTACTTGTTGGGAATATGTTGAGTATATGTAAAATAAATCGTACTTAGATTGATCAAGGATCTGTGTCAGTGTTTTCAGATTTTTGCTTTATCGGCCGGTCTACCTTGTGAATTTCAGTTGGAATATTTGTCATTAAGCAAGAATTGTCTTAGAAAACTTACGACAGGAATGTTGGCGTCTGTCAAATACTTTCAGTCCAGCAATCGAGAAAGTCCTTCCCCATCTAAAAAAGGCTTATTTAAAGATCTAGAATAAAAATATCTGATTACGGATAAGTATAGTGCCGGATTTACGGAGTTTGGTATATAAGCTCATAGAAGCCTTAAAATCTTGTATGGAGTGAAATTCGAGGTTAGTTGCGTTAAAATGGAATATCCTTGAGTAGCGTGAATCTGAATGTTACTGGTGTAATAGTCGTATACAGGTTACATAAAAGCACAGAGGGCGTCACAAACAGCTCAAGACGCAGACTACAGGGAGAAAATAACGATCATTCAATCTCATGCTCGTTGCTTGACGAAATCATCTGCTCAGCATTTCGATATAATTTCAGTAGTGTCTGCATTCATTGTCTCTGAGATACATTAGCACCTATAAAAACTACAGGTTAAAGTCAAATCACACTCGTCCGCCGTTCTAACTTGTTGCGTGCTACTTATGTCGACAGGTATAAGTAGTATATAACATCAGCCGGAAACCTTGTCAGCAGGCTTAGATCAGCTCGAAGAGGAAGCAGAAATGGAAGTACAAAGGGATTATGACTTGGAAAAATCATACAGGATGCGAAAGACGAAATTTTGCGATTGAATTATTCCATGTGTAGTTCTTACGTGAGGACCTAAATGAGGCTCTTCATGCTTCATTCAACTCGACTTCTCTTCAGCAACGTGAAGTGCTTTGAACGTCGATCTAGATCAACAACACAAGATCACAGTCAACACACCTCGGTCTTGATTGACCCTAACCAACAACACATAGTATGGAACACAGATAATACGGTATCTTTAATTGAACAAGCTACATAGAGGAAAGCCTACAGCGATCATTTCAAACTCAACTGCCCAACATACGTTAAACAACAATCTGCCTACGAACCAGAAGATCGTTACCTCTGTATAGAAGCATCAGACTATGAAACAAACCACCGAGTGTCCCGAAAGCAACTTTAGGAGAATAAGAGACAAACTAGAAGAAATCAAATCACGTGACGATCATAGTCCTCATTGAAACATGGCTATCGTTCGACTTCACAGATAAAGAAGTGAGCTTGCAATTTTCCAAATTACGAAGTGTAGTGCAGATATACGTTAATAGTCACTCCAAAACCACAACACTACACATACCGAACTAACAAAGGTGACGGAATCATCCTGGTGTTGCTTCAGTGTGAACGACAAGAAGTTCCTGATTGAGGGAACAAATCGAACCTCCACACGTTCTAATGCAAAAAAAGATTAATTAACACTCGCAATAATTAATATATTACACATAAGGTTTGGCCAAATACAATTATCTGAAAATCCTAGAAATTCATTCCTAAATATCAGCATGCCAAGTACGACCCTTGCAGGGCAGTTCCATGGCTCGCCACAGACCTTAGAAGTTCAGTGCTGGTTGAACGTGTGAGACAGTCAACTAAGCGGGTGACGGGGCTTAACCATGAATCTCATGGGTGTCAGACAACAACACCCAGGATTACTCCGTCCGAGCTACAAGAGAATAAGAGATAACCTGATAATACATTACAACATATTAAGTACGAGGAGCTACCCAAACATGAGCATAATGTCGGAACATTATCAACACACTCCTTGAGGCAACTGCCTAAAGATTACACATCAGCAAAAGAAAACCTATATTCACTTTCACTTTTCTCATTAGAGTTGCTCCCATCTGGTACTGTGATATCTGCTGGTATCCAAATACCCTACCATCCTGAGGCAGACACACTCACTCGAAATTAAAGATATACAAATCCATCTACAACTAAAAGCTGAGTAGAAGCAGTGCAGTTGAGTGGCTAGACAGCAATCCATTAAACACAACCAGATATCTAGAATCGTTCCAAAACAACAATAAGCGAGCACAAAGCAATCAGTGGGTTCATACAAGCTGCAACATAGATATTGGACATTGGAAGGTTTCTGAAATCGAATTTTGGATAGCGCGCTACAGTTTCGGCTGTATGTATTGTCGTGATCGAACGTTTGTGTTGTTGCTAGTCGTCTATTGAAATCATTACCAAAATGTGAGGATATTATATGTGCCTTACGAGTCGGCTAATTTCTTTTTTCGCCCATTCCTGACACAATTTACACCAGTCTTAGCACACAATGCAACTTCAGGTTAGACGCAAGCTTAGAAATGACTGACATTTAGACTGTTCATATGTATTTCATGATGTTTGTAATTTTTAAGTTATTTCGTGTTGTATCTCTTACTCCATGGGGTCCTACGGTTGTTGTTAACATTTCATAGTAGTCCATCAAACTTGTTTCCCCTTAATTCATAACTGGGACAAACGATACAGTTTCAAAAGAGCTATACTGCGGTCATATAAAACATTAAATATAGATAATTTCAATTTATTCATTCGAAGTTAGTCATCAGTTCCTGCAAATTATTTTTTAGTGTTTCAATAGAAACTTCAGTAATAAGGATAGTAGGTTGATGAACCTGTGTTAATCCTGACACATTGCTTTACAGTGAAGGTCCAGCTTTTCCTTGAAAGTATTCGCTGATGGGGTTGATACCACTTGTTCGGGTAAGGCGTTCCAATGATTGACTACTCGATGAGAAAAACGGGACCCCATTTTAAGTTTATTAGATCGTGGTTTATGAACCTTCTTGCTATGACCTCGGAGATTATTGGTGCTGGAGGGAGCAAAAAGATAAGACATATTAACACCCAAATCATAATTAAAGATACGAAATGCCAGTATAAGGTCACCTCGTGTCCTACGATACGACAAGGGGAAAAGATTTAGGCGTTTTAAACGCTCATCGTAAGGGAGTGTAGAAAGACCCTTCACTAATTTCGTTCCCACACGCTGGACACGTTCAAGGGAGTTAGTATCCTTTACCAGACACGGGCTAGCTGCTTGGATACAGTACTCTAAATGTGGTCTTACATATATGGGATATAACATTTGAAAATTTCCTCGTCAAAAGAGTTGAACGCTCGGCGAAGTGACCATAATGCACGAAAACCTTTGACAGCGGCTGCCTTGCAATGCGTAGTTGTTTTTAAATCATGACTTAATACTACTCCTAAGTCTTTATGCTCTTGAACGCATGGAATTATTTTAGTTCTGGTGTTTTGTTTATGCAGGGCTTTTATGTAGGTTTCATTGTGTTCATAGTCGACACTTGACAGTTACTTTGCAAATGAGAATCGCTGAAATGATTATGTCACTTGATGCAAACACGAGTTTTTCTAAATGTAGCCTCCAGAAAAACACGTTTAGTTCAGAATCTCTTGGAGCGAAATTCTTTGTTAGTTCAAGATCGCCGACTTTCATCTGACGTGTTCTGGTCCTTTACAATGGAATTCCTGAAATAAGTTGACGGCTTTTGAAGTTTTGTCGGTGGTTAACATTATGCTTGGCTCCTGTTCTTCTAATTATTTCCTCTTGAGCACAAGAAACGTTCTTGAAAATAGTTTTAAATAACCAATGTTAAGCTGTTTTGGATACTAGCCAGACGGTAATTATTGTTGCATGTTTGCTTCATTAAAATCTCATATGGGCTTCGTCTAATTATTTTTTCTGCCTGCTCTTTTAGATGTCAGTCAGTACTCTGATAGACAGATTTCGTCTTTCCATTTACTCATATAGATTAAGTACTTTAAGTAATTGGCCTTATGATGGGAATTCCCTTTGTACAGCTGAGAAAATGGCCAAGTCTGGGTTCTACCGACCGAATCCAAACAATCCAACTACTACACAGTGTTTTGTTTGCATGAAAGAATTAGAAGGATGGGAACCCGATGTAAGTTTACATTTCTTCCGGATTGGGCTACCAAGACTTTGTTTCAAGTAATTTATGAAACTCACTCTATCTGAATTTTATGAACGTCTCACGACGTTTACAAGTTCTTATTAATACGGGCAAAGTGGTTGTGTTTTTATTGGTGCTAGTGTTTGTAGTTGATTTTTGCACGTTCACGAAAATATACCGTAGATTGTACCATTGTGTAGCCTTAAACTACTCCTGTATCTTTATGTTTCATTTTATGTAATGTGGTGAGCTGATGGAAATAAGAGTGATAGATTCTTCAACAGTATTTAATAATTTAAGAGTCACGCTAACCGTTGGAAAAGTTATGATTAACAGTATCTTCATCGATGTGAATTCGTGTTGCCTGCTTTTCCCAAATTCAAATAAAATGTGTTCTAAGGTTCCCAAATTTTTATTATTTATATTAGTTTAAGGTTCATTTGTTACTCAGAAGCGGCTATTTAAAGAATTAGGTGCTTGTTCACATTTATTTTATGAGATGCAAATAAATGTACCTTGTGTTTGCAATAATAATGGGAACAGTTATGCACTTCTGTGATGTTCACTTACGTTTGTTGGCAGCTTCCTTCCAACAAAAGTCGTAGTGCTTAGTTACCCAGAAATGAAAAGACGAGCTTTGGCATAGAAGAAATTATTATGTTTTATGAAAGGGTTCATAGAGTAGACTTAAAGTAAAGTGGAATGAATAGAATGCAGTGAAAATATACATCTCACAGTTATAGTCATTTTTTCAATGAAGTTTCCTCCTTATTCATCGACTACTGACGCTACTTTCTGAATG
The DNA here is from genome assembly GCA_944470365.2 of Schistosoma intercalatum. Classification (NCBI taxonomy): domain Eukaryota; kingdom Metazoa; phylum Platyhelminthes; class Trematoda; order Strigeidida; family Schistosomatidae; genus Schistosoma; species Schistosoma intercalatum. Next base: position 5,150,772 of record OX103729.1, on the reverse strand, counting down.
CCTTAATAAACTTAATAAATTACAGATTTCTATTTCCATGAATCGAGTAGCTACGTGGTTAGAAGCTATATCTCGGCTTTACAGAATTGCTTAAGGTGTTGGATGAGATATAAAATTATTTACTCCTATGACATCTAATCCCATCACCCCATGAGAATAAGAGAAAGTTAAATGCATAGAGTCATAATTATTCAGATAACTAAAAAAACAAACTAATTCATTTACTAGGTACTCCGGGTATAAGCGACGCTAAACGTAAGGGCTAGCAATACCAAAAGATTGCCCAAACCGAGGTATTTAGTGTGGGGCCTTAATCCAGACCATAATGGCTGAAATTCGAGCACCTAAAACATTAGGCTCTGCTGAATATTCAGATAAAGTAGGCTATTCACCCGAGATATTAGTTATGTAGTCCAACACTTACTATTGTTTGGATGCTTTTATGCCTGTTGTTTTTCATTAAAAGTATCAAATCTATCATACAATCTCAATATGTCCTTAGTTAAGTTCTTTAATTAGTTCTGGACTTGATGCTCAGAACATATCCTGTTGGAATTCCACTTTTGCATACGATACTTATGCTTTCATTTTTTTGTTTTTAGGATGATCCAGACAAAGAGCATAAAAGTCATTCACCGAAGTGCCCTTTCCTCAAATCCAAGCAATATGAACAAATGACTTATGAAGAAGGTTTAGCAATGGATGTTGAAAGATATTGTACTTATCTTTCCAAGATTCTTTCGGATCAGTATGATGTCCAAAAAGTCCAAAAGGCATTTAAAATGTTAACTGATATTGTATTATCCAAACTACCAAAGCGAAATAAAAAAAGGAAATCGAACCTCAACAAAACAAAACACTCAATCATGTCAAATTCAAGTATTAAATCAACCAGGAGTACTCGAAGCAAAAGAATATAAATGTGTTTGATTTCTTTACAAACCTGAATTATTTGTATACTTTGTACAATAATAGTTGTTTCAATCATACCATACATCATTTTGATAGCATCAAGTAACAGGGACTAGTCCGCATGTGTTCTTTTTTCATTTATTAATGGTAGATGTCACTTTATCTTAGAATGTTGGTATTACAGTCCAGTAAAGATGGGTGAGGTTTATTAAACATCAATAATTATGCTCATTACTTACTAGTAAGGCCTTTTATTTTTAATTAGTTTGTTATACTGTCTTAGCATACATTGAATCAAACAGAATGGATAGATTGTGGTGAGCAGTGTAAACCAGGACCCATGTTTCCGCTTATTTGTGACTGGCTAGCTGGACCTACCTACATCCCCAGTATTGACTTTCGCACTTTGGGACTCGTACCCTGTACCTTTCGCCCTAAATATTCATGTAAGTATAATACCTGTTTCACAAGTGGACGGCTGTGTAGACTAGTTGATAATGCGACAGGCGTTAAAAGCGAAAGGTGGAAAGATCTATTAATAATAGTGAAGTAAATCTAGCTGACAAGTCCCGAGTAGAACAGAACACGCTTTATGAATTTCTCAGCCAATAGCAAACCATTTGTTCTATTAGAAACCTATGATAAAATGGGTATATCGGGGCAAACCTCACAGTGTGCTTATGTATCAGCAAAGACTGAACTGCTAACATCTAACTGGTGATCAGCTCAATATTTATGGAAAGGATCGATCAAGAAATAAGAAAAGGTAACTTACTGAAATACCTTGTGCTGAGGATTCTATATTGTACCAAAAATATAATATTGAATAAAGTCGACCGTTCTTGCTACCTTGACGTCGTGGTCGGGCTTGCCTATCGTGATGAACTAATCGAGCTATACTGCCTGGAACTTATGTTCCTCAAGATTCTGACGTGCTGGTTGAGGAACGGTAAGACTAAACACCGCAAACCCAGGGTCCGAAGTTGTACTGTTGATTGTAGAGGTGTGGTGGCAGTAAGCTGTTTCCTTCAGACAACCAGCATGACAGCGATGCTGCCGTCTCACAAGGAGGGGTGTGGTTAGATAGGTCGACCCTAAAGATACACGTCTCACCTTATCCCACGGATATCCGTCTCTGGCGGTAAGGTCTCAACAAGTACGGAGCTAACACGAGAACTACTCACTAAAAGGTCGTGTGTGATCGGACTCAAGCAGTTGTCCCTTGAGCACTGCAGTCACTCTGTCAGGTCATTAAAACCATCTCTAACCCAGCTTCTTCAGGTACCTCCAGAAGAACCCTTCTACGATGTGGGCAACCGGGAAGTGATAACTACCCTTATGCTTTTAACAGCACTAAAGACTATTGTAGCTGTTGAAAAACTGCATTTTAACATAAAAGTATTGTATAGTTCGATTGTTTGAATAAATTTAAAAAGCACTACTAACCTAATCAAGTGAATTTATGATTGTTACGCTGAACTGATTTCAATGAATTATTTAAGATCCCCTATTCAACTATTTAGTTAAGGATAGAAAAGAAAAGACAATAACAAATATATACGACAGTGACACACTTTCTTATCAATCATTATTTCATCCTGAGGTTGTTGTTGATGTTGTCATCTTCTCTTTTGTATTATCTAATTTAAATCAATAAAGAAAGACAAGACACTAAAAAAGAAAATGACCATCAAAAGATATGAGAGTAAGAGATGAAGAAGTAGACGAAGTAAAAGGGATCCAAACAATCTATCAATAGGACAACATGTTTATTAAATGTAATGCATAAATGAAATGGAAAATCCTATTAAATTATACAAATAGATATCATCATAATTATTATTATCAAGTTGGTATTGAAATGAAGAGTAAGCCTATATGAATTGAATGATTATCATCTGTAACTAAAACAAATTTAACAGAAACGAACAAAGAAGTTGCTCAAATGATTCATTTAAACAGTTAATGTATCATTCAAGTATAGAAAGACAATCTTTCTAACATTGTTCATTGTATGAATTTGATTCACCTTCTTTTAAAAAAATATTTTTTTTAAAAAAAAGAAAGATTTCTATAATTAGGCAACAATTAAAGTATATCCCTATTAACAGACAATATTCAACTTCTAACCTTTAAATGAAGAAAAATCAGAAACGAATGTATCATGATGAAGGGAGATTTCCAAAACAAACAAAATGCAATTGTCATGATGTGGAGAAGAAGAAAAAAAAACAAAGAAATGAGCGCATATATATAATCAAAGATAATGAATATTGATTTCCAATATTTAAAGTTTCTTGCATAGTTACTATTACAATTTTAAAAAAAGGAGTAAATCAATGAAGAAAGAAAAAAATTAGTTTACTAAAAAGTTTTTATCTCTAAATTATCTAGTGAATAACCTTTAAAAGAAATTCAATTTGAATTATGTGTGATGAAACGGGTATAAAACATGTTTTGTTTGTTGTTGTTATTATTATTATTACTATAGTTGTATGATTATCCTTATTTGTACAGTTGTATAAACAAACACCGGGAGATGGGGTCTTTTTTCTTCTTTTTTTATTTAAAAAAAACGAATTCATAATAGGAAAGAATATATATATATATATTGAGAGAGAGAGAGAGGGAAAAAAGTGTTTTCTTTTGTAATGTTGTTTAGGCCCTGGATCAAAGTTCAATGAAGTAAAAATCAGTAAACAATCAAGTTTATTTTGATGATAATGAATGTTTTGTTTAATAAGTAAGTAAGTAAATAAAAGTCAATAAGAATACAAGGCACTTTCAAATGTCCAAAAGAAAATTTGAGTTCAAAGTTGAATACATAATGATTATTTGTTTAAATTGAAAGAAGAATAGAAACAGAAGGGAACTAATTCAAATGAAACAATGAAAGGATGAATGAATGAGTTGTGAACTATTTTAAATCTTGTATCCTCTCTCTCTCTCTCTCTCTGTGTGTGTGGTATATATATATATACAAACATTAGATAATTAACACATTTGAACTGTACAAATATGCGGTGAATTTGATAATTGTTGTGTTGTCATTGAATTCTCATTGAAATGATGCGATGGAGAATGTTCATTTTGTTTATTATTCGTATTCGTATTATTATTATTATTATTACGTTGATCATATAGGATAGTTGTATCTTGACTTAATAAAGTTGAATTTAATTTACGTTTCTCTAAATGATGTTTATTTTGACGATGATCATGATCATTTATATTATTACAATGAAACATTCGAATATCATCATCAGCATTTTCATTAACATCATCAATATTATTAGTATTATCAGCTGGACGATATGACAATTCAGATGATGTAAAATAATCTTCAAAATAATTACATAAAAAAGCAAATGTTGGTCTACATTCTGGTTTAGCATCCCATGTATTTAACATTATTTCATATATAGAATTAGGACAATTTAATGGACATGGCATACGATAACCATTTTCTACTTGTTGTAATGTTTCTGTATTATTCATTGATGGAAATGGTACTTGTCCATAAGTAATAATTTCATATATAACAATACCAAATGACCATACATCTGATTTAATTGTAAATCTACCCATTAATGCAGCTTCTGGTGCAGTCCATTTTATAGGAAATTTAGCACCCTAATATTAAAAAGGAATTGAAAGAAAATAAAGTTACGTCATCAGTTTAAATTAAAATGATATATAAGTAATAGGCATCTTTACCCCTTGTATAGTTTAATAGTAAATGATATCCATGATCATATGTTTCTTAACGCATAGTTTCTATGCAAGTTAATTAGTGAACTAAAATAAAACCAGTATAGGGGTTGTGGAGATTATTAAGTTTTTGATTGAGATAATGAACCGATTGTTGTTAAACCACCACTAAAAACCTGGAAGCATTGGAGGACTGTTTCGCACTACTGTGGGACTCCTCCTTAGCAGTGCGCATCCACGATCCTGCCTCGTGGGATTCGAACCCAGGGCCTTCAGTCTCGCGTGCGAACGCTTAACCTACTGGACCACTGAGCCGGTATTCAATGGTGTTAGTGTCTAACATCAGCCAATTCATGAAATTGCGCGACCATCTTCCATTGTACTGAGGTAGATACCTGTTTCTACCCGACACGGACTAGCTCCACAATAGGACGAAATGGCCATCAAGTGATTCCAGGTTTTCCATGGTTTCCTAGATTCAATTGACCTATAAAATCAATTATTCAAAATATTAACACTACTGAACTATTAGACTTGGTTGTGTTTAACTTTTCGATTTTCTGAATGAGAATTGATGGAAATTAATAAAAAAGTTTTCGCTTTTAAATAAAAACTAAAATATTCAATCAGTTAATAATAAACTACTTGTTTAGCTGTATATGTTTCATTTCCACTATCAATAATTCGAGCTAATCCAAAATCAGCAACTTTCACTGAATTATTTTCACCGACAAGTATATTTCTTGCGGCTAAATCACGATGAATATAATGTTCCTTTTCTAAATAAGCCATACCGCTGGCAATCTATGAAGAAGAAGAAGAAGGAAGAAAGAAAAGGTGATGATGGAAAAAGTTACAGGTATATAAAAGTTTACTAATGAAATACAATCAATTATTAAGTCATATCGTGAGCTTTTTAATAGATTCATTGACAATAAGGTGTAATTTTTAATGAAAGATTGAAGTGATTTCTATGTCTATAAAATCGAACCTTGGATTACTATTATTATTATTTGTAAAATGTTGCTTCAGGATTGGGTTGCATCGACAACTGAACTAACGATAGGGAGTGAAGTAGTTGAGCGTGTCGACTGCTTCACTTGGGAGTTTCATCAACCTTTGCGGTCTGGTGTGACGAGATCTCAGCACGGATACAGAAGGCCCGACTAGCTTTTTTCAACTTACGTCATTTATGGCGTAGGTGAGATATCCGTCTACTAACTAAAGGACGAGTCTGCTGTGCAGCAGTTTGTTCCGTCCTACTTTATTGGCTGTGAAACATCGCCGGTAAGAGTAAAGGATGTTCGTAGGTTACTAGTATTCGTTCATAGGTATCTTCGAAGCATTGCTCGTATATCCTGGGACCAACGAGTAAGTACTGTAGTTGCTAGAGAACGGATATTAGGTAAGGATTGCAAATCAACTGATGAAGTAGTGAGAATTCATCAGCTGAGATGGCTGGGACGCGTGTTACGTATGCCCAACAACCGACTTCCCCGGCGTGCGATGTTTTATGGTTTAGGAGTAGGTTGGAAAAAAGTTAGAGCCTGCCAGACCAAAACAAAGTAGGTGTAGACTACCTGGTTGGGATCCTCGATGGTTAGAGACATGGCACAGGTGCACCCACGTTGTACCTTAACTAAACTAGTTGTGAGATTTTGCCGTGATCCAATCTTTACCATTCTTCAAATGTTATGAATTTGTTTCAGTTGTTTAATTTTCACTTTTAAAGCAATAGAAACATGTAAACAGTGCTGAAAAAAAGTTAAAATCACATAACATCTACTTAGATGAATTTTAATTCTAGTGTTGTGTAAAATAAGGGGATTTCAGAAATACGTTTCAGGATTTCAACCTTCTGAATAAATTATAAACAGTGCAGTTTAACCATGTCGAGAGTGTGGAATGGAAGACTGTCGTCCAATATTTTGAAGTGTTCAGAATGAGACAAATGGATACCTGCTTGATGGTCTAAAAGTAAGACATTGGAGAAAGGTCTTGGATTCGACTCCCTGATGTGGGGTCGTCCATATGCACTACTTAGGAATCCCACACTGGGACGAAATGGTGTCTAGTGCTTTCAAGATTCTAGTGGTGATCTAAATAAGACCAGGTCGAGATCTGATACCTATGAAAATGCTATGATATTCACTAAACATTATACTGTTAAAAATTATAAACAATTCAGTTAATGGATTAAGGGATAACTTCAGTGCAGCTTTATAATACTGGTGAACATGAGGACGCAAAAACTGACGTTGTAGCTTTCTGTGCCGTATACTTGACATGATTAAGTAGGTCGTCGAAATCAAGGATATTTTTTCCTTCGAAATGTAATAAGTTTTGATATTCATAATGATTCTACATGAATTACAAATTTCCCATGGTTATTCGCAACGTTGAAATAGAACATTTTCATTACGAAAATTCATTTATTCGAAAGAAGATTAATATAAATTTGGATATTTTAGCGGTTCATAAACTATTCTCTATTGTCTTTATAATAACTATGCTCAGACTTTTTGAATAATTGACGAAATGAAAATCATGGTCTTTTTAAACCACAAATGTCATACAAAAGTACCCGGTTACAGACGTTACCACTGATTTGGATGACACAGAATCGAATCCATCAGGGAGCATCAGTTCCCTAAAGATTACAGGTACACTTTGCGGACGAGTGCCAAGTAGCACGAAACTTATGTCCAGGGTTTGCTGTTGGCTACTTCCAATCACCATCTTATCTCAACATAATGCACACAATGTCGAGTCATCTAGACTGGTGACCACATTGAAACTTGGTCGATAGGATTCGATTTGCACTAAGAAGGACCTGACATACATGACATTGATCACCATCCAATGATTAATTAATTGTAAACCAATAAAAGATAGCACACATAAAATATGAAATAATTATGATTCCAATTTACCTGTGCCATCATATCAATTAATGGTTTCAATCCTAATTCTTTGCCAGGACCATCACGTAAATATTTTAATAAACTACCATTTTTCATTAATTCAGTAATAATATAAATTGGTTCAGCTGTAACTACAGCATATAAACGTACAAGTCTTGGATGATGTAATTGTTTCATAATACGTGCTTCTTTAAGAAATTCTTCTTTAGTCATTGTACCTTGTTTTAATGTTTTCACAGCAACTTCAATAGTTTCATTCCATTTTCCTGAATATTTCATTTAATAAATAATTATAATAATAGTAATTAAGTGACTAACTTAATGAATAAGAAAATAAACTTTATAATGACAATCTGAAATATGTTTGAACAGATGACGTAAGAAGTTAGTATCAAATACTTTCACAGAATGGATTACCTTAGTGAAATAGAAGGTGGTATGGAGATGCGCCACATAAATCATTCGATTTGTGTAAGGGTATGGAGACTGCTCAGGTGCTCGAAACGAAGCAGGAGGTTTTCTCTGGGGGCCACACCGGGAGCATTCGACCTAAAGGTCTAATCCATAAGGCAATGGAGCAACGTCAGGAGATGCAGTCCCATGGTAAGCCAGTGACCAACGATTGGTTTATACTACTTTTGTTCCTACAGGATCGTGGAGCCCATGCTTCGGTCTGAGCACCCGGACAGTATTCCAGCCCTAACACAAATCGAATGATTTACGTGGCGCATATCTGTTTGATGCCTCCTCGTACAAATGTTTACGTGTTTCAATAAAATAAATAATAAATGTGCACCATTGATTTGGAATCAAGACAGATTCCTAGTGATCGACTGGATCATGAAGATGTCAACATCTGAAGGGAAGCACGGGATACAATGGACATCTAGGATGCAGTTGGACGATCTACACTTCGCAGATGATCTGGCCCTTCTATCCCAAACGCAACAACAAATGCAGGAGAAGACGAACAGTGTGGCAGCAGCCTCAGCAGCAATAGGTCTTAATATACACAAAGGGAAAAGCAAGATTCTCCGATACAATACAGCATGTACCAATCCAATCGCAATTGACGGAGACGATTTGGAAGATGTAAAAACCTTTACATATCTGGACAGCATCATTGATGAACAGGGTGGATCTGATGCAGATGTGAGGGCGCGGATCGGCAAAGCAAGAGCAGCATATTTACAACTGAAGAACATCTGGAGCTCAAAGCAACTGTCAACCAACACCAAGGTCAGGATTTTCAATATAAACGTCAAGACAGTTCTACTGTATGGAGCGGAAACCTGAAGAACCACGAAAGCCATCATCCAGAAAATACAGGTACTTATTAACAGATGTCTACGCAAAATACTTCGGATCCGTTGGCCGGACACTATTAGCAGCAACCTGCTGTGGGAAAGAACAAACCAGATCCCAGCGGAAGAAGGAATCAGGAAGAAGCGCCGAAAGTGGATAGGACACACAATGAGGAAAGCATTCAACTACGTCACAAGGCAGGTCCTCATATGGAATCCACAAGGCCAAAGGAAAAGAGGAAGACCAAAGAACACATTACGCCGGGAAATGGAAACAGACATGAGAAGAATGAACAAGAATTGGATGGAACTAGGAAAAAATGCCCAGGACAGAGTGGGTTGGAGAATGCTGGTCTGCGGCCTATGCTGCATTAGGAGTAACAGGCGTAAGTAAGTAAGTATTGATTAGGAATCAGGGTTTTCTAACCTCCGTAGGTGGATCCTCCATATCCGCCAACACGGTTAAAGCGCCTTTAGTCCTCTCAATTTATTAGGCAACAGTAATTCTACAAGAAAGGAATGAGCAGGAATCCACTGTCAGTGACTGTATATGTGTGGCCATGTGAGAGCATTTCAAGAGGGAGAGCTGACTCTCCTCACTCTCGACCGTATCAGGGCATTTGGGGCAGATGAATTTATAAACACTAAGTAGATTATTATAGACTATATTCATGGATAGTTTTCAATGAAATCAATCTAGAATCTCTAAATTTGTTAGTTCAGCTAGTTATGGAGCATGAAAAAAACAAATAAAAAATAATTAATCCGACAAGTACACGCTTCAGTAGCCCATAATAACTCAATGTGTTAATGAGTAATATATTAGCTTGTGAAATGAGTTTATATTTTATTAGGAAATCTCATTATATCGGACAACAGATAAGCTTAACCGATGATTTTTGCATTTTATTTCCATACACAGTCATTCACAAAGTTTTCCTTCAGTCTTGCGACAACTTATTTTCCTTCAGAAGTATTTAGTTATTCGAACTGCGGCTGTATGAATAAGACATCTAGGAAACCTGGGATGACCATAAATTGTATTCGATGGATGAAGTCATTGAGTAATAAACCATGGCTTACAAAATTACGAAGCTTTAAACGGTATTTATTTACCAGATGTTCAGTTTATTTTCTAAGAACTCATATAACACTAAGTGTAACCTTTATACTAATTCAAACAATCAGTCAATCTGGCATGTGTATCAGTTATCCTCTGACAACTTTGAATAAGGTGTAACCTGTGAACTGATTACCAGTTCATACAATAAAACGATATACAACTATGTTATTCTGCCATGATAAGTTGTAATTACGTTATCACTTTTCTTAAAATTAACCAGCTTATTTATTATCTATTAAAATTAACCGATTCTATTGAAATTGTCTCAGCTGAACATATGTGATTAGTTCAAACAGTTTATTGTTCAACTACGAATGCAATTACCTTCAAATTGATATTAGTGAAACGTTATTTTCATTAATTTGGATTTTGATTGAGTTTATGAACTGATTGATGTTAGAACACCATTGAAAACCTGAAAATCAGATAGAGACAGGTATCTACCACAATAAAATGGAAGATGGTCGCGCAATTTCGTGGATTGGTTGAGGTTAGACATTAACACCGTTCGATGGCGGCCGGCTCAGCGATCTAAAGGTTGAGCGTTCGCGCGTGAGACTGAAGGCCCTGGGTTCGAGTCCCGCAAAGCAAGATCGTGGATGCGTACTGCTGAGGAGTCCCACGGCCGTTCAGTGCTTCCAGGTTTTTAGTGGTGATCTAACATCAATCGGTTCATGATCTCAGTGAAAAACTTAGTAATCCCTATACTGATACATTAATTTTGCAGCAAACTGTTAAAATTGACCAATCATTGTCATATAGCAAACACAAATCATTTTTATAATAATTCACTGATAATGACATAAAATATAAGATAATGTAGGTTTCAATGGTAGTAGTATCGGTAATTTTAATTTAATAAACCATGTAATGAACCAAATACGAGGCCAATTAATAAATTCAGTTCACTTATATTACAATCTCGCAAACTGATTAGCTGCATATTAAAACATTAATTATTTAAGGTATATATATAAAGTGCAGTATGTGCTACTGATGTTGACAGATATAAGTAATATGTAACACTGATCAAAAGTGGAATGCCTGGAAGCAGAAGACCAAATTGAAGAGAACAATAATGTAAACAGACAGTAATTGTAATAAAAACAGGAATGAAGTTTGTAAAAAACGATTCAAAGGTGTGCAAATGATGTACTTAATGTATGATTTTTACATTTTACTAAATCACTATGTGGTTATCGCCCACCAAATCTTCGTTCACTATAAAAGTATTCGATTAATTATAACATTATTTTCTCTTTCTGAATAGACGACACCTTGTAAGCTTTAATATCAAGGGCTGTAAAGGGATTTCTTAGGGTGTTATGAAACAATAAAGTTGTTGATTATTAGTGTGAGATGTATGAAGAACAAAGCGCTTTCTCATCCAACCTTTAAAAAAGACTATACATCAATGGTTGTAGGTTTGAAATCATTATACTGATGTACATTAACAATAACTTATTACTCTACGCGTACGTATTCCATGTTACTTATTGTCTTATTATTTAATAGGAATAAGCTTCTTTCGTTGTATTGTTTGATCAGATATTCTTCCATATTTTCGTTTAATTTTATTCTAAGCAGCCGACAGATAGCTACCATTTAACTCTTACAAACAGATCTGATTCTAACAGTGAAAGATAAATTACATCGTTTGGTTTAAGGTAATGTCAAGGCACTTCTACTGTATAGAGTGCAAACTTGGAGAATTACAAAAGTAATCATCAAGAATATACAAGTGTTTATTAACAGTAATCTGCCCATAATACTTGAGATTCATTGACCAAAAACTATTAGCAACAAAAACCTACTGTGGGAAAGAACAAACGAGATTCCAGCGGAAGAAGGAATCAGGAAGAAGCGCCGAAAGTGGATAGGACACACAATGAGGAAAGCATCCAACTGCGTCACATGGCAAGTCCTCACATGGAGTCCTCAAAGCCAAAGGAGAAGAGGAAGACCAAAGAACACATTACGCCGGGAAATGGAGACGGACATGAGAAGAATGAACAACAATTCGATAGACCTAGAGGGGAAGGCTTGGGACAGAGTGGGTTGGAGAATGCTGGTCGGTTGCCTATGCTAACGGGCGTAACTAAGTATGTAAGTAGGTAAGTTGAAGGTAATTAAAGCTAAACGCTACAAATTTATACTTCATAAATTAATATCATAAACTATCTCAAAATACAACAGTATCAGTACAATTTACCTTTCCAAACTTCACCAAATTGACCAGCACCTAATAATTCAATTAATTTCAATGAGGAACGTGAAATTTCCCATTGATCTCTTGTTAATCTTGATAAATCAGTTGGTACAGGAGGTGGTCTTGGACATGGACGTGTAAGACAACAACATAAACCATCCGCTTGATTAGAATAATGAATAACTAATGATTTTAAATCAGGAAAGACTTGTTTTGTAGTTATATACACATCACCAGTTTCAGAGGATTGTTTAATTTTATAATGTTTTACAGTTTCACCTCTTTGTTGTTCTGTATCACGCACTGACAAGGATAGAGCACCTTATGTTGAAGAGGAAAAGAGAAATAATAATAAAATATTTTAAAAAAGTCATGAACCACAGAAAATTTAGTATTTAACTGTTCCTAACTGTAGTCGTCCAACCTTGCTACACTTAGTATATGCGTGTCCAAATCAGCTACTAATCAGAACATGATATACTTACTTTCCGTAAATCAGATTTTAAAAAATAAACTTGAATCTTTTTACTTTACAGTGAACCATACTCATGAGACTTGTGTTTGTAGATTAATCAGTAAGCAAAGTTATACACGTATGGCATAAGTTCCAAGCATGTTGAAAATTTAAGATGATGGTTGTTTGGAGGTAGTCAACAGAAAACCCTGGACCCGGGTTTCGCGCTACTTGGCACTCGACAGCAAGCTGTACCTGTAATCTTGTGGGAACTGGTGCTCCCTGACGAATTCGATCCCGTATCACCAAGCTTCACAGTCAGACACGTTACCACTGGGCTATCCGGGCCGCGACCACTCAGTAATCAATCAATTATGATGTTGAAAATTTAAGCACTCCTTTATAATGATTGGTACATGCAGTAGATACCGAAGTTGTTCTACTATCTAACCGTTCATAATACAGTATCTAAGTGAGTGACAGTTACATTCGCGATCTACTTGTCAACCAATAAAGCTGAAATACAGTAATGAAACATAATTGGAAATCGGCTTTTATTGGTAATAATTCTTTCTGGATCCCTTCATAGATTATGGCGCGTACTAGGCCCGGATAAAGGAGAAAGACAATTAGGAGCGAGGTTGTCAAATCAATCCCGTTAAAAAAGAATCTTGGTGAGAAAATGCTAACCAAAGAAATTTATTTAAACAATTTATCATCAGTAAAAAGCATATACAAAGGGTGAAAGAAGCGCTTACCATTTGTTGTTTCACTAGCTCGAACCAGAAATGTCCCACGAATATTTCCTTTTAATAACAAAAGACGTTCTGAATCTTTTCTTGATATACTTCTGAAGTACCAACTATAGTTCACAGGAAGATGATGCACCGTTAAAGGCAAGAAAAGAAGACTTAATTGAGAAACATGGTGATATAAAGGATATTAAATCTAAGTCAATCATAATCAACGTAAGGACTAGCATAAATATGCACTAGTTGACAAACCACATTAGCAAAACAGGATAAAATTGACAGGATAGACAGTAAACAGTCAGAATAATTGAAACAGTAATGATAGTCAGAAAGATTAGACACCATGTAGGCTTTAAGGCTACAATCTGAATAGTACAGCTCAATCCTGTGGCGCAACCACACAGGTACCAGCCACGGTGGTGGACCATTCACACCACTCATATACACATTCACATCACATGTATAATTATTCCGATCAATGATCGCATGAATCAATGATGCACAGCACGAACAGGCCAAAGTTGACCTATTCCTCTTACACAACAGTCAGATTCATTAATGTTAGCAATGGCGACAGGCCTTACAATCTCCCAATGACAATGGCCTTGAGAACAGTGAAAAGCAACCACCATTATAAATGAAATCGGTTAACTAGCAAACTAATTTTGCACATGAACAGTCAGCAAAACTTGTCAAAATAAGGCCGAATTATCCACAATACTAATGGTGAACCTCCAGTCTCATATAAGACCTTCAGTTTTACATAGCAATATAGCTTATACAAAACAGCCTGACTTGAAGCGTTCAAGCTTAAAGAACGTTTAAAACCTATTGTCTCATGTCGGAATACTATTACAAGAACATGAAGATCATTTTTATCGTATTAACGAAGTTTTCACATTATTTTTCCAGACTTTTCAAACCCTGAATTATGGGGTAGGAGTATCCCTTTTTTTTCTTATTCTTACTGTTTAGATTAAATAATAGTCATACGGATTGATCATTTCATTTTCTTCTTTATTTTAGACTAATTAATCAGAGAGAAAATTGTAATTTGTAATTTTTAGAAAAAGAGAAAAAGAATAATCTGTCAAACATTTAGACGAACATTATTGTTCAAAAGGTTAAACCGAAATAAACATTAATGTTATAGTTAAATGTTAACAAGAAGAAGAAGAAGAACCATAATTGTTTTGTTTTTCGAAATGAAAGATGAAGATCAAAGAAAAAAAATGAATGAAAGTAGAATGTTTGTTAGTGTTGGCGTTGTTGTTGTCCATGTAAAATGGATTAATAAAGTTAACGTTTCATTACTGGTTTTTCGTTTATAAGAAATTTATTAGTAGTTTAGGTGGAAACAAAAGAGCTTACTGTTGAAGTGATCCAAAAAACTTGCAAAATACAAGAAAGACTCAGGAAACACTAAGAAGCATTGTATCTAGTCAGTGTTCAGTAGAAGTTTAGCCAGAAACATCAAGAAAGTGAAAAGTCACATTTCCAGTTTCTGACTGACTGATTACTATACTGCTACTATGTTTAGTAGCATTCCAGAATTTTTGGGAAACACAAGGACACCTAAAATACTATAAAGACCCTATATTTTCTGTACTTAAACGAACCTTTGGAGTAAAATGCTTCTCGTATATTTTGCG
The DNA here is from genome assembly GCA_944470365.2 of Schistosoma intercalatum. Lineage (NCBI taxonomy): Eukaryota > Metazoa > Platyhelminthes > Trematoda > Strigeidida > Schistosomatidae > Schistosoma > Schistosoma intercalatum. The sequence continues at coordinate 5,135,731 of OX103729.1, read as the reverse complement.
CCTTTTCTCTCGTGTTCAGGTCACTGTGTAATTCTAGCTTGGGGGTTACGAGAATAGCTTAGGAATTGAATATAGTGTTCAATTAGCAAGACTTACCACTTACTTGAATATTTGAGCTACCTACTTCTTCCATTTAGCTATTTCAACAAGTTATCAGGGTTTTTTCGTCCGTTGGTTTTATTATGCTTATCAGTCTCGTAACCTATTCGGGTGTGTTTCTGAAAAGTGTACAACTTTTCGCTGTACAACTGACGAAGAAGAACTCAATCAGAGATATCGTGGTTGTTGCCAATATGAATTAAAAAGAATAAACATTATACAGATGTTTATTCCTGAATTGCTAACATCTAACTGGTGATCAACTCAATATTTATGGAAAGGATCGATCAAGAAATAAGAAAAGGTAACTTTGTGCTGAGGATTCTATATTGTACCAAAAATATTATATTGAATAAAACCGACCGTTCTAGCTACTCTGACCTCGTGGTCGGGCTTGCCTATCGTGATGAACCAATCGAGCTGTACTACCTGGAACATTCGTTCCTCAATGTCCTAACGTGCCAGTTGAGGAACGCTAAGACTAAACGCCGCAAACCCAAGGTCCCAAGTCGTACTCCCGATAGTACAGAGGTGTGACGGCAGTAAGCTTTTTCCTTCAGACAACCAGCATGACAGCGATGCTGCCTTCTCACAAGGAGGGGTGGGGTTGGACAAGGTCGACCTTAAAGATACAAATCTCGCCTTATCCCACGGATATCCGTCTCTGGCGGTAAGGTCTCAACAAGTACGGAGCTAACATGAAAATTACCCACAGAGAGGCCGTGTGTGACCGAATTCAGGCAGTTGTCTCTTGGGCACTGCGGTCACACTCTCAGGTCACTAAGATCACCTTCAATCCAATTTCATTTTTAGGTACCTTCAGAAGAACCTTTCTACGGTGTGGGCAACCAGGAAGTGATAACCGCCCTCATACTTCTAACAGCACTCAAGACTGATTAACAGTAATATTAATGAACACAAGTGTATCCTCAAAGAAAGATGGGAAAATATTTGAATTTTAACAGAATGATAATGTGTGTGTGAGAGGGGGTGAGAAGAATGGAGTAGTTGAATAAAATATTTTATTCATTATCTAACTTGGAAGTATCTTCTATCATAAAAATGTATTAAAGGGAATGAATACTGATAATAATACTTCTCTTTGTTTAGATTAAATATCACGTTTCAATAAAGAAACACAAAATAATCTGAAATAAAGCAGGGGGTGGAATAAGCAAAGAATAAATATAATACAAGGAAAAACAATATTTTGTTTTACTTGCCTAAAGTCACTTAGTAATTAATTAATTCCATAATTTAAAAGAGAGGGGAAATAACACATGATGAGTATGACTGAAATGCAACAATGTATAATAGTAGATGTAATTATACTATGCTTGTACATATATGAAATACCTATCAAAAGTACTTGTTTCCTTCCCTTTGCACTCAACAATATCGAAAAATTTCATGATGGTATCGTTTTGTTTTCGATACACATAATCAGATTACACAGTCAAATAACTAAGTTAATTATCAGAGGCAATGGAATATGTTCGTCCGATATGGAAGTTAGACATGTACACCATTATAATTGACTTAGTGGTCTAAAAGTTACGAGTTCATAGCACGAAATTCACTCATCCATTTGGCTAAATAGAGTTTATGCATTATAGCTGATGTCAGTTCATGATGAAAACGTTCAATTTAATTTCTAACCTTAACTATGAACCATAAATCATAATCCTAATTCTCTACACTGGTTTATAACTCTCATTTAGTCCTAGTTATTAGGTGATCACTTTCAAGGTCACTTTGGCGTCACTCCAATAGTCATCCATAAATCATAGTCTCACCGGTTAGACTCGATAATTTCAAATAAATTGAATATATTGAATAAAATGCTATTGATAAAGGTATATTAATGATAACTAAAAGAGTAGAGAATTCAATTTCTGACGTCTCACAACCTGATTTAAATTGCTTCTTTAGAGAGTAAGTAGATAAACATATCAAATTAAAACAAGTTAAAATAGTAAACAGGAGCAAGGTAGAATAGTTAGTTCAATCAAACTCAACCTAAGTTTGATGATTTTAATATTAAGTGAATGATTTAGTCAATGTAATTCTGTATAGGACATTCGTGTATATATTTGTGTTTGTATGATGGTGTTAAGATTTCTCTTATTACGACTTAGCTACTCTTATTACTTAGTAATCTTGGACACTACTTCACTGAACAAGTCCCCAAATCAGAACATGAATGAACGGGAGTGTAATCGTATTTCAAATAACAAGGTTGAACGGAAGTAACAATCACAATAAGTAAAACGTTACTATATTTGTAATTTTCATATAAGATTCTAGAATTTTCTTTAAGTCTCCGTAGCGCTAATTGGTTAGGAAATAGCCAATAGGCGTGCTCCAACACAATCCTGCATGGAACATGCTTTAATCCAGTTTATATCCCTCTAACATATGGTAAGAAAATTATGAAGTTTATAATGTGAAAGAGTAGAGTTGAAATGTATGTATGTATGTGTATGGTAATCATATAAGATAGGAAAAGAACTACGTGTGTTTGTTTAGAAATAGTCCAAGCTGAATGAATAACCATGTTTCCTATTCTATTAAGAGAGGTGAGATTTAGCAGTATATACAACGTTTCAGCTATTCGCCTTTCTTGCTAGTTAAAAAAGCCTTTCTGAATTATTTTGATACTTTTAATATATAGATCTGGTAGTTCATGTGAAGTTGAATAGCATAATTTATGCCGACCTCTATTGTCTCGTTTTTAATCCGACTATAATTTTAAGATATTTACAACTAGATGATTAGGAACCATAAATTAGAGTGATGAATACATTTCTTTTCTTGGTTTATACAAATAATATATGTATAACTATGTCTAAGGTGACTTTTTTTAACGATCGTCAAAATAAAAAGAACATAATCATAATCAATCATATTTTGATGAATAAACCATAATAAGTACCTATTTACAAACATCCATTTTTGTAGATTATATCAATTGTAAGACTGAATAACTGGAGAACTACGAAAGAGATCATTCACAAGATACAAGTATTTATTAACAGGTGTTTACGGAAAATACTGCGGATCCGTTGACCACACACTATCAACAATAACAACCTACTGTGGGAGAGAACAAACCAGATTCCAGCAGAAGAAGAAATCAGGAAGAGGTGCTGAAAGTGGATAGGACACACAATCAGGAAAGCATCCGAATACGTCACAAGGCAAGTCCTCACATGGAATCCTCAAGAGCAAAGGAGAAGCAGAAGACCGAAGAACACATTACGCCGAGAAATGGAGACGGACATGAGAAGAATGAACAAGAATTGGATGGAACTAGAAAAGAAGGCCCAGGACAGAGTGGGTTGGAGAATGCTGGTCAGCGGCCTATGCTCCATTGGGAGTAACAGGCGTATGTAATTAAGATTGAAGATACCTTACATATTAGACATATTTATGTTTTTTATCAAATTGAGTAAGCATCTTAAAGCATGCCTAACACTATTCAATATTAATCGGATTTCACAGTTTCTTGATGGTGAAAATTGAATATTCAACAATAAAACCTTTTCATGAATAGCAACAAAAAATGTTTATGAGTATGTTCCTTAGCAACGTCACATTTAAACCTCGTTCTTTTTTTTTTTACAAAAAAGTATGTATATGTACACACCACGTACTGATCACTGCAAGTAGATATATTCATTTTAAGCGGAAATTAATTTTTTTCAAATCAATTAAAATTATATGTAGTAGAAGGGGAGAGACACTGAAACAAAATGGGGATTCAAATTTGTCACTTGAAGAAGAAGGAGGAGGAGGAGGAGGAGAAGGAGGATAACACTGAAAAACTATGTATTCAACTTTTCTTGGGGAGGGGAATTTCGTTCAATAATTACAATGTCAAATTTTCGGGGAGACCAAACGTATTCTTCCAAAAAAAGCTTAGAAGTGCCCTGAAAACACTGGGAAACATTTTATCCATCCAGTATTGAATAGAAGTGTCTCAGATACATTTATAAGGTGAAGAGTCAAGTATCACATTTCGGATTGGATGATTATATACTGCTGCAATTCTGATAGGGGATAGAAACAAAAGTGGTGAATACAACTGGACAGTTGTCATGTTCAACAGTATCAACTTTAATGCCAATAAACACCGGAGTTTAGCAGTTTTCAATGACTCTTCAGATGACATTCATTTGAGTGTAATGTAAAATGATTAGGAAATGTTTTAATTAGCTAAGAGTATCAATACAAGTTATGATTGACGGTCAGAGATATTAAATATCATAAAAAATGAATGAGATCTAGATAGATTAAGAAAATCTTTAATCTTCTCATAATATGTATAACTAATAGAGTAGTATACAGAGTTATTTGTTCTAATTTGTATAAATAAACTTTTTCTTTTCTAAAGCAAATAGTTAATTTCTAGCAGTCCAAATTGACAGGATAGCAATTGAACGATTTCTCTGTTTCAAAATGATCTATGTATGTGTAGAGATTACTTGAATTTTCTATTTGAATACTTTCACAAATGGTGGAAAGGTGAACTGTTCACAAGATTTTGTCTATTCATTGAATATTAGGAATAAACCGATCATTATTCACGTGTGAAGATAACCATCCTTTTTCAGTGTTCAATAAAAGTGTAATGCCTAGAGTTTATTTATTTACTGGGATGGTGTTGTATATAAGAGGATGATTTTTTATTTCATTCGTTTAAAGTTATCTCTACATATGTCTTCTATGAACACGTAACTATGCAATATCACAGTTTGCTGGATGAAAGGAAACAAATTAAGTAAAATTTACAGTCTTAAAGAAAATCCTCAGTGAAGATAATGTCTTTATACGTAGAGCTCATTTTCATGGATTAGTTGAAGTTAGATATTAACACCGTTGGATGCCGACAAGTTCAATGGTCTAGAGGTTAAGCGTTTGCGCCCAAAACCGATAGGTCATGGGTTGGAATATCGCGGGGTGGGATCATGGATGCACACTGCTGAAGAGTACCACAGGAGGATGAGACGGTCATCCAATACTTTCAGGTTTTCCATGGTGGTCTAACTTCAATTGACTCATGATCTCAACTATTGAAATAGGGAAATCTTTGAAAATGCTTAATATCATACACACATACTAAAATATTGCAAAATAGATGAACTACAAATTCAAAGTCATGCATACATCCTATCTCGATTTTTACCATCATACTTATCATTTCAAATACCCACGTTTTATTTTGAATAGGTTCACTTCAAACGATTGCCCTTAAAAAAATGCAAGCCTATTAAAACTGTCATATTTAAAGATAAGTAATAACAATAGCAGACCATTTTAATATATACAACAACTGTTTAATATTGATACAAACTTATCAATTTAAACACAACGCCAAGTTTATATATTCATGAAATACACTAGGGCATATTACTATCATTCTGTACACAAATGTAAACATAAACAAGAATAGATTTAATAGAAGAAGAGAAAAAGAAAACAAACGAAAATATGACTCATGTTCCATTGTAAAACTGGATAATCTAAACTATAAATTAGATCAATTTAGTGTTCATCTAGTCAACTATTTATTTCCCTTCACTACCACCACCACCCAAAACCCCCCATAGAAATGGACAAACATATAAAGGAAAAAAATATATTGAAACTAACATACATTGGTCTTATTATTAATGTGTTATTAGACCACCACTAAAATAGGTTACACAAAGTTGGTTATAGTTGTGGTAGTAAGACAATGCTAGATTTTACCAATAAAATAATGTAACACAATATAATTTATAGCAAATAGGCCCATACATAAAATTGAAAAGATGAGTATATTTCAGTGAAATAAAGAAATAACCTGCTCATTGTTATAATACAAAGATGTTTTAATAGTTGAGATCATAAGTCAATTGAAGCTAGAACACCATGGAAAACCTGGAAGCACTGGACGTCTGTTTCGTCTTATTGTGGAACTCCTCCTTGATGGTGCGCATCCACGACACCGCCTCGCAAGATCCGAATCCAGGACCTATCGGTCTCAATTTCGTGGATTAGTTGAAGTTAGACATTAACACCGTCGGATGCCGGCCGATTCAGTGGTCTAGAGGTTTAAGCGCTCACGCGCGAGACTGATAGGTCCTGGGTTCGAATCCGGCGAGGCAGGGTCGTGGATGAGCACCGCCAAGAAGGAGTTCCATAATAAGACGAATTGGCAGTCCAGTGCTTCCAGGTTGACTCGTGATCTCAAATAATGAAATTACTACAATTTCGACTTCATCTTTAAGATAACTTTACGCTGTATTTTTCTTTACAATTCACTACAATTAGATCAGAATAAATGACGTCTCTATTAATTCTATTTTTGTATATATTATGAGAAACTTGAAAACGAAGGGAAAGAAAAGGTTAGGTAGTTGACTTGCATATTTTTAAACAATTATACTATTAAATTTCCATGCAGTTATAACTGAGTTATTAATTATCGTCTACAGTTTTACGAAACGAAATATGTGCTTCGTAGTTCTGAATGATCAAGACAATTTCGTTGCTTATTGATTAGAACGTATAATTAATATCAAACTAAACTGTCGAGGTAAAGGCAGTCGCTTGATGCGTAACAGTATGGAATGTCCAATATTTCTAAACGCATATGGCATTTCAGTGTCAAACTCAAGTATTAAGGCGGGACAAGAGACTGGTCAGTATTTAGATACTGAAGCTTAATTCGACAAGCAGATGATTAGTATTCAAGAGACAAATCTGCATTTTATGTACAAAGATGATGGCAACCTAAAGTCGCATTAACAGTATGACCACCATTCATTTGACCTAGTTGTTTCACTTAAACGATTTAAGCAAAACAAGGACAACATACTTCGTAGAAAGGATTCTTCGAACACTGTTTTTTAAAATTAGAATTATTCCTTTTAACTACCAATTCAATCTTGTAATAGCTCATCTAATGTGAAATCAACTATAAAAAATTTATTTACGTTATTTCAGTAGTTTTAAGCATTGTTTATTAATTTTGTAAAGTGAAACCTATCTAATTATTACGTAATAGTAAATAGCTGCAATTGATGTTATGTACATTTTTTTAAGAACACCAACGGTATCACATTTGATGGCGAAACTCGGGAAGATGTGGAATCCTTCACATACCTGAAAACCATCATCGATGAACAAGGAGGATGAGATGCAGACATAAAGGCGGGGATTAGCAAAGTAAGGACCGTATTCCTACAATTGAAGAACATATGGAACTCAAAACAACTTTCAACCAATATCAAAGCGAGAATCTTCGATACGAATGTCAAGGCAGTTCTACTGTACGGAGCTGAAACTTGAAGAACTACCACAACCATCATCAAGCAGGTATAAGTATTTATAAGTGGTTGTCTACGCAAGATACTCAACATCCATTGTCCGGATACCATCAGCAACAGTCTTCTCTAGGAGAGAACAAACCAGCTCCCAGCTGAAGAAGAAATTAGGAAAAGACGATGGAAATGGATAGGACATACATTATGCAAATCATCAAACTGCATCCCGAGGTAAGCTCTAACTTGGAATCCTGAAGGGAAGCGGAAAAGAGGAAGGCGAAAGAACACATTACGTTGGGAAATAGAAGAAGATATGAAAAGGATGAATAATGACTGGAAGGGATTGCCCAGGACAGGGTTGGATGGGAAATGCTGGTGGGCGGCCTGTACTACTCCATCAGGAGTAACAGGAGTAAGTAAGTAACATCTTTTGAACTTTTTTGTACTTTAGGGCTCCTTTTGTACATGAACATATATATGTAATCCAAGGTTTTCATACTTGAAAAGGCAGTCAAATCATTATCTGGTAAGCAATTGTTATTCGTCAGTAATCAAATTATGCAGTGTAAAAAATAATTTATATTATTGTACATCATTCATGGATCATAACTGATCGTGAATACAATAATCAATTCGTTCGTATTACACTGTTGACGAGTCTAAATAAACGCCTGGGACTGTATTATCTAATGAGTAATGAATAACAGTTTCTCAGAAATAACCAGAAAAAAAAAGAATTATCTATCGTGTTCTGATTGGATGGTCACCTAGATTATTACTATATTTAGTACATCTCCAAAACGTTCTAGAAGACCAAGACCACATGAAATTTTACTATAGGTCTTGGGTTCGAATCCCGCGAGGCGGGGTCGTGGATGCGCACTGCTGAGGAGTCTCACAATAGGACGAAACGGCCAACCAGTGCTTCCAGATTTTCCATGGTGGTCTAGCTTCAATTGACTCATGATCTCAACTGTTGAAAAAACACTTAATTTTCTACATATAGCTAACCTAAGAGTAAAGCTCTTACTAACATTTTGCCCCATTGTTCAATTTGAAATGTGGAATTAGTGTATGGTTATAGGAAACAGATAAGAAGTCAATAATATGCGTGCCAGTAACAGACTAACAAAAAAAACTACTAATCGTTTTCAACCTTACAATCGGTAGGAAATAACATGACAGTAGTTAGTATATATATAAAGAAAACCAAAGCTGTTGAAACCTAATTTTATGTGGTCACAAAGAAAATAAATTGAAATATACAAGTTTATATTCATTTATAATATATACATATCACATCGTACCTATAATATGTCTAATTAATTCTGAAAAAACGGGAAAAACTTAGCTATTTAAAATTAAATATGCATATAAACATTATTGAAAATTGGCAACATGCCAATTGTCTACACGATGATTTCTCAATTCTGGAGAGCCATGATAAAGCGTCTTAATGTTTGATTGTGTATACGGTAACAAAACAAGAGTAGAACAGTAAAAGATATCCCACTAAAAATGTGGACATGCTACTATATTACCGGACATACGAGCATGTTTGTACATAGTGAGTGTATAAACACTTACATAGTGGTAATGTGTTCTACATATATAGTGTTAAACAACCATTGTTGTACACCACTATTCTCGTAATCGGGAAAAAACTTCTAGACCAGACATAGAAGTCAGAAAAATAAGTAATGTAAGGGTAGAGAGAGAAAATTAAGGAAAGTATTAAGCAAGCAATCTAACGAATGAGACATAGAGGGAGAAAGAGAGAGAGAGAATGCGACACCGTCATAGTAACGGATTAAACAAAACACCTGTTTAAGGTATTAGATATTGTAGTTACCTTAAGAATAAGAAAAAACGGAAGAAACACAAGAGGTAAGGGAATTTTGTTATGAAATTTCAGTCATCAAAATTGTGATACCAAAGAAAAGACTAGAAATGTACGAATAACATCTAAATAAAACATACTTTAGGAGACCAAATATGATTATCTAATAAAAATTATTATTATTATTACAGAGAATTAACAGGTCTTGTTTTTCTTTATCCAGCGTAATGATTTTTCAAGTTGTTGTTTATTATTTTTGTCTCCTCCATTTGCTTAATTGACCTTTATCGTTTTATATATAAATGTTCTTAACAAGTATATTATGTGTGATCAGATTGTTCGAAATATATCACGTTAATATATCATCCAAAGATGGTGAAGAAGATTTGTAGCTCAGATGGATGATTTTCTTGGAGTATTGTTCTCTGAGCAGGATGGTTTAGTCGTGGAGCTTTCATCGTTCTTCTGAACGACATTATCAGTACAAACTTCAGGTAAAAGTGAAGTGTTTGAATTTCTCTAGATGTGGTTCACAGATTGTCAGTTTATCTAACAAATAAATTATGCTACATTACAATTTTCTTTCATTTTTTCAAGTATCGAGGTAAATAAATGTTCAATGTCTGCACTATATCTATTCAATATTAAAATTACTATAATATTCACAGGATCCCTTCTGAGATTAATCAGCATATGCTCACAAGTGACTGGCTTCAAAAGGTGTTCCCTGGAGTTCTAGTGAGAAGCCGTGACCAGTGGAGTTCAATAGGGTCTCTTGTGAAGAAAATGGTAAATGTGTCGCTCAATTTAGTGGATTGGTTTAAGCTTAACATTAAGTGTCCGCGCGCGAGACCGATAGGTGCTGGATTGGAATCCTGCGTGGCGGGATCATGGATGCGCACCGCCAAGAAGGAGTTCCACAATAGAACGAAACGGTTTTTCATGGTGGTCTAGCTTCGAACGACTCATGATCTCAACCATTAAAACATATCCATTCAATCAGTTAGATAACATTAAACAAGATATTTATAATGCAAAAACATTAACTATGTCTCACAACTTAAGTGATCTTTTTTACATAGCCAATGAAATTCTTAAAATAGTTACATAGTTGTATCATATATGAGATAAATAAAAAGCTTTTTTTCCTAAGGATTTACTGTTTTGTCAGATATACAATCGTTTTGTGCATGTAGATACTTTGTTTAGCCAGTATAATTTTACAAATTACTAATGATCAAACAATACCGGAAAATCAAGAAGGTTACAATTATAATTCTGGTTAAAAATGATCCCTTTTGTAGCGATTATTTATGAATTAGCTCTGACAAACAGCTTCTATATGCCTATCAATGTGTGGCAAGCTTAGCCATTTATTGTTTGACTTGCAAAATGCATACAAAAATTGACTAGTAGGACGTTTAAAAATAAGTGATGAAATGAAGTATCTATACAACTTATTCTGAGATTTCAACCTGATACAACTTGCTATGTACACCTCTTAACCAGAAACTCTTTTCAATGTTTACATAATAGACTGACTTTAACGAGACAATCTTTGAGAAGTAGGGAGAGTTGGACTGTTAATTTATCTAAATACGTGACTGGTTCAAGTATGGAACACAGAACTTGCATGTCTCCCTGAGAGTTTTTAACCTCTAAACCATAAATTGAATAGTCTTTATAAACCTTCTAATAATACTACACATGACTTCCGTTCACCGTTTTCATTTACTTCTTGAATAAATTCACAGGTGTAATGATTTCATGCTGGATTTTTGAAATATCAATATTGAATGAAGTCATTATTCAACATCAAATAATTATTCTAATAAATAAATGAAATGGATAGGGTTTTAAATTATTAATAATTTATTAGTTTATAAGTATATTTATATTTTCTAACAATACCATTATAATTAAGGACATGGTAGCTGACATTAATATACATAGTGATTATGGTAAATTCGTACCTTAATAGAGCTCAGATTTCATTTTTTGCTATTCCAACACTACAGTTGTTTATACGATAATTTACGCTACTCAGATGGTGGAGAAGATGTGGATAATTTTGATGGAGTTTTGTTCTCTGAGCTGGATGGTTTGGTCGTGAAGATTTCATCGTTCTTCTGAACGACACCATCAGCACAAACTTTTGATAGAAAACTTCTATAGACTTCTATCGGAAGTTTGTGCTGATGATGTCGTTCAGTAGAACGATGAAAGCTTCACGACCAAACCATTCAGGTCAGATAACAAAACTCCATTAAAAAAATTACGCTACTCAAGCTTCGATCAATGAATTATAGCGCTGGATAAACAAATAAATGATGTTTCAATAGTGTTTGAAGTCAATCGATCAAAGAATATAAACCCTACCACCACTAAGCTAAAAATAGTAGAAGATAATCTAACGAACATTCTAGTGTCATTTTACGATGTTGTAATCATAAATATAATCCTTGAATATAAATTTTGTACTTTTTAAAACTTACCTAAAAGATTGTTAAAACGATGACAATCATTAATCAGAGAGTAATGAAGTGTAAAACATTTCTGTCTTACAATAATAATAGTATAGTCACTAACTGAATAATAGTTCGATAGGCGTACGACTAAATATATTACGAAGGGTTTGAAATTAAAAAAAGGATTGTTGGTATTTGTTTATTGATTTTCATGCTTGAATGGTCACTTTCAAGAAGTTGGAAGTTGAAACAACTTCATTTTATTTTAATGCTTCATTTAGCAATAATAAGTTAAAAGATGTTTACAAAAATCCATAAACTTACAACTGGTTAGTGTTATTTTTCCCAATTCATATCATCTTTAGACTTGAGATGGAAACAATAAAACTTATGCCTAACTAATCGTCAAACATTTAATATGTATAGGTATATTACTAACTGACAAGTGATTTATAAATTACATCTTTATTTATTTGAACACAAAGATATTGGTATAAGGGGTCACCAGATACATGTGCGCCACACAAATCTCACTTGATTTATTTGAGGGCTGTGATATTGCTTCAGTGCCCAAACCGAACCACGTAATTTTCTTGGGGGGCCACACCCAGAGTCTTCGACCTAAAAGTCTGATCCACAAGGCAGTGAAGCAACGTAAGGAGATGCAATCTCATGTTGGAAGATGACCAATAATTGGTTCACACACCATTTGTTCCTTCAGAATACTGGAGCCCATGTGCACCATTGGTTTGGAATGAGGGTTTTCCAACTCTCCTAGGTAGATCCTCCATAACCACCAACCCGGTTAAAGCGTCGGACATTCGCTTTTTGTCCTCTCAATTTCGTAAACAACAGTAATGCCTCAAGAACTCAGTGAGTGGGAATTCCCTCTCAGTTGCTGTATACGTGTGGCCATGTGAGAACATTTCGAGAGGAAAAGTTGACTCTCCCCACCTTTGGCCGTACCAGGGAATTCGAGGGTTGTAAATTACATCATATAGTTTACGGTACTCAATTACTAAGTAGTCTAAATGAACCGATTCTACGAATAACATAAAATATCATCCATTGGTTTAGAAAATACGATATATATCTTTGCTTGGATACTGAAAAAGATTAAGGAAATGGTGTATGGAAAGAAGAAAGAATCAAGATTTCATGATATGTTGAAATTCTAAGAAAAATTGATACTTAATTATATGAATTCATCAAGAAATTTTGGCAAGAGTATAATTTATGGACGAACTAATCATATTTAAGGTAACAGATTTTAGATTTCGGTGCTTAATTGGTTTATTCATTTGGTTGATATCAGTTTGTGATGAAAACTCTAAATCGGAGTCTTAATTTTAACCATCAACTATATATCATAATCTTTATTCTTCATATAGATTTGTAACCCTCATTTAGCTTTAATAAGTGAACATTTTCAAAGTCACTTTAGAGTCCTTTAAAAGTCGTCTATAAATTATAGTCTCATTGAAATTTGTAATACTTAGATTATGCCAAAGTTAATGAGAAGTTGAATAATATCTAGTATTGAACTATTAATTCATTATCTTTTGACGGAGGATAAGGTGAAAAGGTAGTTTTACGATCTATACAGTACTGATGGTCTACTGAATGATCACTGGGATATTTATTCAAGTTCTGGCTCTAGAATACTATTATTATCAGAAGGGGATTTGTGAAGATTTTAGTAATTTCAATAGTTGAAATCATCAGTCAATTGAAGTCAGACAACCATGGAAAACCTGGAAGCATTGGACAGCCGTTTCATCTTAGTATGGGACTCCTCAGCAGTGCGCATCCACGATCGCGCAACGCGAGATTCGAACACAAGACCTATCAGTCTCGAGCGCTAGTGCTTAACCAATAGACCACTGAGACTGCCGGCATCCAACGGTGTTAATGTCTAACCTCAACCAATCGACGAAATTGCACCACCGTACACCATTGCCTTCAGTGAGCTGATATCTCACAACAGACCTGGTTGAACTTCACTGGTCGCGGCTTCTTACTAGAAGTCCAGGAAATGCCCCTTGAAGTCAGTCATCAGTGAGCGGATGATTGTTATCAGAAGGGGTTTCGTGGAGATTTCAGTCATTTCAATAGTTGAAATCATGAGTCAATTGAAGCTAGACTGATAGGTCCTGGGTTCGAATCTCCTCAAGCGGGATCGTGGATGCACACCACTCAAGAGTCCCACAATAGGACCAAACGGCCATCCAGTGCTTCCAGGTTTTCTATGATGGTCTAGCTTCAGTTGAATCATGATTTCAACTATTGAAAATACTATTATTATTATAATCATTATTCAAGCAGTATTTTATCATGAATTTGAAATGTTCCCGTAAAAAATCAATTCGTTTATTCACATCTTTTTCCTTATGATTTATTTGGTTTTACTATCCACATGGAAAAAAGAAACAAATAATAAACAACTATTTGATTAAATGATTAAGAGTGGGGATAGTAACAAGGCTTAATCTATACATATTACAATTTATTTCTAGTTGTACATCAATGGGAATACAATTTATATGATAATTTATTAACTATACAAAATATATGTGAATAATTATAGATTAAGTAACACTTATGTTTTGTATTTCGCTTTTATCATCTACATGTTACTACTTTTTACTGGGTCAATCATTAGTTGTTGTTGTTGTTATTATTGTTGTTGTTTATTTGTTATTTACCAAACATTCTTGTTATCACTATTAGTGTTGTTTATTTATATTGTGTAATTATCAAAGTGTAAATGAAAAGAGGTGAAGGAAAATCTAAACAACAACAACAACATGAATGATGAAAGCGGAGAGAAAAGAGGAAAATTCAAAGAGATAATCAGTGATAAACAATACATGATTCATACTGGAGTGAATGAATTCATCATTATTATTTTCTTAAAAAAATATTTTCTATGCACATTATACATAAATATGTTTACTAATACATAAAAACTATAGTTGTATGCCAGTTCTATTTGTGGAGAATGAAAGGCAGTTATAACTGATATGTATAACCTTTATAGATAATGAATCTACAATTGTGATGTTGAAATACTACAAATGAATCAACTTAACTCAATAATTACTATTAGTAAATTGTAAATCTATGAAGAATTCATGTAGAAAGGTTATGTTGTTAGTCAGTTTTCGTGTGTGTGTGTGTGTGTGTATGTATGTGTGCACGGCTATAGCAAGAAGGTGTATTATACTAGACCTTATTACAATTTATTACTTCATGGAGGTTGTTGGTATTTATTATTAATAACGTGAAAAGAAAAGAAAAACTAAAAGAAAACTTGTTTTTTTACGTTAAAGGTACCATATATTCAATCTTAAATAACAGAAAAAAACTGAACAAAATATCAGTAGGATAATTGCCTTTATTTATAACCTTTTCAACGGATATCGTTAAAACAAGCATTGATGATAATGTGTTACATGAATTCCATTATTGACTAATGAAACTCACGATATTAGGCCAAGAAAAAAAAATAGATAAAATTAACTCAAGCAAAGATGGATAGTGGCTAGTAGTGGAGTCCAGGATGAGCGTTTCGTCCTATTTGGGACTCATTAGCTGGATGTACCTTCATCTCAGAGTTGATGTTTACTCCGGGATTGAAGGTTATATCAACGCAATCTGCAAAGGATGCACATATACCAACATGAGAATGATCAATTACAGTCATAAATAACAATGGAAAAATACAAGTAAAACAAGTACCAAGTGAATTTACAATTAACTCAAGTTCCCTATACTATAGGGTTAAAACAGACCCGTGTCAAATTATTAATGTTTTGATAAATTAATAGCTTACATAGTCTAAAATTAATCAATACTTATTTTCAATATAATAAAAAGAAGAGATTTTGAAACAATCAATGTTGATCTCGATCTCGGTGATATTAAACAATATTATTAATTCTTACTTTATGTAGAAGTGAATTTCCTAGATATTCCTAAAGTATTAAAACAAACATGATGGTCATTTTAAGTTTTATTATTTTAATTTGTTGTTTCAGTTTCTAACTACATGGTCTATTGATCTGTTCCGTGTAAAACAGAAAACTGAAGTTATATTCAAGTCTTTTAATTTGAGATTTTCTGGATGCTATGCTTCTAGAAATTGCCTTGAGCTCTTAAAATTTTATCGAATTGAAACATCTACATTTCCTTTCACAATTGTCCCTAAACACTGATATGTCAAAATATATTGTATCATTTCATAGCTATTTTGTGTTCAACAGTCTTCAGAACTGGAAAAGATATATGAATATTATGAAGTCGACCAACAGCAAACACGGTCATTAGAACGAACCGAATAAACGGACAGGTATTTCTCCTTCCTTTTTTTTTACAAAAATTCATTACTGAATAAAGACAAACATCATGCTGATCGAATGTTTAATGATGACAGGATAATGTTAATCAAGCGAATATATATAGTAACACTACCTAACAATTAATTAAGAAATAGATATTCCTTATTTACCGTTGATCTATTTTATAAAATTGAACTGGATAAAATACTACCATTTATTGTGTTAAACAATAAATGTATACTATTTGATTTCCATCTATATTATTCATATTATAGAAGAGTGAAAAATTTCGTGGTGCCTTAACATCTACTCAGCAATGTCTGTAATGGTATTTATTGTCTTAAATCAGTGTACATGATAAATTGACTGGTAAGTAAAACAAATATGTACATTCTTACAGTTCACATCATGAGAAGATCATAGTTAGACAACTGCGGAAAACTAGGAAGCACTAGAATGAAACTACCACGCAGTAATATGTGATTTTAAATGATTATCTAACTACAATCAATCCATGATTTAAAATATGAGAATTCAACAATCATTACAAACTCACTACATTGAGCACGTTTTGTTTTATTAAAAACGAGAAGATTAATTCATGCATGAATGAACATTATGATAACTCACTCTTCAGCTTCAACCGAATTAGCTTGAGCTAAATAAGATGATGGAATGTAACCAACTTGTCCAGAATGTTCAACTAACCACCATTCTGAATCACTGAAAATAAATGATATAAAACAAACGAATAGATGAGAATAAAATACTTTTTAGAAATTTTACTATACTACTCAACCTAACCAGTATAGTATTGTTAGAAGTGTTTATTTCAAGGAATATATTTCATACAGTGATAACCTAGTAATTGAACAAGGAAAAAATAAACATGAATTGAGATGACATTTTGAAACAAACCAAAAACAAAACAATTGTATAATAAATAATAGTTGCAAATGATGTATGGAATTGACGGTTTTCTAACTGACAATCAACTGGTTGTCCTATTCAAATTGTGTGCTCTGTTAAAAAGTCATCCAATAGATGTTCACTAATCAAATAAACAATGTTAGGATGTTTGAGATGCGTTTCTCTCACTCTAAATGCAAGTTGTTGCTTCAGGACTGGCTTGCGTCAACATCTCAACTAAGGATAAGGAGTGAAATAGTCGAACGCGTTGACAACTCCATTTATCTTAGAAGTCTGATCAGCCCTAATGGGACAACGTCTGACGAAATCCCAGCACGGATCCAAAAAGCTCGTTTGGCTTTTGCCAACTTACGTCACATATGGCGAAAGCAAGATGTCCATCTGTCCATTAACGGACGAGTATACTGCCCAGCAGTTCGTTCTGTTTTACTTTACGGCTGCGAAACGTGGCCATTAAGAGTAGAAGATACTCGTAATTTACTAGTATTCGACCACAGAGGTCTTAGAAATATTGCTCGCATCTTCTGGTATCACCGGGCAAGTAATAATGAATTATACACAGGGTATTAAGGAATGATTGTAAATCAGTTGATGAGGTTATGAATCTTCATCGAGTGAGGTTGTTGAGTCACGAGTTACGTATGCCTGAACACCGATTACCACAACGCGCAATGCTGACCAGTGTTGGAGATGGCTAGAAGAAAGTTAGGGGTGGCCAAACCAAAACTTAGCATCAGTCAACAAAGTCACTAACTTCTAGTCTGAGCCATGTTGGTAGATGCATACTATTTGGTTGGGGTTCGCATGACTATTGTAACCAGTGGTTGGAGACTCTGGGTGACATGTCTCAGAATCGATCACAATGACGTAGATGTATATAGTCTGTCTTCATTTAAACTATGAGATTAAAATCGTCTCATATCTTTCTTTCTACGAACTAATTCTTTCTTCCTGTACTATACCCCTATACACAATCTTTCTTTAATATATTACCACCATTGAGTTAACTACTTCTATGAATCCGGTGTTCATCTTGTTGTGCTAATGAGGTGTGGTAACTTAGACCGATATATATATGTGACTGGTTCTACCTTGTAGCTGACTGAATCAAATGAACTGAATTAATTATTACTTTTTTAGTTCAGAAATCATTCAGCCGATGCCTTGATCATTTTAGCTTTATCGCTATTTTCATCTTCAAACTGAAAATATTCAAGGGTATTGTGATTATTACTGATATTGTTGGTACAATCAAACAGTCGATTATCTAATGTTGCATTATTTAATAAGTCTGTTGTTAGATAACTTTTATTAGCGAACTTGAAGTAGTACCACTCCATGATGAATTCAATCAAAAAACATCAATAAATGAAGGAAATTTATTGATGAGATTATGTATAAATAATCGAATCGGTAAAACTGGTGTAAGAATTCAGTCATTGCTACTTTAAAGGCAGTGACCTCATTTCAATACCGATACAGTAGTAAGTTTGAAAATCAAAAGAGCTTACAGACATACGATGACGTGGAGTTCAATCACATACAGTGTGAGATAGTTGGTTGTGTAATACCATAACTCGACTGAAGTTAGACAAGTACACCATTGATTCCGTGTCAGCTTTTCAGATAAAAAGCGTTTGCGCGCGAGAACCGAAGTCTAAAGATCCATTCCTGGATGAGAGGTCGCGGGCGCGCACTTCAGGGTCGTCCCATACTGGGACTAAACAGTTGTCCAGTATCTCTTGTTTTTCCGTGATGGTCTAGCTGAGATCGGTACGTAATTAAAACTATGAAAATATGGTGATCTGTTCGAAAACATTTAAACAGAAATGATGAAATACTCTAAATTGATAGTTAAGTGCTTAAGCTGCTCAACATCCAGTCCTAGACTCGAACCTCGTCCCACTTATTTCGGTTTAGGTGAATAGATAGTATGGTTAACATTTAAGCTGAAAGTGTGGCTCGTACCCAAGTACCTGGTAAAAAAATTATGGAAAAAATCCTTCTTTAGGAAACAATCAACGAACAGTGCACTAGATATATTTTACAGGTTGAATTTGAAAAGTTGTTGACGTATGGAATCCATAGTACTCATTATTCTATACATTGAAACCTTAGACTAAGAAAATTGAAGAAAGGTTTAACGTATGTTTAGCGTCTTTCAATGAAATCATACAAATTGTTGTCTTTAAATAAACGTCCTTAAAACAATAACATTAAAGAGAATAGCTGATTTATTATAATGACCGTAAAGACCATCACTAGACTCAACGGTCTCGTGACTGTCATTACCAATGTACATTGAATTAATCCATCAACACATGTTTAATTATATTCAGATGAACAAATACACTGAGATCTAACGAGTATAACACATCATCAAAAATTAATAACAAAAAGGCGGGGTTTATTGATGAGACTAAATCCTATGTTACATATGCACAAATACAGCCTACTTTGATGCACAACATTCATTGGAGTAGAAGTAGATTTGAAGAATGTTAGTAACATCCGATTCAAGATGTGGCAACAGACTAGTTAGTCCTTGAGTGGATTGTGTTAGTAAATCCAGACGACCTGATTGGTGTCTATGAGATAACCGTCAATAGCTATTACAGACAATGAGTGACAAGGATCAGAATCACTCTTCATGTTTATCTCCATACGCTTTATTCATCGAATTCATCTATTCTTTTCGAATAAGACTATTAACATCTGATCTTTATCACCATCGTTGCAACTACTATCATTGCTATTCCTTTGTTACTCTTCTTTTCCATTTTATCTCGTTATGATAATGTGGTACAGTAACTTGGGTTGGTAGACATTTATGTCAGCCTCTACCCTAATTACAAAATGACTGATTTAGAATAAAATTTAAACGACAATCAGTTTAACAACTAATTTTACATAATAAGATATGCCAGACTTAAATCTGCTTGACCTGATTCTAGTTTAAGATTGTACATTAGAATCAGAAATTTATTTCAAAGAGTTTTGATTCCTACAGAACTGTTATCAAGTTAAAGCACTAATACTGATAGGGTTTCAATTTATTCACTATTAAATCATGATTTCCGAAAACCATTTGAATTTTATCTCACTCACAAGCAAATTCCTCAAGCTATGTAAGATCATAGAGCAAGAATCCTAAAACAGTTCTAGAACCTCTCTAAATGAAATGTTTAGCATAAATATATATCTAAAAAGGGAATTTTTGAAAACATGGATGCATAAGTATAGTAGAATAGCAACAATGAAGTACTTTAACAAGAAGCGAATTTTCATACTTGATTGTGTGTCTCATCTCCTAAATAAGGATTCTCGATTCTTCCTAATACAAATGCTCAAATCAATTGATAGGATTAGTGAAATGATTGCAATAGGTAAAGTGACAACTTGCTCCCCCAACTATTTAACAAATATCAACGGAATAGATTAGATAAGATTAAACTACTAGCCGTTCGGTCAAATATATCCAATCAGTCAGTTACAACGCAAGACCAGCCACATGCATGCATCGGTTCAAGTTGCCATCGCAAATCATACATGAAATAGTCAAGTCAAATATTATAATTTATCAAATAACAAATAACTTTTTAAATATAAAAGTCAAGGTCATAAAACAACTGATGATTTGGCAAACAACCATGTTACAACACTTCAATGTTTCAAGCTAAAACAATTGATAAGAACAGTAATTATGAACACTCTTTTATTAATATGAAGGCTGATTTATCTAGATTTTCAATTTGTTTTATTTAACTGACGAAAAGCCGATAATTTTGTATCATGTAAATCCTTCATTATCATTAACAGTGTTACTAATTTTACGACTTTGGCATCCACCCTGAAAATTTCATTCAGTTATGTTAATGAGGCCTAACAATTTGAATCAATCTAAATATGTACCAGGTTTTATATTTGCGTCCAACTAACGGATTAATCAAATGTGTTATTTTTGTGATATACTTAGTATTTCAGTCAACATAGCTGTGGTTGATACTAACTTCATTGAAATGTGATTTCAGTCAGTCAGCAATAACGTAAAACTTCGTACGCACACATATCAGCACAAGTTGCCATACTACATTAGCACACAGATACAATTGTCGATTCAAAACCCATAGTGGTAGAGGTAGTAAAAGTATAAACAGTAATGGGAAAGATTATGGTTTGTGGATGTTATTCAACGAGTATAATCTAGTGAAATAAATTTGGAAAAAGAAAAAAGAAAGGGATAAGAAGAATTCAGAAGATTAGAGTTTGGGAGAACATAAAGAGTGGATGCACCTGTGTCATTGCAAACGATTTTGAGCCATTTAATTCAAGGTCTCTAACCATCAGTTGCTATCGTCTCGAGGATCACAACCAGGTAGTCTACACCTACCAGCATGACTCAGTCCACTTGTCAGTGACTTCATGAATTTGTGCCATGTTTTGGTCTGGCCGCCTCTAGGTTTTTTCCACACCATAAAACATCGCTCTTCGGGGTAATCAATAGTGAATTAATGTTAATGTTAAAGATCCCTTTAATTATTTGACAATTTCGACAATAAAGATAAAAAAAGTAGTAAAACAAGGGTGCGAAAATCTAACTGTTTAGTAAATGTTTTTATTGCAAGTTAAGTGATCCCAAATACCTTTGAATAAAATCATTGTCAAGGATAAATTTATCAGAATCTAAATATGACAAAATAATTCAGAATTTTCGCCGAAGTCAATCTGTAAGTATGTTACCTTTTAATATCGATTTTGCTATCATGTAAACATTGAAGAGTAGTCATAAAAAAGGATCACTGTGTATGATTGTATCATACATAATAGTTAGTGTTATTATGGTTTTTGATATTCTAAACCACAACTGATCAGTCTCTACTGATATCTATGTATTCTGAACAGATTGCTTTGATATTGAATTTTAGTAACAAGATTTTAGTTCCAGAGTGAACATCAATTCTGAGATGTAAGTACATCCAGTTGACGAGTCCTAAATAAAATAAAACGCGCGTTCTGGATTCCACTGCTAACCACCATCCATCTTTGCTTATAAAGGTTTTGATATGTTTAGACTTTAGCTACCAGTGTAAGTTTAGAGAATTAGGGGCAGCCAAACCAAAACGTGGCATCAATGCTTGAAGACACTAACCTCTAGTCTGAACCATGTTGGTAGATACAGACTACTTGTTTGGGGTTCGCTTGACTTTCGTAACCGATGGTTGGAGACTCTTGGTGACATGGCTCAGGATCGATCACAATGGCGTCGGTGTATACCCTCCCTGTCTTCCCTCAAACTAAGAGATTAAAATCACTTCATATCTTTCTTTCTACTAAATAATTCTTTCGTCCTGTACTGTATCCTTATATGCAATCTTTCTCCTATATATTACCACCTTTGACCTAACCACTCCTATGAATCCGGTGTTCATCTTGCTGTGCTAATGAGGTATGGCAACTTGGACCGATGCATATATGTGCCTGGTCCTACGTTGTAGCTGACTGACTAAAGTTAAGACAAACGTTTCCTTTTATTTAGGATTTATAAGCTAAATTTACTCACATTTAAGCCGTAGTTTGAACATTGTACTAGAAAGGAAGGCCTAGGACAAAGTGGGTTGGAGAATGCTGGTTGGCGGTCTATGCTCCATTGGGAGTAACAGGCGTAGGTAAGTTGAACATTAAAAACACTGGAACATAGGTACTAACAGTTTATGAGTCTTAAGTTGAACAAAACTCAAGTCTTTGACTCCACTACTAACTATAAGTACAATGGTGGCCTAATGATTAAAACATTCGAATATCGATCACTAGGTTCTAAGTTCGAACCCCAAATCTACCTATTTAGGTTTAAGTAACCGGAAAATATGATCAATCTGTACACTTGAAGTGTGGCTTATCACTAAGCACCTGCCAAATGAGTTCATTTAATTCAGCATTATTTAATATAAATGGATTAAGCTCTACTATTCATGAAAATGAATTATTTTAATACCATAATATAAGATTTCAAATGTCAAAAAAATTCTAAGAATATCATGATGATAAAAATTCATTAAGAAATCATATTCATTAGACATCGTATAGAAAAGGCGCCTAGTAACAATAGAACAATAAAATAGGTATGCGTATAGACGACTCACAATTATAATTCTTTATATTTATTAGTATTAGTTAGAATTAAAGTAAATAAACAATAAATATTGAATAATTTTCAAATATTGAAAATTAATTTAAACAAAACATTGTAACGAAGGAAAACCTGTATGATTGTAAGTTCACATGAATGAACTGGCGCTAATTCAGTGTTAATCTAGTTACGAACTAATAATTTCAAACCTCGACCAGATTATAGATTTCTCTTAGAATATAGGAGTATGAAGCATAATGTTTCACACAAGTCACTTGATTTGTGTGTGCGCTGTATTACTACTACCCGGATGCCTAGACTGAAGCAGGTTTTCTTAGACGGCCACATCCAGAGTCTTCGACCTAAAGGTCTGATCCACAAGGCAGTGGAGTAACGTCAGGTGATGCAGTCTTATGGTGGCCGGTGACCAATAATTGATTCATACGCCATTTGTTCTCTCAGGATCGTGGAGCCCATGTGTACCATTGTTTGGAAATGAGGGTTTCTTAACTCACCTAGATGAACCCTCCGTGTCCACCAATCCAGTTGAAGCTCCAGTCATTCACTTTTCGTCCTCTCAATTTCGTAAACAATACCGCTATAGTGAGAATGCAGTGAGTAGGATTTCCCTGTCAGTGGTTGTATGTATACGCGTGGTCAGGTGAGAGCATTTCAAGAGGGAGAGCTGACTCTAACCACACTTTCAGCCGTACCAGGGCATAACTAATCATAATCTTATGAACGATTGTATAATATTTCTGTTAACATTAAAAATACATAATTAGGAAATGAGTATTCTTTTCAAAAACTTCTCATCACGCTTTTAATTTGTTTTATTAATAATCCTAAATTCATTTCGTCTATTTCTTAAGAGAAAAAAAATGCATTTACTTTAAAATTGACTATCCGTTTGGAACATTAATTTGATTGTATAACTGTAGGATCTGATTAAAACTTATTCAAAATAATGTTCTTCTTTCATATTATCTTTGTATTTAAGCAACTATTATTATGTTTAAAATAATGAGTATGTAGATTCTTTTAGAGATAAGAAATTTACGGATATATAAAGGTATATTTGTTCATTCTTGTATGTCAATCATAGAACTAAATGTATAAGATAAACATTTAGAATATATTTAACTGATTAAAACTATCCCTTTTCTTGAGACATGATATATGCATAGTAACATTTCAATCAATGTTAGTAATCAGAACCGTTAGTTTTTTGGTTAATCTTCGCTGTATATAGATACCAATTGTAAAAACCTGTTCAGTGTAAGAAATTAGCGTAGATTTTTAGGTATTTTTAACTAGCTAACAAAATCTATCTGATTACGTTACAGTGATATATGAATTCTATAGGCACTTGTCATCAAGGTAACAGAGTGACGATATTGATGTTTAGGTCACAATAATGACTAGTCTTTGTTACTACGATCAGGATTAGTAAATAACGTGTTGTATTGTACTTTATTACCAACTAGCAACAAACCACACCTTCATTTAATCTTTTCACTGTATTTTTTTATTCTCTATACCTATTACTATGTGCACCGTTTTCTGCTAGTCATTGCTGTGATCAGTAAGCATAAAAGACGTTGTGTCTTTGTGTATGGAATCAATGGTTTATTTGTCTAAGCAATTTTCTTTCGACTAATAGATCACAGGTTCAAGCCCCATTGTTTTGATCATTTGGGTACTATAACTAGTCTTCATATATACGGAGGGCATGGTTCAAAAGTGAATATTTAAACATATACTTGGGTTTTGAGGCATATTATGTGAATATAAAACCTCGGATACCCCGATGTCTTTATTAAACTTCTAACATAAATTTTTGAAATAATTTCAAAAGTTTAATTGTTAAAAAGAAGTTAGAGGTTCCCTGATTGGTTGAAGATTGAATAGTGGCCAATGTTATGTATGCTCACTCCTTCCAAGTGCTGGTCGAACTCTATCGATTAAATTTAAATGTGGTCATCAGTTTAAGTAACCCAAAATCTCGTTCACTACGTTAAAGTGTAAGTTGGTAATGGTTGAAATTGGTTGATAGGACACCCTGATCCACCTATGTTCTATTCTGTTAGTCACACGTCAGTAAAGTGAATACGCTGTGTTGAGAAAACTGGTACTTGATAGAATCCGACAAGCATTAAGAACGGTTTGAAAGCCATAACAACAGTCACCACTCAGTAGTCAATTAGATGTAAATATGCATCAGTCCTACAGGTTACTTTCAACCATAGTAGCTGAATGGTAATGTCTGAGTGTGGAGCTGTTTAAAACGGGTTGAAATCCTCCGGAAAGTATGGATTCCTTGACGATTACAAGTACACTTTGTTAACGAGCACCAAATTGCTAGAAACTTATTTCAATCAGGGTTTTATGTTGACTGCCTCCAACCGACACCATCTTATAATGAACGGCTTAGTAGTTTATTGGCTTATACGTATGATATTAACTTTCTATGATTAATAACAACAATATTCAAATGCTTCGGTCCAGGCATCCGGGTAGTAGTAATACAGCCCATACACAAATCAAGTGACTTGTGTCAAGTATATGTATTCGTTGCCCTTCTGTACCAATATTTATGTGTTCAAATAAATAAATAATAAATAAGTTATGAAGAGTTTACTATTATTTAACAATATATTTCTTCATAACTGAAACAACGACAGGTCAGTCAATAATAATTGACTAACACACACCTCACTTAAACAATTAACATCGCAATAAATACAAGGAAACGAACGACACTACAACCAAATTAACATGATATGTATTTATCAATTAATTAGAGTTTATATGATTTATTACAAAGCTGTATTCTATTTTTGTTTGAGCCTCACAGTTCACCAAACGGATCAAAAAACGTTCCATGCAACTAATACGTAACACTCGGCGGTGGTTACATAAGCTCAGAGTACCAAGATGAGTATTTAACGTGAAATAATTGGCAACAGATACCGACAATTTACTAAATAAAATAAATCTTATACTGAGGAGAACCAAGTTTTATATTTGCCCAGAGACTAAATCTCGCTTAAATTCACTGAGAAGGTAGATATCATTACTAATTATTATAATTAAGACTTTTTTAAAAAATAAAGATCTACACTTCTAATTCACTAGTTAGTGAAACATCATTTCAGTTATTAAAATGTTTTGAATCCTAGAGAAAAAAACAATAACTCGAAGAAGAAATCAATTGGGATAAATGATAATCATTGAATTGACTTGGTATTGTTTTACTTGAATCTTCCCATTGGTGTTTATAACTGCAATTAATCAGTTTCTTATCGGCATATGTGCATACTGTGTGTATTTGCTTGATTCACAAGCATTATAAGCAAAAATGGATAGTGGTTCTATTCAAGTAAACTATACCAAGTGAATTCAAACTTAACCTCATTGTACAAACAAGTGGCTATGAGGATTTAGTAGCTACGTGGATAACGTGATAGCGTCTGAAGCGAACGGTACTGGGTACGAGTCCCGGATTGAATATCAACTTTCATATGCAGGTACATCCAGCTAACGAGTCCGAAATAGGACGAAATGCGCGTCCTGGATTCCACTGACAGCTACTATCCATCAATACTATTCATTTTTAATAAGTGACTTATCTCAATGTAGGTATAAATTGAAATCTCACTAAAACTCTGTAATCTTTAAAGTCGAACTAGATAGTGAATGTAATACAAAACCCAATTACGATGTAAGATTCTTTCATTACGCTGAATTATAAAAATTAACATCAAGAGAGTGTGTTAACGAGTCTGATTTTAACAAAAAAGTGATTATTTGATGTCTTCTTTTTTTCCAATTGTTAATAACTTTATGAACTGATGCTACGCTTTAATTTGATAGCACATAGCTTTCTTCCAGACTACTGTTACAACAATAAACATAACCATTTGAAGTATATGGTGTTTGGACAAACATAACACGTCTCATTCATCTCACATGATGATTTACTATCTAAATATCTGGTTTGTTATCCTTATTTAATACCTTATATCTAACTCTAACTTTGCTAACTCAGTGGTCTCGAAAAACACATCTTCAAAGCCCTGAGGATATCTGTGATCAAATAACACTAGTCTACGAATGTCTTCTATTCTTCAAAATTATGTATTGCACACATAGAATACCCATAAGCTTTTATTATATTGGTTTTGTTGACGTGTTCTGTGTCCATTGAAACACTGATTTATCATAGCCGGTCGTCAAACAAAGTGATACTAAAAGGTTTAGACTCGAGACGTTTACTCATTGTAAGCCGAAAAAAGAGGCAAATAATACGAATCAATAACTGTGTACTGCTTTTTCGTGTCTAAGTTAATAAATTATGTTTCTCGTAAAGGGGACAATGATGAGGAGTGACCTTGAAAGTAAGATGAACTGAAATTTTAGAGCTAACAACACGTTATAGAATATGGTTTCCACATAGTCTGAGAAATGTGTAATTAAAAGGCAACTCTCATCAATATATCATGTCAATAGGAGAGCCAACACATATTCCATGTGATATTGTGAAAGTGTTTCACTTTAATTTAGAGCTTCTCAACATTATGTGCCAATAATCTCCTATGGAACTGTGTCGAGGACATTTGGTTCTCGTAATGAGCACGATATCTCGTGATGGACAAAAGAGTCGGAACTCCATGGTCCACATTTCAAGTTTAAGTAAATTTGCGATCTAATAATTGAAAGTTAACTGCTTTATTAATTATCTCAATAGTTGAGATCACGAATCAATCGAAGCTAGACCACCGTGGAAAACCTGGAAGCACTGGACGGCCGTTTTGTCCTATTGTGGGACTCCCCAAAACTGCGCACCCACGACCCCACCTCGAGAGATTCGAACACAGGACCTACCGGTCTCGCACGCGAACGCTTAACCACTAGACGACTGAGCTGGCATCCAACGGTGTTAATGTTAATGGGATAAAGTAACTCACTGCGGAATCTAAGAATGTTTCTCACTTTTTCATTTATAATTTTGACGATTGTTCAATTGTTTAATCACTTAAAATAGTGACAGAAGATTTTAATTTCAAGTAACATCATATCCGATAAATTTAATTCTTAATCTTCATTATTCCTTATTAATCAATAATCATATATGTCCGAATCTCTCGAGATAAGGTTGTGGATGCGCACTGCTGAGAAGTCCCAAAATAGGACAAAACGGCCAACCAGTGCTTCCAAGTTTTCCATGGTAGTCTAGCTTCAATCGACTCATGATCTGAACTATTGAAATTACTATAATATTTACAAAAACCCTTCTGATAATAATAATTATCATGATTTCATTTGAATCCAATAATAAGAACATGTCTTTTTAGGAAAAATGATAATTATAACAAGATGAGGAAATATGAAAAAAAAACTAATTTAACAATCGCTTAGTGTCAAGTGTTTGACAGACATTAAAAATGAAATAGTATTTGTAAAATTCTCTGACTACAATGCCAAGTAAGAATTTCGGAGTTGTTATAAAATGCCACACCTAAGATCTCTACAAATATAATGACTAGTATGAAGGGACTTGTGAAGATTACAAAGTTTGCGTAGTTTTAGTCATGAACAGATTTTAGCTAGATTAACATTTGAAACCAGTAAGCTCTGGATAGCCGTTTTGTCCTAATATAAGACTTTCTAGCAGTACGTATTCATGAATTCAGAATCGAGAATCAAACTAAAAACCTTCAATCTTGCGGAAACGTTGTACTTCCAAACAACTTAGCCGGTATCCAAAGGTACATATGTGTCATTTCAATCAATTCACGATACTGAGTAACCTTGATCGATTGTCTATAGTGAATAAACAACTTAAACCCGACATGGTTGAACTCCACTGTTTACAGCTTACAGGTTTTCAATAGTGATCTTACTAAGATCAGTTCGTAATTTAAACTATGGAAATATAATTACCTTTGTAATGTATAAAAATTTCTGCAAGAAACTGCAGGAAATAATGACTGATTTCTTTAGAGCAGCTTTCTTTTACTGATAAACTATGATATAGACCATGGAATTGTGGATCTTTTTTTCTCAAATCTTACACTACATAACAACAGTACATTGAAAGAAACTATTAAAGATTGAATCAGGAAGTTTTATATTCATTAAAATGAATTGAAAGATTAACTTCAGTAAAGCTGTCGAATACTAAAACTTAACGTCCATTGAAATACATTTCAGTATGATCATCAGTGTCATTTACTTTTACAACTATCTTCCAATGTATATGCCGATTTTCATTAACTCCTTATGTTTATAAAGATGTACATTTCATACCATCTATAAAGTGATTAATTATTGGAATATAGTCGGAATTTACTTATTGACTTTGATAAACAATCATTCAAATAGTAGCAATCCATTATTACAAATGTTTAGAATAATACACACAGATTTTTTTTCTTTCCTAGGTGAATAGACAACAGGAAATTGTCTCTTTTTTGTTTTGTTTGTTTGTTATTAAAATGTAGTAAAATCGACCGTTTTAATTTCTCATAATGGAATACATGTACATTTTGTGCTACACAGATGATTTCATCATCCGGTACTTGTTAACATTATGAATAAACCAATCAAAAAGGCTTTTTATACAAAATTATAACTTGAATAAAGTAAAGACTTTGGCACTGAGCCAACAAAATTTGTCCATTTGTTCATCATTATGTTGTTATTTCTCTCAAAACAACATACAAACAGTCAAAAATTATACAATACAATGATTTTTTTTTTAGAAAAAAACGTTTATCATAGACACTATACAAACAAAGTACATAGAGAAATATGGGAATGAGACAGGAAATATATATATATAATCCGTTGAAAAGGACGAAAGATCGGTAAATAGATAAAATTAGAAGTGTCTACACACTTCAGAAGAAACAAAACTAACTAACTCCTAACCAACTCCTAGTGTTGATGTTAAGAATTTGGATACATTAGTTTCAATGACTTTTTCATTAAATAAATGAATGCATGAAAGATTTTTGTAGCATTACTCTAATCTAATTGATCTTTAAAAATAAAGAGAATTTATCTATAAATTTTACATAAGCATTAAGAGGGGGAAGTGAGAGAAAAATAAACAATGTTTAGGAAAAATGAGATATAAAGAGAGATACTAAGGTTATCGGTTACACGTTATACGTTATATTTAACACTTATAACCATTTTTACTGTTTACTAGGTGAGTGAGTGAGTGAGTGAGTGAGTGAGTGAGTGAGTGAGTGAGTGAGTGAGTGAGTGAGTGAGTGAGTGAGTGAGTGAGTGAGTGAGTGAGTGAGTGAGTGAGTGAGTGAGTGAGTGAGTGAGTGAGTGAGTGAGTGAGTGAGTGAGTGAGTGAGTGAGTGAGTGAGTGAGTGAGTGAGTGAGTGAGTGAGTGTATCATTACATTTCAAGCCCTAATTTTTAATATACTTATATTTTAAAACCTGCTTGTTAGGCTACGCTAAAATGTTATGCTCATAGTAAATGATTGCAGATAACTCCAAACGTTTGAAATGAAATCTTTAATGAAAACCACACTCTAATACGAAACAGATGTCTACTTACTGAATGGAAAATAGTTAGAAAGTGTTAAATACAACATGAACATTGAAAATGTGAATAACAATCTCAGCTACAGAAAAGTACAGAATGAAAATGTATGAATTAATGTATTTAGATTAAATAGATTGAAAAAGTAATATCAAAGCGAATGTTGTTGACACATACAACAAACAGGAAACGGCAATCCAATGCTTCCAGGTTTTCAATGGTGGTCTAATAGTTCTAGATTTATGATCTCAATCAAAAAACTCATGCAAAAGTGGTTAGATTTCAAGTAAGTTAATTATACTGAGTATAAGTGTTTATTTATTCTTGAAATGTGATTAAAATTATGTCCATTAGTTATACAAAAGAACAGTTGGTCTATTAATAAACATGATGTAGAATAAGTTTATAACAAAAAGACAGACAGAGATTAGTAGAGTACTTTGAAAGCAATAAGAACAGATGTTTATAAGTTTAGAAATTCTAAAATAAACGTATTACTTGACTACACAAACAACACTTAACTTTCAAAGTTAACCATTAACGAAAATTCCTATTATTGAAAGCAAAATCAATCAAGATGTATATATATATATATATATATAACATTCACTTGGTATTGATGTATTACCCTCACAACAAGAGATTTGCTAACACATTGAGATACATAAAATTCAGCATTATATGCTTAACCATCTTAGTGTAGGCTAAAGAGCGGTCTGCTTGAGCATCTGAGATACCTATTCCTGCCATCCAGATATTTCAACAAGTTATCTATTTTTCTTTGTTTTAATATATCATTATGTCTTTTAATCGCATAACCTATTCTGCTGTGTTTCTGAAAAGTGTACAACCTTTCGTTGTCAAAGTTACAAAAAACTCAATAAGAGACAATGTGGTTGATGGCAATATACAACGAAAAGAATGCACATTATTAAGATGTTCATTCACTGAAGTGCTAACATCTAACTGGCGAACCCTCAATATTTATCGCCAGGACCGACCAAGAAGAAAGAAACGGAAACTTGTTGAAATACTTTGCGTTGAGAATTCTTTATTGTACCAAAATTATAATATTGAATAAAGCTAATAATAATAATAATAATAATAATAATAATAATAATAATAATAATAATAATAATAATAATAATAATAAAATAAGTGTTCACTAGAAGTACAACAGAATTCCCTGCTAATCACCGAATGGGGGAAAATAAATAAACGATTTGAACTTGACTTATTTAGTGAACACTTTTTAACTTAATCTTTTGTTGAAATACATAATTTCCAACAGAAATCAATATAAATTGTGTTTACAAGAAAAGATACCTTTGAACAATTATTTTGATTTAATTAAAGTAATCTAAACATTCAATTCTTATGTTATTACTTTCAAATGACAAATGTATTAACTTACATAACTAATGATCTACAATTCAATGTATAATGAGATAGATAGACATCTTCAAATGAGAATTTATAAACTAAGAATTATTGGAACTATTTTCATCACATAATACACACATTTAAATTTAACAAGCTGGTATAAACAAATCAGATTGTTATTCTAAGCTTTCTCAGAAAGTCTAATTATTAAATGATGAGGTACTTACTCTACACTGACTATTTACTTAACAGCAACCTATGTCACATTTGATTAGACTCTTTACTAGGTAACTAACTTCTATCGACCAAAATAACAATATGGCAACAAGTTAATGTGATAGCTGGGGTAAAGTGCCTGGTAGAAAATTTCGAGGTGACTGATTAGAATTCTATAGCTATTGTCATACTCTTTTGAATTCACTCATCATCCCATTTGTAAAACAAATTGGTGTGCCAACCAAAGTTTGTCTCATTTTTATTATAACTGATAACTGATTTTGTCTATACTATCCAAACAAACACATACATACAACTGTTAAGTAAAATGACATATGTTGAATGGAAAAACTAGAATAGATTAGTCATTAAAACATTTTAAAATTTTCCGTCTGTTTATTTATTTGCTTATATATAAATATATAAGCTTGAAATAATTACCGGATAAGTTGACAGTGGCCAATGATGATTATTGATAAAAACAAGTACAGCCTTTTTGGCTGTATGCCAATAATCGTGGTTACTATGGTGATACTTTGTTAACCAGAGCGTAGGTGACAAGGCTTATATATATATATATATATATATATATATATATATATATATATATATATATATATATATATATATATATATGCCATTCCAAGCCCGGGTAAAACAGTGTTGGGCATGAGGTCAGCAACTCAATCCCGTAAAAAACAAACCTACTAAAAAAAACTTTAACCAGAAAAATAATTTAAACTGATTAAACTCTGACATGGGAGTTGAGGAAATAATTAAGACACCTCATGGTGAAAGTAGAGATTGTTCGAAAGTCACGAGGCCGATATCCCTTCTAACAACCAGGGTAACAACTAACATAGCTAAATGGAACGTCTGGATAATGTGGGAGATCGGGAGAACTAATCAAACGGCTACAGAAATGAGGAGATACAACTTGACGGTTCTCAGAATCAATGAAACCCAATGAACCCAAACTGCACAGAAAAGGATAGATTCACGAGAGTTACATTACGAAGAAGAAAATGCTCCGCACACTCGAATAGTGGTTCTGATTCTATCCAAAGAGGCACGTGAAGCACTTACAGAATAAGAATCTCATGGATCCTTAATCATCAAAGCATCCTTCAAAACAAAGGAGGAAATTACTTTCTAATGTTATCCAGTGTTATGCACCCACCAATGGTAGCAGTGAAGACGATAAAGATCAGTTCTACTCGAGGCTGCAATCGATCATGGCGAAGTGCTCAGGAAAAGACCTGATCATCCTGATGATAGACCTGAACGCCATTTTCGGAACGGGCAACACCGGATATGAAGATACCATTGGACGAGATAGACTGGGAGAGAAAAACGAAAGTGTGGAGTGATTTTTGAATTTATGTGCAACCAACAAATTGTTTATAGGCGGCAAAACATTTCCACACAAATGCATACACTAAAGTACATGGGTCTTACCGGATCGCATCACGAAGAATAAGATAGATCACATTTGCATCCGTAAAAATCTCTCAAGGTCAATGGAAGATGTGAAAACCAGGAGAGGAGCTAACCACCACCTGGTTGGGGTCAAGATGAAACTGAAGCTAAAAAACACCGGACAATTGTGGAAACAGCATTACAAAGGTTCAATACAGCCTCCTTTTGAGATTATTATTATTATTATTATTATTACTATTATTATTATTATTATTATTATTATTATTATTATTATTAATGGCTTTATTCAATATTATATTTTGATACAATATAGAAATTCTCAGCACAGGGTATTTCAACAAGTTTCTTACACAAAAAACAGAAACAACGACAAAAAAGGAAAAAAAGGTTTTAAAAAATCTGAAGAACCGTACAACTTTTCAAATTAGAGACATGTTAAGAATGCAAGTTATTGACTAGAATAACTCTAACAACCTGTTTGTCACAGAGTATATTTGCTAGGTAAGGTATTATAGGACTTTTATACTTTTGCTTGCGTGCATGGATTTTAATGTAATTACGTCTCGTCCTACCAGAAGATATACAAGGAGAAAGATAAGAGTGAAGGGGATGGTTAGTATCTGGTATAATAACAGCTGCCAGGAGTTTGCATGACTTTAGATGTCTATCCACAAACATATTAATTATGACCTCGAGAGATTCACCACACATCTCGCTAACTGCCTTCAGCACCCTCCGCAATACAGCAAAATCTTTTCTCAAAAGCCCGAGAAAGAATAATGAAGAACAGTAAAGAATAATAGGTAATGTGCAAGAATTGAAAAATTGTAAGAGTAAATGACGAGTAATCCCAAGAACAAGGTAACACCAAGATAATTGACCTTCGACAACGTGTTTATCAAAGTCTCCAATGGCACAAGCATTATGGGATCTCAAAATGGTTTTTAGATGCCGTTCATGTCTCATGCTAAAGTTAACAGCTTGACATTTAAACGGATTAAGTATAAGACCATTACCGACTGACCAACAATCACTACGAGACGAAAACGTATTCATGTCTATGAGATACTGAAAAACTCAACGAATTCAAGATAACTCTCAACAACAGGTTCTAAGCCTTACAGGATCTACTGAAAGAAGAAGGGACTGCTATGAAGGACAACTGGGAAGGGATCAAAGAAGCATTAACTTCAACGTGCCAGGTGCTGTGTCGGAAGGAGAATCATCATAAGGAATGGATCTCCCTCGAAACCCAGGACAAGATTCATGAAAAGAGGAACAAGAAAACAGCAATTAAGATAGGACATACATTGGGAAAATCATCAAACTGCATGATGGAGAAAGCACTAACTTGGAATCCTGAAGGCAAACGGAAAAAAGGAAGACAAAACAACACAATGCGCCGAGAATTGGGGGTAAACATGAGAAGGATGAGTAGCAACTAGAAAGAACTGGAGAAAATTGCCCACAACAGTTTGATAGAAAATCCTGGTGGGCGGTTTATGCTCCTCCACGAGGAGTAACAGGGGTAAGTCAATAAGTAAGATTGGGACTGCACGAAACCCCCATGCTACTCTGTTCTTGGATTTTTGCACAACAAAGTCTGAAGTTTCCCAAGTTTTGCTGCAGTCCTGAATATAATCAACCGGAGATCACAAACCTTTACTAATATACGTGTGTAGTCAAAACAGTAATGATCACAACGAGAAAAAAGCCATGGAAACGATGGAGAAATCCTTAGTTAAACCGAGAAACTAAGCCGTTTAAAAGTAAAGTAAATGAAATAAGTTCGACGTTATCTCCAACATTAATTTTTGGTTTATATTAAAACCATGCCAAGTGCTTAAGGCTCCGTAACTAACTAAACTGAAGTGTACAAATAGTATTCTATACTTCCACCTGTAAATCCCAAATTATTAACTGGCAATCTTCATCCACAAACGTAGTGAAAAAAGTGGATACACTCAACAAACACGAAACTCCAGTAAACCAGAATATTTCGATAACTAAAACTAATTATTTGATGTTGCAGAGGAAACTCACGAGACAGCTAGTTTATGTGCGTTCGTTGTTCGAAAAAACCACTACTTAGGTAGAAAAATTAATTTCAGTAGAATAATTTTTCTGGGGAGCGATCTATCGACCAACAACGGGAAGTTTCCAGTTATATGAGAGATATGTGGACGGCTACCAATTTAATTAAAGTCTGGAGAAGTGTCTATTAAAATAACTTAATACTGGAATTAAGAGCGAATTAATATTTACAGAAAAGGCCACATGCCTCCACAGAATAATCAATATATAGAAACTTTACTTGGAATAACTAGGATACAACCTTTCAAAGTCATATCTCTTTGGGTAAGAAGAGTGACTTAACTCAACTTCTTCCTAGGTCATCAGACGAATATGAAGTGATAACACAATAGATGCCCGACCGTAGCTGCTACCTTGACGCGGTGGTCGGGCTTGCCTATCGTGATGACCCAACCGAGCTATGTTGGCTGGAACATATGTTCCTGTAGGTTCTACCATACCAGGTAGGTCGATTGGAGAACGGTAAGACTAAAAGCAGCAACTCAAGGTCTGAGGGCGAAGTCGTACTGCTGACTGTAGAGAGCTGTGACAGCAGTAAGGTGTTTCCCTCGGAAAACCAGCATCTACAGCGATGCTGCCTTCTCATAAGTAAGGAAAGGGTTAGAAAAGGTCGACCCTAAGAATGTCACACCTCACCTTACCTCACGGATTTCCGTCTCCGGCGGTAAAGCTCTTTGAAGAACGGAGCTAACACGTCAAAAACCTCCCACAAAAAGGCCGTGCGCGACCGGCCTCAAGCTGTTGTCCCCTGGGCTCTGCGGTCACGCTCCCAGGCCGTTAAGGCCGACAATAATCCGAATTCCTTTTCAGGTTCCTCAAGAAATACCCTTCCACGGTGTGGGCAGCCGGGAAGTGACACCAGCCCTCATACCCATAACAGCACACAAGACCAAGTTGGTCACATTCAAATCCTTCCTACACCTACTAATACCAAACCGAAGCAGGTGGTTTTCTTAGGGGCCCACACCCCGAGCCTTCGACTTGAGGGTCTGATCCACAAGGCAGTGGAGCATCGTAAGGAGATGCAGTCCCATGGAAGCCGGTGACCAACAATTGGTTCATACGCTATTTGTTCTCGCAGGATACTGTAGCCCATGTGCACCATTGGTTTGGGATCCGGTTAAAGCGCCGGACATTCGCTTTTCGTCCTCTCATTTTCGTAACCAACACCCCAGCCACGAGAAGGCAGTGAGTAGGACTTCCCTGGTAGAGGCTATATACGCGTGCTCATGTGAGAGCATTTCGAGAGGGAGAGCGGACTCTCCACTCTCGACCGTACCAGGGCATTTGGGGGCATTAAGGCGGATGTCGCTGGATTATACTCTTTAAATAACATGTCCAAACCCTAATCTTTCCAATCACTGCTTATACTCTTACCGCTTTTATCACTACGGGATTTGAATCGACAACTGCATCTCTGTGCCAATGTAGTATAGCAACTTGAACTGATGTACGTACGTACGAAGTTCTACGTTGTTACTGACTGACTGACTGACTGAACACAATAGATGACAAACTAGCTGAATCCTTTCAGACACTTAACAAAAGTGGCCATCTTGTTTGGTTCGCTGACTCGATGAAACATAATCAACCTAAAAAATTCTCTGTAGTACCAAAGAAGACTCTGTTCATAAAAATTGAATATATAAAGGATACCTCGTCAAAAATCCTTAAAAAGGCTTTCGACGTCTTTTAGTAAAGCATTTTCCCTTGTGCTTCTGAGTGTCTCCTCCAGTCAGCTTCTAATTTGTGATCGTCTTAATGAAAAGCTTACGCTTTGAATCACATTGGCGTAATAATACATTTACGTGTCTTTGGAGTGCAGGTTACAACGGGCGCAAAAGCGACCTTTTTCTTTACATATCCTTGATGCATATGTATATTACTGTTACTTAAAATTGATGCTATTGAAATGTAAGAGAAAAAAGCTTTTGATCGGTTTAGATTGTCGCAGACTAAACTATAAGGCCATTGATTCGCTTCTGAACAAACTTAGTATTTGATCTTCTAGATGAGGTTTAATCTCATGGAAATCTAGTACGCTTACTGTATACCGAAAAAATCTAAGGGAAAGAGTTGTTAAATAAGTCATCCAAGTAAAACCGAACCAGTACTGACATAACATGTTTTAATTTAGCGTGCAAAATGAAAGACAAGGCGTAATACAGATCAGACATCATGGTTGCTAGACCTTATATTGACTTATCATGATTCAAATGCCCTTACCTTCGAGTATATGTCAACACACTGTAAGAGTTCTCACGCAATATTATTATATACTTTCCAGATGGCTGACATCAATGACGTGTCTAAACAAGTTAGACTAAACTTAGGGAAAACAGATATTCAAGAGACTATACATGCATCACCACCAACAGATCTGTCCACCAAAATATACATCCTTACTGACACTGCATAGAGGGTGTTTAAAAATGTACACAACAATTACTCAGCAGTTTGTACCTTGGATAAAAAGAAGTAGACTAATAAGGAGCCCATCATGATACAACAAACCAATACTAGCCTTTCTTCGAGAACGAATGTAGAAGCGATGTGAGTAACTGGGTACCAATCAAGCTAGAACTAAGTACCCAGAAATTAGAAATATTCGTATATCAGCTCCACGAAAGTTTAGAAAACTTTATGAAGAAAAACGTATTGCTGACTCCACAGGTTGCACTAAGTGGTCATTTTCATAAATAAACAGAAGAATGGTTCAGGGAATGGTATTCAAGCGTGGTATGACGAAAGTCCTACATCATCACTACTGAAAGAAAACGTTATCGAATCCAAAGTATTTTCTGACTGTTTTAACGAGATACATAGGAAAATCAGTGGACTCAAACGAAATTTATCCTAGGCTACCGATAGAGCGCAAGTCTTTTGTGGTAAGACATTCGAAGTTATTACTATCTTACTAATTTTTTAGTATCGCAGAGAAACTGGTTAAACCCAAAAGATTCTAAGTACCCAAAATATGCAGCTTGTTACCATGCCTTTTGACGAATTCCCACATAAAAAACTGGCATATAAGTTTAACAATATCGAAATCAGAAGAAATTTACTTCTGTGAGTAAACGACTTCCAACTTGAACATAAACAAAGGGTACTACAAGGCGTCTGATTATGAAATAGTATATAGGGACGTCAACCAGAGTATATTTTTAGAACCAGCGTCATTTCTTTTATGCGCATACAACCATTTTAGTTTTCTGTCATCATCGATCTCGTTATGTTAGATAATCTAAACAACGAAATATCAGCCAAACGATGAAAACACTATTTTTACTGTCATTGGTCACCCAGAAAACAGGGGATTCTAGTTAGTAAAGGGCTGCCAGTTACTCAAACATAACAAATAAATCAGTCTACAAGATGTCAATCGGATAAACCGAAACCGAAACTGTAAAGGAGTTTTTCATTAGTAACGAATAAGACTGTTACCATTGTAATGAATATTTGCATATACAAGAAAAGCTAATCTCTTATGTGATCTAGAATGATATTGTTTACAGATCTGTCACCAACAAAAATGTGAAAATCTACTCATAAACTAGTTCACACTAAAGTGGTGTTTGGAGTTTTCGGTGAAATATTTTGATATTAATTAGTTTAACACTCAATAACGCTATTCAAGATATGCTATGTACTTTAGTTCTTAAAAAACAGGACTCAGAAAAAAAGCCAAAACTTAGAGTTCTAAGGATTAAAGATTTTCATTATACAAAGATAATCCTATAATGAAATAACAAGGATTCCCAATATGTTAGATAATTATACGCTTATGATAAGTCTAAATCAAGGGAAACATGTATAGCCAAAATAAAAAAAAGGATTTAAATTAGACAAAAATATTACTTATATCACATATGTTTTCGACCAAGAAGTCGGTAAGTAATAACAAAACATAAAAAATTATGATAAATATGCAAACAGTTCAAATGAATCTGATTCATATTTTGTATACCAACGTTAAATATTTTTAGTAATCTCGTCCAACAGCATCACTGTAAAAGGGTGAAATTTAGTATAAAAAAACACCTAGATTACAGAGGCCTTTTAAAATCACAAACGCATTTTTGAGGAAACAAAACAGGTCACTTTAAAAAATACCATAATTTGAATGCTAAGGTGTGATTTCGGATTTATTCCGGCGTAATGCATACAGAATCTTGAAGTGATCAAAAGATTACTGTATCCAAAGCTTTCACTTTGATGCAATCGAGGACTTGATCAAAACGTATTACATAAGACTTATTTGTCTGAAAGTAATTGAAAATTGACCATTGTTCCACACATATTTTGAATAGTTTAAGTATACTGTTTCTCATACATAAGTGGGTTTTCATTTGTAAATTATCAAATTGATACGACTTAAATCATCCAAATGTATAATTTATGGAACATATGTGACCACAGTCTGACAAACAGAAACGTTAGCACAAAGCGAATGTAGAGGTAGAGAATGATTTTATCATTTATCAGGTATGAGTACGAGATCAATATAAAAAAACCATGAGTGAATTAAATTTTGACTACCACCAAACTGAAAGAAATATTTTAAAATACACTCAGATATAAACATACTTAAATGTCAAAATAGTACGACCATAAATAAAAATTGAAAACAAAGGCTATATGAATAAGAAAACCAGCTCATGAATCGAAACATGTTCAAAGTTATGAAGATTCAGTTATTTAAGACAGTACCATTAAGGTTAAATTTGACACCCCAACCATACCTTCTGGTTCTAAATTTCGAAATGATAGGTCAAACGAACATACTTACAAAAGCCAAGGTATATTTATCATCCAGTGTAAACTGTCTTAACAAAAATAATTAACCCTTGACGAATAACCCATAGCATTTTCGGAAAAAAATTAAATGTCGTTTAGCCTTGACTGGATTTCACTATAGTTTAGAGCTACTATACACTATAACAACATGAGAAATCAGGACATGGTGCTTGATATTTGCGTATCGATCCCAATTGCTACTTTTATTTGTATCTAAACAACAATCGCACCAATTGATTTAT
This sequence comes from Schistosoma intercalatum, assembly GCA_944470365.2. Taxonomy (NCBI): domain Eukaryota; kingdom Metazoa; phylum Platyhelminthes; class Trematoda; order Strigeidida; family Schistosomatidae; genus Schistosoma; species Schistosoma intercalatum. The sequence goes on along the minus strand of OX103729.1, from coordinate 5,094,873 downwards.
ATATTTCATGAAAGCTATTCAACAACATTTGAGTTACGGATTGGTGATATAAACGGAATTCAGCACAGTCTTATTATGAAAATAAACAAAAGGTTTAAATCTAAATATATAACACATAAAACATGGTAATAACCTTGTACCTTAAATCCAAAACTCGAAGTTGATCACCTTTTCGTGCGCTAACTTCCTCTGATGTATGAGCTTCATAGTCGAAAATGGCAATGTGATAATATTCACTGTTGTGGGAGTTTTCTTGCGTAAGAGGGTAGAACTTCTTCGAATTTATACATGGACCCACCGAACCCAAACTAAGACGACTGGATGAGCCAGCACTTGAAGGAAAATATGGCTGATGAACAAGATAACGAGTTGAAAGACCACCGACGGAAGAATGATGATCCGAACTACCATTTTCCATAAAAATTGTTGCAGCAGTGCTAACTGTTCCGCTATTTTGCTCAAGATTCTTCAGACGATTGGAGTCAACAACAACAGATGATCTATACGGTTTGTCCGATTTGTGAGTCCCTGAATCGATTGTGAGTGGGGATTCCATCGCGCTTCGAGTGACACTTGCACAGCCACTTCGAGAATACCTGTTGCCAACCAAGAAAGGCATAATATTCAACGAGGAATGTTGTTGTAAATGCGAATGTGATTGTACATGAATATTACTCCGATGTGGAGAATTTATTTTCTGCATATCAATCTCGTCTGATGGCTTACTTGAAGAAACGCACCAGTGAACTGGACTCATAGAATGCTTATTATCTAAGTAATCGAAATTCGCACTGTTTCGTACGCCAGAATGATGAACCCTCATATCTCTTGTCATCTGCTCTAAAGCCAACCTCGGAAAGTGAAAGCTACTAGGAAGTACTGTTTCCTGAGGATCTTCAGTGCAATGGCTTCCTGCGAAAACATTGACAAGAGAAGTTTTTGGAGTTGATAGATTGGACTTGCTCCCAAAAGACAAATCTCTCCCAGTGGAAAATCTCTCGCGAGTTACGCAGGATGAAACTTTTTCATGCTCTTTTGTTATTACGAGTTTATTTATTAGTCCGTCTTCGTGAATTACTTTTAAGGAATTAGATTTGTAGCTATCACACAAGTCCATAGGTTGAGAACTTGTTCTCACGACATATTTGGAAGGCTCACACGAATCATGCAACGCATGAACATCGCTACTTTGTTCTGTAGGAGGGGGAGAGACGTGCTTTCCTGCACAATTACCCATCAAGTGCTACATATGTCATATCGAACAAAAAATCTGAAAATGTGCTCATTTTAGACCTTCGAAATACTAATATTTTCGAGTATTAAAACAAAACACCTCAATAATGAGCTGATCATCAACTTAAATACTCTTCTTGACGTCAGAAGAACTTTCAGAAACACGTAAGCATCCTCTGATATTATTTTCGCTGCACCGCAGCAGCCGTTATTAGTTAGATCGGAATAATTTTAAGTTGATATAATTTTATGTAAGTTGAATGGAAACAATTACTGCATTGAAACTTGTCAATACGACGTCACCCATCATTCATTTATTTTGTAGCAACGGAATTCGAGTAAAAAAGTATGAAAAATAAAGAGAGCAGGTAGGAAATAAAAGATGGGATTAAAATTGCAATAGAATAATAGATTGAAATTTACGATAGCGATAATGGCAATAAAAATTATTGTGAAGATGTGAGAGAAAAAGTGGGAAGTTAAGCGTATATCTAGAGATCAAGCCGTATTTTTGACATATTTTTGCTTTCAAACATCCTCCACCTTTTAGAATAGAAACGTTTAATTCTTCAGTAACTGTGGAATATCATCCCCCCCCCGCTTTTGAAATACTGTTACAAGTAAAATGTAAGGACAAGGTTGCATATTATCTGTCGGAGATTCACTATGTGACCGAAGACCCTTATGATCCGCAAAAATTGGACAAAAATAAATATCTTCGAATCTGATAACTCAAAGACAATCAAGTCAGAAACAACGACGATTGGATGGATGAGATTGTTTTGTAGTACCCATTGGTTGATATAACTTAAACCAAGTCGGAAGATCGATAACTGGTTGTCGATTCCATGAATGGCTAGGACCATAATGTCTTCATTAAATTGAGGAACAATCGTGACAGAATGGTAGGAGAATTTACTCGGTGTTCCCTTAAAAATATCCTAGTAAATGTACAGTCCAACGTGGAGCGCCTGTGTCTGTAGGATTCTAAAATGGAAGTATAGTTCATTGCGGGTTTATTTTTAAGAAAAATCAAAATTAAACTCCCGACATTGATGCCCCGACGATTATTAATGTGCCTTTTTACGAACAACTTTATTACGTAGAAAGTCGCCTAGATCGGAAAGATGCTCCGACTGAATCAGTACTGAGTAACACTACACAGGCGATAGCTCTGGTAGGTTGCTTGAGCCCAAATCAGACAGGCCACTTAGTCGTAGATTCTCACAGTTTAGGAGACCTTTAATTGAGTTTAGTTTTACGAAACGTCCTTACAATGTTTCGGAGTTTTCAATAATGACCTAACATAGATCGGTACATGATTTCAATTAAACAGACAAAACAGAAGATTTAGTCCTCAGCATGCCTGTAGAGCCTCTTTTAGAACTATGAAAATACGCAAAGGTATGTTGGACAACCAAGTGAGGAAGGCTGCTAATCTCCATGACTATTTGCCTAAGACAAGACTACTTCAACAAATGCGAATCACGTACAGCGAAGACATTTTCAGCACGCGATAGCTCATTATAGTTACGAGATCATGAAATACTTATATATGTGCTGTTTCAGGCATTTGCAAGCGCATTTATTACACTTCCATTTTAGTGGCCCGTGGATCTGACTCCAATTAAATCGTATGAATGTTTGTTATCAGAATATATATGCTGCCTATCCTCGTAGATAATCATCGACTTAAATCGCGTTAGTCAATAACAGAATTAAATAAGTCAAGTGACGAGAATGGACTTTAGAATACATATATTTTGTATATTGAACGAATGGTATAGAACAAAGCGAAACGACGCTCAGTGGAGATGGCGGGCAAGCCAACCACCATTTAACATAGTGTTAATCAATATTTATTGTTACACAAAAGTAAGTTACAGACATGTGATGACTAATGGGATAAGAAATGTACGCACACCTACACGCTCATATAAAAACAGTCAAGATTGATAAACGAATAAATAACAAGGCTATAATGTAAATCAAGTAGAATGAATAGAATGGACTGTCCGAAAGCTAGAATAAAGCGTATGGGCTTCACATAATTATTGACACTGCACTATAAACTATCTTTTCAGCGAAAAAAATAGAGTGAGTTGTATTAGTTTTTCACGTATAACAAACCACCTACAGAACAAAATATTCTTCGATAAAATTGTTATAATAGTGCGAGAAGGCAATTCGTAAAAATAATAAAAATAAAAAGATCGGAATGCATAATATAAAATAGAGAAGAGATGAGCATCTCTATGGTAGATATCGCTGGTGTCCAGGGTTATTGATAACAACAGCCCAATGTAGTGCTTCGTTGAGCTTTCAGGAAGATAGTAACCACCAGCGTTTTCATCAATAAAATTCGTTTTCGCTGCCTAAGCTATCGCGACCTGACATTTTTCGGTGTTATCTGTCAAGCGATTCCCGTGTATCTGTAGTGGCATATCCATTCGTTCAGCGTCGTTCGATTGCTTAGTAGCCTCTGGAGTTATATCGCACACACGGGACAGGTTGTTATGCAAACACAATGCACCGCACAAGACATTTCATCAATTCGGTGGGTCACGGAGTTCAAATTGTCTATTAACTTGAGTGATGCTTTGATCTCGTCTCATATGTAATCGATTTGCATTAGTTATATTTAACCTGGACAAAACATCCTTCGGAATAACCTTCAATCACAAGTGGTTGAATGTGTTGATTCTTCCTTCGAATTATCTCAAGCACTAAGCCAAAATTCAGTCTTCACATTATATGTAAAACATTAATACCAGTTGAAAGAGGTTCAGTGTAACATATGACAATAAAATAGAGATGCTAAGACAAGCCTAAAAGATGTAATCAAAATGAAACAATTTATGCAGTTATCAGTTCATAATTACTGTGAAGTACTGTCTTATCTCGTAGGTTATCATGAAGCACACAGAATCGTAAAGCTTGTCTACTACAATTCACAAAAATACAAACCCATAAGCTAGAAGTTATCTATAAACCAGTTGCAGATAATAATCAAACTCATTATGCCTATGATAAATTTACTTACATTTGCTATGAATATTGTCCCGTGTTTATTCACTTCTGTGCACAACAGAATGAATGAAACTTTTTTGAAAGATATGAATTAGGAATAAAGTGCCAGAATTCGCATGATGTGCGTGCTTATGAGTCAGACAGCTATTTCTGAACTTAAATACTTAAATTTCCCTTCCAACTACTGAGAGCCGGTGTGTTTAGTGAGAAGCTTAGAGAGAAGATCTACTACCTTCTACTCAACAGGTACTTGGAACTAAGCTGCTGATATAAGAACACGATATCCATCGTTCATACATGAGAGCCCTATAAGACATTGATAAGTCGTGATACTAGCGGGATAACGGGTCCATTTAAAAAACGGTGGCAAGTTTTGGCGATTTAGGAAAGTCGGCCCGTGATATTTTTGACAAGAACTTCAGCTTCGGGTATCTTAACTTTGAGTTCGAAACCAAAACTGAGAATGATATCTCCGTGACATGTGGTGGCATACACGACACAAATGCTGGAAGAGTTTCTGGTTTCTTAGAGTCGAAGTTAAAAGCTGCCCCAGGAGTTCATTTAAAGACAAGAGTCGATTCTAAATGGCTAATGACAAGTGAATTAGAAGTCGACAAGAAATTCCATGAGGACTTATCGCATAATGTGATAACTACAATGGAGCCTGATTCAGGAGTTAAGTCATTGTTGCTAAGAAATAAGTTCAAGAATGAATATACTATGCGAGAGTTATGTTAATTCTAAGCTGAAAATATGACAACAGCTTGGCTTGATTCCACACAAATCATGCGAGAATGAAGGTTTTATGCTTCAGCTGAGTACTTATATTGCGTCAACTATGACATACTTATGTAGATTTGTCATAATGTAACTACCTGATGTTTAAAATTTTACATCGAAGTCACATCATAGTCTACACTGACTCGTCTCATCTTGAAAATCAGCAATATGATGTTTAGCACTTTTGAATAACACATTTTGACTGGAGATGACGTAATATGTTTGGTGTGGAATGATATGAGTTACACAGAATGACCACGTTTGCAAATCTGAGCCATGTCATACCGAACAATCTCATCGGAAATTAAATATTCTGCATCAAAGAACGTCTATTACGAGCCAATACGACTACATGTGCACTGTCTTTGCCAACCATGTCGGGTCACAAACGCTATGTGTTCCGGGATAACCCATAATATTAATTCGACCATGAAACAGTATGGGAGGTCCTATGAATATTTTGTGCATATATGTCATAAATTCACTTCTAGAATATCACGCTGGTGTTTTTCCAATTCTTTTTACCAATTTTATGGACGGAGTATGTCTCTATTCTCATTTCGGTACTCCGTATAATGTTTAGTATCAAGGAACAATCTCGTTTTAGTTAAGCATATCCATGCATTGTAGCAGGAAAACCTGACTTCCTATCAGTGTTTCTGTTAGTGAGTCCAACGTGATTTTGTTCATCACTCATCAGTAACCGGAAATATCAGCCTTTCTACTGACATATTAGTATATTTAAATGCCTCCAAGTATATGCATTGTGTCTTCATCTTGATGGTAGACGACCATTACAACAAATCCGACCATAATTATAAGAACGTGGAAGCAATGTGTGGTAGGTTTAGTCAAACATCTGACCATAAGAGCAACAACCCGAACTCACACACCGACGAAATAACCATGTGTTGATAATACCCCATTATGTATTAGCAGTAAGAATCTGTAAGTGAGCATTTGGAGCATAGCTCGCAAAAATACAGGAAGTGAGAGACATAAATGCTTGATAAAGCGGAGAAAGTAGACTGCTCGCAGTAGAAAAAACCGAAAAAATGACACTCAAGCTCAATATTAGTAAGTGTGCAGAAAAGATCAATCGATCTATACACCTTCGTTATAAATGTTGTCAAATATTGAGCATTGTACATATTTTTCCAGGCTATTTACTTAGTTGTGGTGTGTGCGACTTTTCGGATGTCGTTTACTTTTCGGCGTTTTTTTATGATTACATTTCGGGACAATCCTCAGATCTATCAAAAGACATAAGTATGAAAACTGAGTTGGAACTTATTAATTCTGGGATCGATAATATTAACGGTCTTAATTTGTCTCCAAATATATCTGTGTTGAATTTGCACCACAATCGCATTTCAGAGATAAATGGACTCACAAAAGCGACATCGTTACGTTATTTGGATTTATCTTCTAATTATATTAGTAAGATATGTGGACTCGATAATTTGCAGCATCTTCGAATTTTGAACTTGTCGTCCAATAAGATTCGGTCCATTGATTCATTAGAGAACTTAAAGTAGGTTTAAATGATTATGTCTTTGTATTTAAAATCAGTTCTGGTAAATGTATTTTTCAACGTCTTATGTTAGTATAAAATGCATATATGGTTGTGTAGTCATGTGATGCTATTTTGCTACACGATATCTGTTGAAGTTTAGCAAATATATCGGAAATAATGTTTAAAAAAATTGGAAATCAGCACTAATATAAGCCAAATTTTGATTGTGAACAAGAGTCCACAGATCGATAGTTTCACTGTAAAGAGACGCTGGTTCAGATGTTGAAGCGAATAACTCATGCTTTGTCGAAGTTATTTAAACGTTCACATAAATGGTAGTTTGATTTAGCTAAAGACAAAGCCGTTTCATCACGGAGTTTAAACTCTTAGTACTGAACATAACTTTGCGTGTTCTCATTTCTACGATATACAAAATAACAAAATCATACACGTAGTCTACATTTAGCTGAAGTAATTCAATGCAATCTGTTAATCAGTGTACTGCCCTTACCTCCTATATTTTGTGTGCATAGCGGTAAGTTTATTCACTATCTACATTAGTGGCACTATGTTCAGTCGTGTTTAGATATCTTATCCTCTCAACTGTAAACTTTTCGATTTGCAAGCCCTCTTCTGCTCCTCGTTTTTCTTGTTTTTCCAGTTGTTTAGTCCGTTTAGATGTCTCTTTCAATGAAATAACTAGCCTAGTTGGTTTGAAAAAACTATTTGGTCCCGGTTATAGCTTGACTGCCATTATATTACAAGGAAATCAAATCCAGTCCAAGTCACATATCTTGGAATGCTTAAAAAATTTAGTTAATTTGCGCCAATTAGTTTTGCTCAATCCACAAACAGGAGATAGTAATCCTGTTTGTGGCGAACCAGGTAAACACATATATTTGTTCTAATTGTACCTATAAATTTTTTACGTTGCTACTGTATTCAGTAGTGATGGTAAATGAAGGTATATGAAGTTTGTGCTAAAGCAAAGTCTATACATCTTGCTATGTTATTAATTGTTCAAAACAACTTTGTCGCGTGCTGATCAAAGATTAAAGTTTTAGCAAGCTCTCATATTTGATACAAAATTCAACGCCTGTTTCCATCGCCTCTGTCTAGATATTGATCGTTAGTACTTTTCGACAGCCAAATGATCACATGGAAATATAACCTGTCTGTCACTTTAGTATTCATGAATCAGGGAGGTATTTTTAGCTTTTATCACTTGTTTTTAACAAGATTAGCGCATCAGATTACAACACAATGCTAATTTATTGATTATACACGCATTCATTAATTGCACACACCTGTAAAAGGTACACAACATTGTTTCGCTATTAGATTCTATACGTCTCGTATTATTATGACTATTACGGTTATGTCATGAGTTTTTCATTATTCTGGCTACTGAAACGAAAAGATACATACATGTTCGTTACAATTAGCTTAGTCTCGAAAAAACCTTTAGCTACTGACCAATCGTCATTCTAAAAATGTTGACGTGTTCAAATGGTTCAAATGGTTGTGGACGGAATAGAAGAAGCTTTCGCTTAACAGGCTTCCGTGTCTAGTAGCAGGGGATCACCAAATCCTCCAGGCAGGAACCTAGGTATGTTAACAATAAAAGAGGAAAAGAAATTGGTAAATCATAGTGCGATGCTGTCCTTGGTCCTTAAGAATAGGTCAAGTTGCCTCTTGAAGGACTCCTGAGAAGTCGCTTGGACTAGCTCGGCCGGCAGCGAGTTCCAGCTTTTGACAACTCTTAAGGAGTAGAAGTTGTGTCTACATTCCGTCTTGCTATGTTGTGTTTCCAGTTTCTGGGTGTTACCCCTTAGGTTATTGTAAAGTCTTAAAATGACAGGTTCTTGGCCAAAAATCATTTTCACAAATTCAGCTTAATTGGCTAGTATCTTATTTTATTTCAAATCGAAGATCATTGAAAAATGTCTATCTTTGAGCCCTTGTACAAAATAAAATCGTCATGTTTCTCTGACAACAATCATTTTATGTTTTAGTTGGTTTTTTGCGCTTAACTGGATGGTTCGGTCATGAGACTTTCATTGTTCTTCTAAACAACATCATCAGTACAAAATTCAGGTAAAAGTGAATCATTTAAATTTCTCTACATATGGCTCACAGTCCGTTTTGTGGAGAAATTCGAATACTTCACCTCTACCTGAAATACGTTGCTGATGATGTTTAAAAGAACTATGAACAGAACTCTCAAATTATCCGCCTGAGCTAAAAATCTTCACAATCTCAAAATTTCATATGTTGTTAGATTCTACTTTTGACTGGTTTGAATCAAATACTTATTTAATATATATACAATCTTATAACTCTGGCTAGATTTTTGGACTTTACACTGAGATATCAAACTATTACGGAAATATACAACTGCTTACTCTAACTTTGTTCAAAAATAAAGTTTTATAATGGTAGCTTATTGATATTGGTAATCACCACTTCTCCACTGTAGTATCGATTGTCAAAGAAAATGTGTAAAATACAATAAATTACAGTGAAGCGCGTGATCAATGCTTACAAACTTGTCGAAGTAAATATGACACATAGTCGTGAAACGTAACTAGGGTTCAGTCATTATTAAATTTTCAATCACGTGTACGGTAATACGAGGGCCTTATAAATCTCAGGACGTCTAAACGGATAGTCTTTCAATAATCGGCAACAATCTAGCCAAGTGAAAAATTGCGCTAGTACTCACTTAGGTTGAATATAAATCATTGGGGAAAAGCATATTGAGTGAAATGTAGACCAACGCAAACAATTTGATAGTTTTGTCACATTTTGAGTTTTTCTTAAAGTTGAAAATGTCTTGATAATCAACCTTGAAGCCATAACTGAAGGGATCCATTGTGTCATTGAAAAAGGAAGGTAATTCAGCAAAGTAAATTTTATTTTCAACGATTTCATTTACTTAACCTGAACACTCGTGTTTATAGTCAGTTTTATTTGCTAAATAAAGTTTTATGGTGAGATAGAAAGGTGCGAATTAATTTAAAAGCTTGGAATGGTATGTTGTTAAGAATTAAAAATGAGACATTTAAAGGAAAGTACGTAATAATCGGCTAGTGAAAAAGTTGCAAGGTGGAATAATTGTCCATTTGATAGTTATTAAGAACAGAACTATTAAAAGTCGTAATAATTGCTAATTAATATTCATGAAAAATAATTGGGAGGGAGTGGGAATAATAAGGTAGATAAAAATTATTGAGGACGATAGATTTAGGAAGATGGAAACGGAGGTTAGGGCCATGGAAGAATGAGGTACTGAAAATACCCTTGTTGTTAAGCTTAAAATGGTGTATGGCAATAGCCTCTATTGTACATAAGTTTTTCATTCTCATTCTTATTAAGCTAACTCTTTTGACTCTATGTGACCGGAATTGACTAAATGCTCTATGATTGAGCTTTTTGACTGACTTTTTTAATCCTTTGGAGAGTCATGCCTGGTAATTTTCGAATATGCGTTTCAAAAGAGTTCGCCTTGCGTGGCCAATATAACCCGCTCTACACAAGTAAGTAAACTGATAGCTGCACATTAGTTCGACCCAAAGTTGAATCTTGTCTTTCACACAAATAGAATTGAATATAAATACGACTATTAAGCTTAAGTCAATGAAATCATTGAAAAGAAAATTTTCTTTGCTGATTTGCCGCTTTTTTCAATCCTGAACAGCAATGGAATAAAGTAGTGGCTGAAACTTACAACATGATAAATAAAGTAAAAACTTAGTAAAAAATTAAGAGTGCATATATATGTATTCTTTTAATCTGGGGCCTTAACCTGTAAGTCTACACAACGTCACTAACCGACTTGCCATTTCTATGTAGTACCTGTTTCTATTCTAGATATTCCCACCTGATGACTTCAACATATCCAATGAATTATTTGAAGAAATATATGCTCAGATACTAACAACCTGTGTAATAGCCTTTCCACATAAAGTTGTGTTTCATAATCATAAGGTAACAACACTAAGCCAACTTCATACACATCTCTTTATGTCACTAGTCTATGATCACTGTTATGTAGTGTAATTACTTTAATATCGTTTTTTCAGTTTGGTTGAGCTGTATTATATCTTTCGTTGACTCTTTGAACTATTTATGAATTTATTTGTAAAAAGGCTACAGTTAACATCATTTTAACAGCTTATTTACCTTCTTAGGATGATCCATCATTTTTACAATCAGATTACGTTTAAAAAATATTGCTAAATTAATATCGTTAGAAGATGGATGGATTTCATTTGAGATAATGTATCATAATGTAACATACCTACTCATTTATTTTATTTTTCAATTTGCATATGTTATTGGGTTTTTGTTCTTTCCCCCAGATTATCGTCTAGATTTACTTCAGGGTCTTCCTCAATTAGAAATATTAGATCACATTGACAGAATGGGCCGTTCCACTCAGATTAATGTTTTGGCTGATTTACCAGGTACATTAAATATGCTTACTTTATCCCCACACCTGTATATCTTAGTATTAGTTATTTTTATAGTGCGGTGGCTCAGTTGCTACGTTGTTCAGCTTTCAGTCACTAGACTATAGATTCAAATGTCTCTTAAACTATTTTTTGTTCACCAGGGTATTATTACAAGCCCTCACAAAGAAAGTATGCCTTGAAACCGGATCCATAAACTTGTAGTTGATATACGATTAATGGTTTCAGTCATTATTCAGTCGAATGTTGTGAGAACACATTGTAAATGTGAAAAAGTGTTTATGTTCCGAGTTATTGCTTTATTTGCATTATTATGACGAAGTATAATCCGTCAAACATACAAGTCACTAACAGAAATGAACCAAAATCATATTTCAAATGTCGCTGATATCTGATGTGACCCTGTTCCAACGCTGTCATTTGAATCCAAGATGTTGAGTCTATTTTCAGGATAGCAGGGTGATACGGTGGCCTGATCAGAAATTTCCAACTGAGAAATATACTTAGTTGACCAATAAATAGCCAATTTTGCAATGGAAATTAGCTCTCGATAGGCTCTATGTTCTTACAGACATTATATATATATATGCAGTTGTTACTTGATTTAGATGGTGATAAAGTTTTCTCCTCAATCTTTTCATTCAAGCAGTGGTTCGTGTTTGAATGTATCAGTATTAACTCTCGGGCACCTTGCCTCACAACAATGTTAACATTTATTGCTTAATTTGAATGGATTTAGTGAATAAAGTTATAACACTATACTGATATATTCAGTCAGTCACACTTGAACAAACTGTCGTAATTTTATTCAAACTATACAGACTTTCTAACCTAACTAGAAGTGATTGCTCAAACAAGGGATATGTTGTCTGGTTTTGACACTTCAATATGTATTTTCCGATTCAACCGTTTCTATGTAAAAACCTATATCAGTTATACTACCAGGCAATTTAGTGAACGATATACCACGAGCCTCTCTTTGTGGTATAGAAAGGGGTCAGCCAAAGTCAATAATCAGTTCTGCATTATCGTGTTTAGACAAGTAAACATTGGTACAAGGAGGCACCAAATAGATATGCGCTTGGGTACTGCCCGGGTGTTCAAATGGAAGCAGGTGGTTTTTGGAGGGGGTCACACCCGGAGCCTTTGACCTAAAGGTTTAATCCACAAGGCAATGGGGCAACATCAGGAGATGCAGGTACATTGTAGCCAGTGACCAACTATCGGTTCACACGCCGTTTGTTCCTTCAGGATCCTGGAACTTACATACACCATTGGTTAGGAATGAGGGTTTTCAAACTCGGCCTGGTGGACTCTTCGTGTTCACCGACCCGGCTAAGGCGTCGAACATTTATTGTTTGTCCTCTCAATCTCGTAAACAATACCGCCGCGGCGAGAAGGCAGTAATTATTACTTCCCTGGAAGTGATTGTATGCACGTGACCATGTGAGTGCATCTGGAGAGAGGGAGAGAGCCAACTCCCCCTACTCTCAGTCGTACCAGGGCATTTGGTAATAATGGGGATCTAATTACAAACACTGTTCATGAAAATAAAATAAAAAATTACTTTTAATTAGAAAATGTTTGTCATTGGGTTGAAACTTATTGTAATTCCTCTATGTCTAAGCTCTAATACATATCGATATGGAGACTTCTGTTAGAAGGAAAAGGTTGAACAAGTTCTTAAACTGAATTCTGATGATAATAATGAATATTTCGTTTGATTTATGTACATTTGTGCATTAAAAAATTGGATGAAAATCATTGATTTCGAATTTGTTTTTGTTTTTCCCCTCTAAAGAATTAAGTGGATTTCTCGACATAATTTCTACTTCCAGTTTGTCAGTAAGTTTTAAAAAATATTTTTTTATTTATGAATGTAAGTTTAATTCCTTTAGATCCATTTACTGATTACGGTTATCATTTATCTTAAGAAAATTTTTGAATGAGATCATGTTGATGTTAGACTACTATTGAAAACTTAAAAGCACCGGAGGACCGTTTCATCCTGTTGTGGGACTTCTCAGCAATGCTCATCCACGATCACACCATTGTAAAGAAATAAAATAGTCAAATTTCAATAAATAAAGTGACAAAAATAATATTTATGAAATTATGTCATACAACTACGAGAGTAATCAAAGTAGATTTTGTTCTTTTAAAAGATGGATTGCATATTATTTTAAAAAAATCAATTAGACTTACGATAAAATCAGCCACCAAATGCTCTGGTACGGCCAAGAGTGGAGAGAGTTAGCTCTCTCCCTTTAAATGCTCTCACATGGTCACGTGCATACAACCACTTCCAGGAAAGTCCTACTCACTGCCTTCTCGCGGCATTACTGTTGTTTACGAAATTGAGAGGACGAAAAGCGATTGTGCGACGCTTTAACTTGGTTGGTGGGCACGATGAGTCCACCAAGCGGAGTTGGAAAACCCTCATTGCTTGACAATGATGTACATTGGATCCATGATCCTGAAGGAAAAAACAACATATGAACCAGTCGTTGGTCACAAGCTACCATGGAGTTGCATCTCATGATGTTGCTCCACTGCCTTGTGGATCAGACCTTTATATCGAAGGCTGGGCGTGTGACCCCTTATGAAAACCACCTGCTTAGATTTGGGTACCTGGACAGTATCCCAGCCCTCACATAAATCGAATGATTTATGTGGTGCCTCCTTGTACCAATGTTTATATGTCTAAATAAATAAACGATAACATCAACACTGTATTCTTACTAAATTTTATTGTATGTATGTTCTGTTCATACACAGGGATCTGATCATTTGGATGAAGCAAAAGACAAGAAACTGAACTATAATAAAGATCAAATACATTTGTCAGAAAATTCTGCTAATAAAAAAGTCAAGAATGTAATTAACTAAAATTTATTTAATCATTTTCTGATTTCTACACTAAATAAACAAACTTGATTGGATTTAACATTGATGTTTGTTTCAAAGATGACTCTATATTGAATAATATTAGCTTTCAAATGGATATTTTCTTCACTATATTTAGTTGAAAACTCTAACGAACAATCTGTTAGAGACGATAGGGAACAATAATTTTTTATAATTTATTTTAATATGCTTCTGTTACTGGACTACAGTTCGAAACCCTATATACTTTATTGATTTATGAGTCTGTGAATAATCAATTTAACAACTTTACTCGTTTATAGGTTCAGATTTGTTTCATCATAATCAGAGTATCAGTTTCAAACATTTTAAAGTCTCGGAAGAGATATAGTAAACTTTATAACTTCTAAACTGAACTTACAAATGATTTCACCGAACTACTTAATACTATTCAGTAGTTTGTTTGATAACATTCAATTTCCACGAAGTCCAAGGTTGAAGAGTCAAATCATTAGAGCTTTACTGAAAGAATTCTATTCTGATTAGTGGATGCTATGGAAAAAGAAACCGAAAACTCATAGAGATTATCAGTTATTTTTGAGGAAACTAAAGTTTGTATGAACCAGTCGTGAATGCAACAAAGTTTAGTAATTCCGAGAATAAAATATAAGGATATGCCCAAGTGAGATAGTATAACTAAAACAGATAAACGTTAATGCCAGGCTCAGAGGTTTTTCTTATTAGTTTATATATGTAAACATTTGACTGGTATTTGATAAATTAACTTCAGAATTCTCAATATTTCCCAACATAATTAAGTGTGTTTACATCACCATGTTCAATCGGGACTCATTTTTTACTTTGGAAATTAGTGTTTATTTAGGATCAATCGTATGCAGTTTAGCATATATGTTATATAAATTTAACTAGAGATATTACTGAACAATGTATCTAGTTGGATAAACGGTGTCATGACTAATGACTGTATTCTAAAGAATACATTTAAATGAAGTTATAATCTAGAAATTGCATTGTCAGTAATCACTGTGGTCAATTTATCTAGATAACTTGGTCACATTCAAATAACATAAACTACCTTAACTGTTGGCCCCCGAATGCCCTGGTACGGCTGAGAGTGGGGAGCATCACCTCTCCCTTTAGAAATGCTTTCAAAGGCCACGTGGATGCCACCACTTTCAGGGATGTCCTACTCACTGCCTTCTCATGGCAGGGGTGTTGTTCACGAAATTGTGAGGACAAAAAGCGAATGTCCGACGCTTTAATCGGGTTGATGGATACAGAGAATTTACCTATGGTAGTTGAAAAACACTCATTTCAGTATCCTGAGGGAAAAATAGAATATGAATCAATTATTGGTCACTGTCTACATGGGACTGCATCTTTTGACGTTGCTCCACTGCCTTGTGAATCAGACCTTTAGGTCGAAGGCTCTATGTTCCCCCCCCGAAAACCACCTATTTCGGTTTGGTCACGTCGACAGTATCCCAGCCGTCGCAAAAATCTAATGATTTATGTGGTGCATATCTTTTTGGTGCCTGCTTGTACCAATGTTTTTGTGTTTAGGTAAAACATATAAAATAACCTTAACTATTGAACCTAAAACGTTTTGCCTTCTGAAAGTACATCATCAAAACAAGAAAAATACTTCAGTGTTCTTTAGCACACTTATTTTGGACAATGAGACAGTGATAAATTAACTGAATACCTATTTTGAATTCATAAACGTTCGGGCCAAGTTTTGTGTTAGTCACAGCTGACTGATTATTCTACATCTAGATATCAACCAATTTCTTCATAAAATTTATTTAAATTTCAAGAACATTTGGATGATTCACTTAAACTTCTTGTAGTCGATACACAATTGATCGATGGGAAGACACAAGCCAAACAATACCAAGTGAATTTAAATTCACCCCATTGCACAAGCAAGTGGCTATCAGAACTCAGTAGCTGAGTGGATCACGCGATGGCGTTTCAAGCGAATGGTACTGGGTTCGAGTCCCACAGTGAACATCAAATCTGAGGTGCACGTACATCTGACTGACGAGTGCCAAATAGGAGGAAACGCGCGTCAAACTGGATTCCACTGCTAGCCACTATCCATCATTGCTTGCAAAAAGCTTGTGAATTAAGGTGATGTTGAAGCATACGCACAGTATGCATTTATGCCAATAAAAGACTGATGAATTGTAGTCTTAAACGTCAATGAGAAGATACAAGCCAAACAATACCAAGTGAATTTGCATTGTTTTGTTTTTTCATAATAGATGCATTCAGCAACCTGTGAACAAGGTGAACAACATATTTCTACATTATCTTCAACCACTGAACGTCGATTATTAAATTTAGAAAGTCAATTAAATTCATTAATTACTTCTCATTTAATGCAAATTTATCAAACTGAACATAATCATTCAACACATCATAATAACGTACTTCATTCATCATCAATTCAAGAAAATAATCTAAAAAATGGTAATACTGTTGTAGTACATGGGGAAAATGAAATTAACACATCTAAAGTAAAGGATACCCTTGACTTATGTCAATATATTCCAGAAAAAGAAGTAAGTGTCTGCATTTTAAATGAATTCAAGTTTATAAACTAATGTCTAGAATGTTAGAAATAATAACAACGCAAATAAGTTTCGTATCATTGTTCATATTTTGTGAAGGCAAATGTGAGTTAACAACACAGTCAGTCAGCTACAATGTAGGATCAGGCACATATATGCATCCGTCCAAGTTTCCATACCTCATTAGCACAACAGGATCAACACTGGATTCATAGAATTAGTTAATGCAATGGTGGTAATATATAAAAGAAAGATTGCATATAAGGATATAATACAGGAAGAAAGAACTAGTTGGTAGAAAGAAAGGTATGAAGTGATTTTAATCTCATAGTTTAGGTGATGACAGAGAGTGTATACACCTACACCATTGTGATCGATTCTGAGCCATGTCACAAGATTTAGCCAAAAGTAGCTGTCAGTGTGGGTGACTGTAATTGATAGACTAGGCATAACTTAAGAACGGCAAATCATATATTAATAGTTCATAGGTCAAAATGAAGCTTATAATAAGAGAAACATGAATATGAATAGTTTAGTTACTTGACAATTATACAATAAATAACATGTGTATACTATTAGTCCAGAAATAGATTCCAACAGTTACCATTCATTATTCTCATCGGGATATAACATAAAGTCACTTCACCAACTTGGTTATTGACTTCGATTTATAAACAAATGTTGTTTATTTAAAACTTTGACGATTGTCCAATTGTTTAATCACTTAAAATAGCGACAGATGATTTTAATTTCAAGTAACACCATATCAGGTAACTTTAATCCTTATTCCTTATTAATCAGTAATCATATATTTTCGAATCTCGCGAGGCGGGATCGTAAATGCGCACTACTGAGGAGTCCTACAGTGGGACGAAACCGCTGTCCAGTGCTTCCGGGTTTTCATTGGTGGTCAAACTGCAATTGACTCATGATCTCAACTATTAAAAATTAATATAATGTCCACAAAAACCCCTTGTGATACTAATCAGCATATGCTCACTAGTGACTGGCTTCAAGAGATATTTTCTGGAGTTCTAGTGAGAAGCAGTGACCAATGGAGTTCAACCTGGTCTGTTGTAACTCATTGAAGACAACAGTGGACGGTGTCGCAATTTCGTGGATTGGTAGAAGTTAAATATTAACACCGTTGGATGCCGGCAAGTTCATTGGTCTAGAGGTTAATTGTTCACGCGCGAGACTGATAGGTCATGGTTTGGAATATTGCTGTGCGTGGTTGTTGACGCGCACTGCTGAGGAGTCCCATGCTAAGACGAAACTGCCGTCCAGTGCTTCCAGGTTTTCCACGATGGTCTAGCTCCAATTGACTCATGATCTCAATTATTGGAAAAATCATATATGTATTTAAAGTGTATTTTATATGAGTTTCTTACAATCACCATTAATACATTTCTAGATGTTCGATGGAGAAGTTCAAACTGAAGCAAACGTACAATCGAATAATTTAACGGTACAATCGACCATAGGTATGTTAAAAATAAACTGTTGAAACTTTAACATTTTCTTAAAGATTGATTTAGTGTTTGTAAAATCAACGAGGGTTACATGTATTTAGAAAAAAATATTGATTTTTGTTGTCCAGGAATATATCTTTAACTAAATCATCTTTCTAGCTGCTTTATCATGAAGGTAGTGAACGTTATGTCTTTAAGTATTGAAGATTATACGTGAGTAATATTTCACGTTCAATCGATATCATGAAAAGCTTTCGAAAATGTTGTTTATATGTTATAAATGATTCATTAAAACCAAATGACCATTTCATGGATACCGAGATTTTAAGAGTTTCTATGGTCAATACAGTGTTCAGTTGTTGTTGTTTTTAAAAGTTCGGTAAAGTACAAACAAATTTGAGACGATTTTTTGTACAGACAATGTTCTCTCATTTAATTCACTAACAAACATTGAAACAGTGATTTGACGATAAGAAACAACATGAAACTACATTTGTATATTCTTTTCATCAATATAAGATATCGATAACCGTCTATCTTAGTAGTTCAGTTATTTCATTTATTGGGGTAAACTTTTTATGATTTTTCTGTATCTCATAATGTGTTCAAATTAATAATTCCAATATTTCAATTGAGACCGTCACATTTAAAATGTTACTGACATTTCAATTAAATATTCAATACAACTTTAAAAAAGCAAGATTTTCTACTTCCAGTGGAGCATAGGCCGTCGGCCAACATTCTCCAACCCACTCTGTCCTAGGCCTTCCTTTGTAGTTCTACCCAATTGTTGTTCATTCTTCTCATGCCCGTTGTCTTTAGTCCTCATCTTCTCCTTTGTCATTAAGGATTCCAGGTGAGTGTTTGCCTTTTGACACAGTTGGGTGCTTTCCTCAATATGTGTCCTATCCACTTCCAGAGCTTCCACCTGATTTCTTCCTCTACTGGAATCTGGTTTGTTCACTCCCACAGTACGTTGTTGCTGATAGTGTCTGACCAACAGATCCTAAGTATTTTGTGTAGAAAACTGTTAATAAACACTTGTATCTTCTGGATGATTGCTTTCTTAGTTCTTCAAGTTTCCAATCCACACAGTAGAACTGTCTTGACATTTGTATTGAAAATTATGACTTTGATGTTGGTTGACAGACAGTTGTTTTGAGTTCCAGATGTTCTTCAGACATAGATTTGCTATTCTTGCTTTGCTGATCCGCGCCTTCACATCTGTATCAGATCCACCGTGTTCATCAATGATGCTGCCCAGATATGTAGAGGTTTTTACATCTTCCAAAGCTTCTCCATCAAATGTGATTCCATTGGTGCATGTTGTGTTGCATCGGAGAATCTTGCTTTTCCTTTAGTTTATGTTGAGACCTACTGTTGCTAAGACCACTGCTACACTGGTTGTTTTCTTCTGCATTTATTGTTGAGTGTGCGATAGAAGAGCCAGATCATCCCATGCTTCCTCCCAGATGTTGACTTCTCCATGATCCAGTCGATCACCAGGGGAAAGGGAAAGGTTGAGAGTAACCAACCTTGCTTGACACCGGTCTTTACTTCGAACGGGTCTGTCAGCTGTGCTCCTCCGCCTGGAGCCGCTTTAGGGCTACTTCGGGTCCCAAACCCGGATAAAGAAGGAGGGTTAGGCATAAGGTTAGCGACCTCATCCTGTAGAAAACTAACTCACTAAAAAAACGCTTATTAGGAAAAATAATTCAAAAAAGCCAGATAATAGTTGTCATAATTGTACATAATACAGCAACCTTATTACAAGTAATTGGGATTATCCGGTCCCTTAATCTTGATAGTTGAAGTCACAAATAATCATAGCACCTTCAATCAATTATTCGATCAGAATAAACTGATTATTCAATGAATGGAATATCAGTAACAATCATATCAAGGTGTAGTGTTATATTAAGCCCATATAACTTATTGTAGCTCCTAGGCAGGCCAATTTATCCATTCTTCTTGAGTCACGTTTTGACTTGGTTAATTGTTCACTTATCAACCCTTTACTGTTTTTATGTGAGCGTGTGTGTGTGTGTACACTTCTTGTCCTACTGTAATACTCTAAGATTTAATTATTAGTAATGCAACTATGAATATAACTAATCAGATAGCTTGGCGCATCAGCCTATCTATTTATTTGTTTTTGTTGTCCGGTATCATTCTATCCATCTGTCTCTATTACTTACTTCCAGTATATTTAATTGAACTCAGTCTTTTTTCGATGGGTGATTTCATTAATTTGAGACTTGTAATTTGTAAAACTACTCAGTTTTCAGGCTGTTTATATTGGCTATTATATTACTGACTCAATTGAGTTTGATACTATATTAAGCTTGTTTTTAGTGTCACTATTGCATCATACTGTCCGTTTTGTCTCTTACGCAATATAGATCCAGATAAATCATTATCACAACCTGTTCAACAGTTGAGTGCACAAAGTCTTAAAAATCCAAATTTGAATACATTTCAACGTCATAATCATTCATCAACTATGAAGAAACAATCAGTTGTAGACAAAAACCCGTCAAGTACATCGACAAAATCGAAATCAATTTCTGGTAGATTATCTCAAAAAACTTCACCGGAAAAGAAGACGTAAATACTTTCTGTTTTACTGATTAATATTGTTGGTTTTTGTGATTGTATGAATTTTGCGATTGTATAAAGGTCCTTCTTAATACAAACTAAGATAATATCCCATCACAATTGACAGAGAAGATTTGGAAGATGTAAAAACCTTTACGTATTTGGGCAGCATCATTGATGAACACGGTGGATTTGATACAGATGTGAAGGAGCGGATCGGCAAAGCAGGAGCAGCATATTTACAACTGAGGAACATCTAGAAATCAAAGCAACTGTCAACCAACACCAAGGTCAGGATTTTCAATACAAATGTCAAGACAGTTCTACTATATAGGGCAGAAACCTGGAGAACTACGAAAGCAATCATCCGGAAAATACAGGTGTTTATTAACAGTTGTCTACGCAAAATACTTAGGATCTGTTGGTCAGACACTATCAGCAACAACGTACTGTGGGAGTGAACAAACCAGATTCCAGTAGAGGAAGAAATCAGGTGGAAGCTCTGGAAGTGGATAGGACACACATTGAAGAAAGCACCTAACTGAGTCACAATACAAGTCCTCACGTGGAATCCTCAAGGCCAAAGGAAAAGAGGAAGACCAAAGAACACATTACGCCGAGAAATGGAAATAGACATGAGAAAAA
This sequence comes from Schistosoma intercalatum, assembly GCA_944470365.2. Lineage (NCBI taxonomy): Eukaryota > Metazoa > Platyhelminthes > Trematoda > Strigeidida > Schistosomatidae > Schistosoma > Schistosoma intercalatum. The sequence continues at coordinate 5,073,662 of OX103729.1, read as the reverse complement.
TGAACAAGAATTGGATGGAACTAGAAAAGAAGGCCCAGTACAGAGTGGGTTGGAGAATGCTGGTCGGCGGCCTATGCTCCATTGGGAGTAACAGGCGTAAATAATTAAGAGATAATATTATGTGTTGAGTTAGTCGACAGGAAATCCTGGGCCTAGGTTTCGTGCTACTTGGCGCTCATCGTCAAGGTGTACTTGTAATCTTGACGAAACTTATACTCCCTGAAAGATTCGATCTCGTGACACCCAGCTTCACAGTTAGAGGCATTACCACTTATCTATCCGGGCCATGACTGACCTCCTGTAGAACTGAGATGGGAGCATCAGTTCCCTCATGATTACAGGCACACTTTGCTGACGAGTGCCAAGCTGCACGGAACTTGGGTCCAGTTTTTTACTGTTGACTACCTCCAACCATCATCTTATCTCAACATAGTGCACGCAATGTCGAGTCACCTAGACTGGTGGCCACATTTAAACTTGGTCGATAACATTCAATCTGCACTAAGAAGTACCTGGCATGCATGACATTGATCACCACCCAGTGATCAATCAATTATCAATACAAACTGATTTAAGATTATATAATCGCTTGAGATTTTTATCATGGTATCATGGTATATTTAAACCAATGTAACGTTGGGCGAAATGTCATTAAATGTAGTCGAAGCTTATTGTTATTGTTAATTTATGTGATTTAATACAATGATAGTGATCCAATATACCTTGCTTTTAAGTTAACACATTCATCAGTCAAACAGGGCATTACAACTACAGCTATTCATATTTCGCTGGTTGTTTAAGAATGAGTAGTTTAAAGAGAAACCTGAGGTCCCTAAAATGGGATTTGCTGTCAACTCATGAAGCTATCTACTGTTCATCTGACATATTTTGATGGATGCCGATTATCTGATTGAGTTCCTAACGATAGTTGTGCTTAATATTTGAGTAATTTAGATAACATAACTAAAAGTCGGTCACACTGATCTGAATGCACTCAGTTTTATATTTCTCCTCAGTCTTGAGTTTTGATGTTATTTCATCTACTGAGTGTGTATATATACTGCACATAAGAGTATATTTTTCATTAAGGATTTCATTTCAAGCTTTAACCTTCATTTGATTGGGGATGCGTCACAGTGTTGTGTCCACTGATAACATATAATAATAGCTTTAGATGATTGAAAGGAAATCTCCAACAAAAATTACATTCTTATGTGCAGCACTCACCCACAGGATCGGTTCATGATTCCAATTTAAAAAACTCAACAATCTCCACAACCTTATACTGATGATTATCATATGCTCACTAGTGACTTGAACTGAGAGGTAATTCTCAGAGTTCTAGTGGGGAACCGTGACCGGTGGAGTTGAACCGTGAGAGGTGTGAGGCAGTTACCCACCGAAGACAATGGTAGATGGTTTCTCAAGATCATGAACCGATTGAATTTAGAAAATAACCCTGTTCAATTCCGGCTCAGTAGTCTACAGGTTATGTGTTCGCATGCATGACCAATGCTTTTGAATTCGAATCTCGCGTGCGGGATCGTGAATACTCACTTCTGAAGAGTCCCGTAGTAGGACGAAACTTCTGTCCAGTACTTCCAGGTTTTCAGTGACGATCCAACATTGATCAGTTGATAATCCGAATTCAATATGGAAATCATCTTAACATCATAACAAATTACAGAAAATAGTATTGAAATGTGATCACTTTAACTGTTAAGATAACTTGATGGAAACATTTGAAAATAAACATCTTTTAATTTTCATTATATGATTTCAGTAAACACGAAAATTCTAAAAGATCCAATTCCACTGGATTGATGAATTTCAACAATCAATTAACTGATCAAAGTAAGAAAAAAAAGTTCAAATTACTGATTACATAAATTTTGTTTTCACTAGAACACATACAAGATGTTCCTGTAACTATGAAGATTTCTCCTAATTCAAATATACAATCATATCATCATGGAAAAGAAATGAAAACATTGAATGTATGCTTTTTATTGTATTTATTCATATTTCTTCCTGATGTCCTTTTATTAAACTTAATTCAAGTAAACACAATACCAAGTGAATTAAACTTCACCTCATAGCACAAACAAGTAGCTATCAGGACTCATTAGCTAAGTAGATAACGTGATGACTTTTGAGGCGAATGGTATTGGGTTCGAGTCCCGGAGTGTGCATCAACCTTGAGATGCAGGTACATCCAGTTGACGAGTTCCAAGTAGCACGAAACGTGCGTCCTGGATTTCGCTGCTGACCACTATTCACCTTGGCTTCTAATTCACTTATGTTGTGTAAAGTTTGATATTCTATGAAATTTTCGTCAAAGATTTAAAATTCACAGTGATACAATCAACAGTAAATAAACCGTTTCTTGCTAAAGATATTGATGATTTGTTAGTCCACGTACAAGATGAATATAGTTACAACATTGTTTTACATATATGCTAACTAACTACATAATACACTTCGGTTTGAGTCCCAGAGTGAACATCAACTCTGAGATGTAGGTACATCTAGTTGATGAGTCCCAGATAGGACGAAATTTAAGTCCTCAATTCCAATGCTAACCACTATCCATTTTAACTACACAATATTTTAAAGATGTTTTATTCTCTGAGCTAAATGATTTATTCCTAAAGTGTTGATAGTTTTTTCTCGACAACATTATCAGCGCATACGTCAGTGATTTGTTAGAACTTTGCTGTTTGTTTTGTTAACATAGAACTTGTTTGGTTATTATCTATCGGTGTATGATCATTACGTAGCTATCTTTTCTTAATATTTTCAGTTCTGACCTGATCTCTTACCTTGGAGTTTTTTACCCTTTCCCTGATTAGTTGATAACCAAGACAACTTCGATATGTCTATTGATTGATGATTTACTAAAATATCATACTTCTAAAAAGTTCTCCATCATCCTTTGTATTTCGTCTGTCCAATATTTCGACATTTCTTCAGTTGAAATCACATCGATAGTTGTTCACATACATTTATATAGGAGAAGTAATTTCGTGATGATTAACTGCTGGCTGAAGTTAGTGTGGACATTAATGAAGCGGATGGCAACTTTATTTTGTACAGTACTTCTCATAGTTACAATTTTTCTCGACCATATTGTTGATGATTTTGCAAATTAATATATCATATATTATATTTAAGAATATGGTAAACATAATCTCATGATCAGTACGTGTTGTTGTAGTTTTGATGACTTACTCACAGTTGGTGCTTGAAAATTCCGTCTTATCCGTAAAATGAATTTGGGTGTGTATTTGATATTGAAATCTTAATTTTGATGACACATTCAAGTCTATAAGCCAATAATTTTTTTTGACAACGTTTCTGCATATTAGCATACGATACTATGATGGAGAGTCCTAATCCATGGTTAGAATGTCGTGAAGCGTAAAACGAAGCAGATCTGAACTAAGGTCACTCGCCGAAAATGAATAATTTGTAATTATCTTGATTTGTTTATACTCCTTCATTACTACTAAATTGACCTGGAACCAAATACTCATACTGTAGAAACAACTGTAAGCTCAATCCTTTTTCTGATATAGCAGTGCATATTGACTAGATATTAGATGTTAAGTTAGTGTACATTAAACATATTTCAACGAGAACAATGAGTGTAAGATCACGAACTGAGCAACTAAACTGTCATTTCTCTACATCCACAAAAAATTGTACGCAATCTCAACATTCTGCATTCATTCATTTCATCACATAAGACAATGGTACTATGCGATTTTTCTATTTTTTCTTCGCTCCAATCAACAACATTTCATCTTTTGTGTATTAGTTGAACATTCATATTTGGATAAATAATCATGATTATTTACGAATATTCGACAAGACATTTTTCTTGAAAAGAGTCGGAGCCAACTAGCCATTTATTATAATCAGTCAGACTCATTGAAATCCTAACTGTCATTAAATGTGTTAACGTTTATTGTTCGTCCAAGATGTTGTGACTGACATTTGTATATTTCTTTAATTCTTTTCATAATTCTACTGAATTCATAATCAGTAGTATAATTATATATTTCCGTGTATAGACAACCTATTGTTTAGAAGACTATTATATCTTAACATTTGAATTGACTTCTATATAGAAAATTCTTTATGAATTTGATCAAGAAATATCACGAAGAAAAAAATCTGAACAATTGTGTCAAGATTTAGTTAGTCGAATACGTGAATTAGAATTATCAGGTAAACTTACATTTTTTGATTGAAATCATGGACTGATTGATGTTAGACCACCGTTGGAAACCTGGAAGCACTGGACGGACGTTTTGACCTATTTTGGGACTCCTCAGCAGTGCGCATCCACGATCCCGTTCGTGGGATTCAAACTAAGGGACTTCAGTCTCGCGCGCGAACGCTTAACCTACATTTGTATTTCTCTAAAGTTAATTTATTATCTAAACAATTTAATAATTTTATCGTTGAATTCATGAGTCAATTGAAACTAGATCACTATGGAAAATTTGGAAGTAAGGAATGGCTGTTTCACCTTAATATGGGACTCCTCAACATTGCACACCCACAATCTCACCCCACAAAATTCGAACCCAGGATCTATCAGTTTGACAATTATCAATTCATTTATAAATGAATCATCTGTTTACTTGTAATTCATTTGAGAATTGTTAAGTGATAAACCGACGAATTAGAAAAGTTGAATAATCACAACTCGTTTTGTAAGATTTTCCATAGGATCATTTTCCCAATGACCACTTATTCAACTTGATCAAATCCAAATGAAGATTGTAGTGTAAATGTAAGAATAATCTAATTATGATGTATAAGTGATCAGTTCTGACAGACTGTTTAAATGTCACGCATTAATTTTAAATCCTGAATATATTATTAACCGTTTTGATTACAAATAACCCAGTACTGTATAATATTGGACATTGATTATTCACTTTGTACCTAAAATTGGCGAGATTATAATTTATAAATGAACCAATCAGGTATAAGTTAATAGGTCTCGGATTTTGGCGCGAAATTCACTCATCCATTCGGATAAATAGAGTTTTGGCATTATAGTTGATGTCAGTTCGTGATGAGAGCTCTAAATTTAATTTCTAGCCTTAATCATCAATTGTAAAACATAATTTGAATTCCTCACACCAATTTATAACCCTCATTTGTTCCTAGTTATCAGGTGGACATCCTCAAAGTCACTTTAGCGTCGCTCGAAGGTCGTCCATAAATTACAATCTCACCTTAATATTATCTCTTTAACTAACTTGCATAAACTATTCTCTTGTATCATAACCAGAATATATGGATAGTATATTGGATGCATTATGTAATCATAGTGAGTAGAAGTGATTTCACTGAATAATTTGTAGTGATTTAAGTTGTTCACTCAATTATGTTACTATCCATTTTGATGAAAATTGAAATTAATAACGATTGACTACCTCCTTGTTTCATCACTTTATACCTTTAAACAAATACACTAGATAGTAGGGTTCTTTTTATAGTTTCATATATCATAAAGAGATTTATGTTGTCCTGTGATTCATTATTAATTATAATATATTCACTTGTAATAAAAGCAATGGATCAGCATGAAGCTTTGAAAGTCACAGAAGAATTGAAACAGGCATTTACTACAGAACATCAGGAAAAATTATTAGTACAATCTCAATTAAAGATAATCGAAGTAAATTTACAATTTTTTAATACTTCGTAAATTTCTGGCTTTTCTTTCAGCTAGTTTTTATCTGAAGTTTTGTTTAACATTTAGGATGTTATAAGTAAAGATGGATAATGGTTAGCAGTGGAATCCACGACGCGCGTTTCGTCCTATTTGAGACTCATCAACTGGGTGTACCTACATCTCAGAGTTGATGTTCACTCTGAGACTCGAATCCAGTATTGTTTGCTTCAAATGCCATCGCGTTATTCACTTAGCGAACGGTACTGATATGCGCTTACGTCCAGCCGACGAGTTCCAAGCAGGACGAAACACGCGTCTTGAATTTCACTGCTAGTCGCTATCTCTTTTTGCTTAAAAAACTTGTTACCTAAAGCAATATCGAGGCAGTTCGCACAGTATGCACATATGCCAACAACAAAACTAATCAACTGCAGTCCTAAAACAACAATGGGAAGATACAAGTAAACAAACTATCATTTATGAACTTTTTATTTAAGTGATACCAAAGTGTTATTGAGGAACTTCAACCCCTTACTAAAGTCAAAGTACGGATATAAGTTTGTGTAAAGAACTTAGTTTAAGAGTTAGAATTAAAGGTTTTATCACGAACCAATATCAGTTATAATGCCTAAAAGGTATTAAATGAAGATTCATTATCTTAAATCTGATTCCGTAGCAAGCTATTACGTTTTTAACTAACTAAATGGTTTGTTCATTGTTTCCATGTTGATTAATCTACTTCTTTTTTATTTTGTTCAAATGTTAAATGTAGCAAAAATTTAATGATATGTGTCAAATTGTTGATCATTTACAAGCAAAAGAAAATGAAGTTAAAGATCGATATGAACGAGAGGTACAGTTGGTAATTGATGGATAAACAATTTTCATATGTTCTTTATTTTTTTTTAAAGAAAGGGACTATCAGTGTTCTGCCTTAAATTACATCTAAATACGATCAGAGAGAATCAGTGATCTCCCAATCTCATTTGATCGATATAAACGATATCCTGTGTCGAACAATATAAAGCCCTACATACTTTGGATGACTCTCCTTATTATAGTTTTAAAAGTCAAATAAACCGATTAGTCCAAGACTTTATTAAATAACAGTACAGTGTAATTGATACGTTGATTCGTTGTAAGTCTATACAATTCCTTTATTTAATGTACATTTGAGAGGAATTGGAATCAAAGTTAAACAATCAATCTGATTTTCTTACTTTATGATGAAATGAAACTGTTATAAAATGTAGTCTAATAGTATACGACTACTAAACATTTGTTTATTTACTAACTTCAGTCTTGTGATATCTGGTTGAAGTTAGATATACATACCATTGGATTCCGGTTCAGTGGTTTAGAGGTTAGATGTTTTCTTATGAGATTGAACGTCCTGGATTCGATATCCGACGGCAGGTTCACAGATGTGCACTTTTGAGAAGTCCTGTATAAGGACGAAACAACTATCGAATGTTTCTCGGTTTACAGTGTTGGTCCAACTGAGATAAATTCATGGTCTCAAAAACATTTACTACAACCACATACTGAAAAAACTTTCAATGATCTGACCTTTTATCCTTGAAACTTTAAAAGATTATTAATAAGATTATCAAATTGTATTGATATATTGTGGGGATGCCCACGGATGTACTCGAGCAAGTTCTAAGAAGCTCAAAAAGAGCCGAAGAAATTCTATTCAATCATTTTTTAAAAGAATATTTCAGAATCTCAACGTGTAGCTTCCCTATTGGACAAATGCTAATAACCCTCTGTATACGGATTAGAGGACTATAACGATGATTTTGTTTTTACTGAAAACTATAAATACCACAACTGATACTGTTTGGAATAGCATTCCTTTCACATTTCCTCATTCTTCTCATTTGTAAATTGAAGGATTCTGGCGTTCGATTGTTCAAGTTAGACGTGATATATTAAGAATCTAAGCTCTAGATCTAACACCTATCATTTTATACTACTTATTATATTGTTTCCTTTTATTAGTTATACCTGATTGGGTTTGTTTTTTCAATAATAGCTGATAAATATTTCTCTTCGTAGATTGAAAATTTAAACAAACTCATAAGTGAATTACGCGCAGATAATAAAAGTGCATTGACAAGAGCAGAAAATGCTGAACAGAAATTAGATAAAACCAAAACATTATTACGTAATCGTGAAGCGGATTATGAGTAAGTGGGAATAGAGGTCAAAATTGGGATCATTTGAATTATCTTCAAGAAAAAGATCAGTTTATTTATCTTTTTTGTTGAAATATTCAGAAATGATATTTCATATAAAAAATCATCTCTTGTCTATGTTTATTGAAGGACTTAATCGACACTTATTTCTTGATATTGGACATTGAGACGATCACTCTGGAATATAATCAGCAATGTACTTACTTACTTACTTAGGACTGTTACTTCCAATGGAGCATAGGCCGCCGACCAGCATTCTCCAACCCACTCTGTTCTGGACCTCCTTTTCCAGTTCTACCCAATCGACAATGTAGTGACCAAATTTATGAACTGAAAAACAATTTTTCACGACTTTGACAAATTTGAAGCTTTTGAAATAGGGTTTACCATGCTAACTCAGTCAGTCAGCTACAACGTATGATCAGGCACATATATGCATCCGTCCAAGTTTCCATACCTCATTAGCACAACAAGATGAACACAGAATTCATAGAACTAGTTAATTCAATAGTGGTAATCTATAAAAGAGAGATTGCATATAAGGACATAGTACGGTAAGAAGGAATTAGTTGGTAGAAAGAAAGATATGAAGTGATTTTAATCTCATAGTTTAAGTGAAGACAGAGAGTGTATACACCTACACCATTGTGATCGATTCTGAGCCATGTCACCCAGTGTTTCCAATCATTGGTTGCGATAGTCACGCGGACTCCAATCAAGTAGTCTGTATCTACCAACATGACTAAGGCTAGAAGTTAGTGACTTTGTGGATTGATGCCACATTTTAGTTTGGTCACGCCTAACTCCCTTCTAACCATCCCTAACACTAGTCAGCGTTGTGCGTCGTGGTAATCGATGTTCAGACATACGTAACACGCGACCCAGCCATATCAGTCGATGAAGATTCACTATGCTGACTGCTCCATTATCGTTTAGCATTGTGGAATCTAATTATGATTTCTGAATAGAACTACTTTAAGCTAATAATAGCCTGAGTGAAATCTTCAAGCATGTGGAATTGACTATGTTTTGTCAGTTATTAACGGAGGATAAATTCCATCATTTGAAATATTGCACACTTACAATATCGGCTTTTTTAAGTCAACTTACATTTCCAATGATGTTTTTCATTTATAGACTTCAACTTGTCAAGTTGTCGATTTGAATTACCAAGGAAAATACCGGTAAAACTATAATTTATGAACGACCTTTGTGTAACGCTAAAAGGACTTTGGAATGTTGACCTACTTACCAGGGTTAAATGAGGGATATATATTAGTGCTAGGCAATAGGATTAGGATTTACAGTTGAATGTTAGGGTTCAGAATCAGATTCAATGTTTTCATCACGAACTAACATCATTTATAATTCCAAAATGGTATTTAGCCAAATTACGGGATAAATTTCGCGCCAAAATCTAAGATTTGCAATCTTAAATGTAATTGGTTCGCCCATAAGTTATAGTCTCGCTGAAATTTCTAACCAGTAATGAATATCACAATAAACATTATTCACTGTACAACTGTGTCCGGTAGAGACAGTTATCTATCTCAGTACAATGGAAAATAGTTGCGCAATTTCGTAGATTGGTTGAGGTTAGACATGAACACAATTGGATGCTGGTTCAATGGTCTAGAGGTTAAGCGTTCGCACGTGAGACTGAAAGCCCTGGGTTCGAGTCCCGCGAACGGGATCATGGATGCGCACTGCTGAGGAGTCCCACAAAAGAACGAAACGGCCGTCCGGTGCTTCCAGGTTTTCAATGCTAGTCTAAAATCAATCAGATCATGATCTCAATCAAAAACTTAATAATCTCCACAACACTAATACTGACAACTGTTTTAGACGGATAAATTTTTAAGCCAATAACAATGTTTATTGGTTTACTGTTAATCAATAATTTTATGCATATCAATCTGCAATCAACTGTTACTCATTGGCACTTTTTATTCATTTTCAATTTCTTGTCATTTTATATAGAAAAGAATTAAATAATCGTTATAAATTGGATAGTCCAGAATTATCTAAGTTTATATCAGCAAAAATTGATCTGGAACGAGCACATCACCAAAAAGATATTGATTTGCTTCAAGAAAAGTATGTTTTACTTATTTTTACAAGTGTTTTCACAGTTGAAATCATGAGTCGATCTAAGCTAGATAACCATTGAAAACATGAACATCCGTTCCATCTCAATACGGGACTACTCAACAGTGTGTATCCATGATCCCGCACGCGTACGCTTAACCTCTAGACCATTGAGTCGGTATCCAACGGTGTTAATGTTTAACCTCACCCAATCCACGAAATTTCGCGACCATCTTCCATTGTACTGAGGTAGATACCTGTAACTACTCGACAAGGATTAGCTGCACTGGTTACAGCTTCTCACTAGAACTCCGAGAATTCCCTCATATGGTAATGATCAGTATACGGTTGTGAATATTATTAAGTTACATATTAGTTGCATATTATATTATACACAAGCCTACAACAAAAACTCTTCCGAGAGCCCTTCTAGAGTTACAACTGGTTAAAGAGGGAGGGGGCTGGGTTCTGGATTAGTAACTCCATCTTCGTGATTCTAATATTTCTTTATTTTACTAGATTAATCGACAGTACTAAACGTTACACAGCTCTTGAAGATGAATTCAGAATGGCATTGAGAATTGAAGCAGAACGATATGAAACAGTATGTTTATGCTTGTGAATAATTTTGTACTAAATTTCTGTTATAGTGATTAATTTATTTTTGCCATACAAAATCGATTGTTTCTTTTTTTGGAAATGATTTATTATTATTATCTAATGGAATCGTATTTCCAGTTGTCATTGGTCAATGAGACGGGAAATGATTACAGAGATTATGTAATATACCACTTGATGTATGATTACTTATGAGTTATTCTTATCACTTACTTACTTAGGCCTGTTACTCCGATTGGAGCATAGACCACCAACCAGCACTCTCCAACCTACACTGTCCTGAACCTACCTTTCTAGTTCTATCCAACTGTTGTTCATTCTTCTTATATCTGTCTCCATTTCTCGGCGTAATGTGTTCTTTGGTCTTTCTCTTTTCCTTTGGCCTTGAGGATTCCATGTGAGGGCTTGCCTTGTGACGTAGTTGGATGCTTTCCTCAATGTGTGTCCTATCCACTTCTAGCACTTCTTCCTCCGCCGGGATCTGATTTGTTCTCTCCCACAGTAGATTGTTGTTGCTGATAGTTTCTGACCATGGGATTTGAAGTATATTGCGTAGACAACTGTTAATAAACACTTGTATATTGTGGATGATTGCTTTCTTAGTTCTCCAAGTTCCCATCCCATACAGTGGAACTGTCTTGACATTTGTATTGAAAATGTTGACTTTGGTGATGATTGACAGACAGTTGTTTTGAGTTCCGTCTGGAGCCTGATATATTCATTGCTTTTCTTTTAATCTTTTATGTCATTACTCTAATTGTAGTTACTTAAAACATCAGATTTATGTAAAAATGAATTGGTCAATACACAATTACAATTAAAAGAAATGATAGAACGTGAAGAATCTGCACGTTGTTTAATTCAAGAGTTAAATACGGTAACCACTTTTCTGATTTCTTTGTTTTTCTTTTTATATCAATTTTTGCATTTTATTAAAGTTGAGATAATGTCTTGTAACTAATTCATGGCACACGCTTTGTTCTGTTACGATAATGATAAGATGTAATCATGTTAAGTCTTGCAGATCGAACGCTATATTCGTTTCCTAAGTTATTCTGTAAACCCCAAGCTAGAACTATACAGCGAACCGAACACGAGAGAGAAGACGCAAAGTATGCGGGAAGTACAGAAAATACAGGGTTTTTATAATATTTTAAATGTCCTTGGGTTGCTAGAAGATTCTGGAATGCTACTAAACATAGTAGCAGTGTAGCAATCAGACAATCAGAACCTCCGCATGTGACGTTTCGCCCCCTTGATATTTTTGGCTAAAACTTTAAGTGAACGCTGATTGGAGGAAACGCTTCTTAGTGTTTCCTGATCCTTGCTTGTCTTTTGCGGGAACTTAGCCGGATCACCCCAACAAATCACATCTCTCTTTTGATGTTCATACCGATACTTGAACTCAATACTTCCTCTGTCAAAAACGCCCAATGTATTATTTACTGAGATACTGAGTTCTGATATACAAACCACTTGTATAGAGGGTATGAATTTTGTTTATAAAAGTTTGTATTTTCTTGTTGTTAATGTTAAGAATTGGAATTGATTAGTACTTATGTGTACATCTTGAACAGATTATCTCGATATTGAAATTTAATTACAAACTTCTATTGAAGTTTTAGTCTTTAACATCAACGATGGAAGACTAAAATACTCTTAAAAATCTTCTGTATTTATCCCTTGTTATTGTTGTATTGAAGTATTTATGCATTGCAAAATTATTACACAAGTTCATCAGTTTTGATATAGCTCGGTAGGCAAGCAAAACTATTCATGTATTCTATTTTGAGTCGTACTTTTTTGTCCGGGGTTTCGCATACGATATGGTTGACCAAACTCAACTGAGAGAGTCGAGACTTAAATCTAATGCTTATTGGTTACAAATTTTCATCTTGCAAAGCAGATATTCTATAAGTTTTGTATGATTCATGATGAGTGAAGTGGCTATGGACGACTAGCACGTATATTAATCAAAATATATTATGTCATTAACCAATTTCACATCATGGCCTACTGATATCCACATCTCAACTCAATACTACTCACTAGGTGGCTACACAATTTATTTGCAATACTTTGAATACTACTGTGTTTAAAGTCTACACATTTGTTCTGTTTTCATTCATCTTATTTCATAGCTGTAAAGAAATACTAAGCGGACCACTCAGCGTACTCATACTTTGATAGGCAAACAGATCATCAACTGTTTAAAATTACTACAATTCCCACAAAACCCCTTCTGATACTAATCAACATATGCTCACTAGTGACTGGCTTCAAGATATATATCCTGGAGTTCTAGTGAGAAGCAGTGACCAGTGGAGTCCAACCGGGTCATTTGTGAGGTAGTAACTCACTGATGACTATTGTGGATGTGTCTCTCAATTCCGTGGATTAGTTGAAGTTAAACATTAACACCATTGGATGCCGGCTCAAGTGTCTAGTTTGTTAAGCTCCTGGCACGAGACTGATAGGTCTTGGGTTCGAATCCCGTGAGGCGGGGTCGTGGATGCGCACTGCTGAGAAGTCCCAAACTAGGACGAAACGGCCTTCCAGTACTTCCAGGTTTTCCATGGTGGTCTAGCTTCAATTGACTCATGATCTCAACTGTTGAAAAAAAAGAACACTTCCATCCAGAAATAGAAAAGGACTGGAGGTTTATATCTGTAAATTTGTCATATGTTTTTTGGACTATCCTAGTAGATTAGAATGTTCAGTTTTTGGGTTTGGCTTCATCAAGTGCGTTGGTCAAACGATCAGTTCTTATCAGTCAGTCGGTCATTCAGCAACAACGTAGTACTTCGTACGTATGTATATCAGTTCAAGTTGTCATATCACATTATCACGGAGATACAGTTGTCGATTCAAATCCCATAGTGGTAGAGGTAGTAAAAGTATAAGCAGTAATCGGGAAGATTAGGGTTTGAAGATGTTATTCAAGGAATAAATTTGGTGTATGTATGATTTGTCCAGTAAATATGCGAATTAAGCTACAAAGTGTGTCAGTTATAAGCAACTAGTCTAACGATAAGTGTCATTAAGCTCTAACGCTAATCATCTAGATTCATTTCGATCTTGTCAACCTGTCATTATTCATCTGCTGATTGTTAAATTTTGAAAATCCCTTTAAAGTATGACTTTTAATCCATTAATTCTCAGTTTTTTCCACATGTTCCAGTCCTATGATTTATTCACTGCATTAGATCACCATCTCTACTTATCAAAATCAGGACTGATGTTTCATTTTATTCACAAAAATCCGAAATAGTCCTAAGGTGACTATATGGAGATGACGTTATATGCAATGATGAGGGAGCACCTGGAAAAAAAAGATCTTGGACGATTTTCATGTATATTTTGAACGATGGAAACGGACACAGTACACATATTTTCCCGTAGAATATCGAGTACTTTGAAGGAGATCAAATTAATGTATCCTAAACTTAATCAAGCATAGTTTATATGGTTTTAATCCATATATATGTGGTTAGTGATGATTTTTAAGATCACTACTCTTTTATTTCATAGGAGACTTGAACTGTCATCTATTCTCTGTTATTCCCTCTTTTTTCTAATGTAGGTAGTTAAGGAACAAAAATCTAAGCACACAAGTGAACAAAAAGCTCATCTTCTATTACAGCACAATTTAAAAGTAACGTTTTTACAATGAAATAGAGTGATGTTTGTCAAAATTCATTGTGTTTTTGTTTTACTTATCTGTTGTGTATTGTCTTATTATTTCCACTAATTGAGATTCTTTTACGCTGTTAGTGGCCCAGGAGCCATGACCCTTCTACATTACGCGTCATTTCTCTTCACTTCTCCGATATTTGGCCTGGATCAAAGATTGTATGAAATATGCGTATTCGAAATTCATTCTCTTATTTGACTTATTTAATTCCGTTATTGACTAACACGATTTAAGCCGATGATTATATACGAGGACTGACGATATGTATATATCAATAGCAATCAGAAACGATCTCACTGGTGTCAGATCACGGACCAATAATGTGGTGAGCCCGACGTGATTCGAACACGCAACCTTCTGATCAAACTGGAGTCATTAAACGCTAAATGACCGATAACCCACACAGAATTCTAATCAGTTAACCAAAGTAAAGTATCAATGCAAAACGGTTCTGTAACCAAATGAATGAATGATTTTCTAGCGAAAATCAAAGAGGCATTACCTGACTAGTTAGTTCATAAAATGGAATACAGCTAAGTTAATATTTGTTTCAGGATTAGGGGTTTAATATTAGAATTTAGGAATATTTTCAATTCGCCTATTACACACAATCTGCAAAACCATCATTTGTCTTAACTATCATAGAATACATTAGTTTATTTCCACATTATCTTTATATATTTTTACAGGAACGTATTGCAACTTTGGAAATGCATTTAGAAGAAGCACAAACACGAATTAGAAATCATGAAAATTTACGAAAGGTTATTGATTTTATACCTATGAACTGTATTCACGAACTATAGTCATTGTTCCTTAATAATTCTTATCAAACATTTTGGGATGCATAATTTGTTTGAGTTGGTATGGCGAATCCATTTAGGGGAGTTGAAAAACCTTGATTCTAAACCAACGGTTTACATGGACTCCAGTGTCCTGAAGGAACAAATAGCGTATAAACCAATCGTTGGTCACCGTCTACCATGTGACTGCATCCCCTGACGTTGTTCCACTTCATTGTGGATCAGATTTTTATGTCAAAGACTCCGGATGTGGCCCCCTAAGAAAACTACCTGCTTTGGTCTGGGCACCCGGGTATTATCATAGCCCACACAAAAATCAAGTGACTTGTGTGGCGCATATGTATTCAATGCCCCTTTGTACCAATATTTATGCGTTCAAATAAACTAATTCGTCGTTGAACCTTAAGCGTCAGTTATGAGATTACTTATTGTACACGAATTTTGGATTAATTATACGGGAAAAATACATTCACCTCAATATTTCCTTATAATGTATAAATGGGCAATACAGATCAAACAAATAGAAGTATCTGTTCAACAATCATTTGCTATTAATCCATAATGAACAATCTATCCTTATGTTGAGACATGTTAACTATACTCAAACAGCTTTAGTTAATCATTCTAGTTAGTCCTTTTTCTAATTTATATTGTTATATCTAGAGCTTAGATTCTTATTATAACGCGTACAACTAGAGCACTCGAATGCTAGCACACTTCAAAGTTGCAAATGAAGACAAGTGAAATGAATGCTATTCCAAACAGTTTCAAATGTGGTATAAAACTGTCAGATATTTATAGTTTTTAGTGTAAACAAAATCATCATTATAGTCCTCCAATCCGCATATATGGGGTTATTAGCATTTGTCCAATAGGGGAGCTACACGTGTGGATTCTAGAATATTCTTCCAAAACATGATTGAATAGAATATCTTCGGCTCTTTCTGAGCTTCTTAGGGCTTCCTCGAGTTCATCCATGAAATGTCCTCATATATGTGAAATTTTATTCAATAAAATTCCTTGATTTGTAATAAACATTATCTTGTCTGTTTGTTAATTATAGGAATTGAAACAACAAAAAGCTGAAATGACAGCTCAAGAATCAATTATTGCTGGATTAAAAGCTGAAAGACGTAATTGGAGTGAAGAATTGGCTAAGCAAGGTTAATATTACCATAGTCATTATTTGCTTTTTTTTCTTTTTAATGTGTGATTAATTATTCATTTGTTTTATTATAATGCTTGACAAGTTGAATCGATGCATAATTTCCCATAGACTTCATTGTTCTCTCATTCTTCAAATACTGACGGGTAAGGTAAAAGATATTTGACTGTTCCCTCAACGTTCAAAAGTACTAAACAAACATACTTCAACACTTCAAAGATCAGTACGTCGTATCTATGTGTCATTTTTTGAGAAATAGTAGTAATCAAACGGTAGTTAAAACTAGGTCATGCATAGTATATATGTTTTTTCAAAATTCCCATTGAAGTAGTAATATTAAGCGATATCTGTTCTTCATATTTTAGAAAACCCTTGGTAAATCTTGTTTTACTGAACTTTCAGCTTATAATAACTGAATTTAACTAACATTAAATCTCAGATTCAAAATGAATAGTCAAACAAATTAACGGATGATGGCGCAATTTCGTGGATTGGTTAAAGTTAGACATGAACACCGTTGAATTCCGGCTCAGTAGTCTAGATGTTAAGCGTTTGCGCGCGAAACTAATAGGTTCTGGGTTCGAATCTTGCGTGTGAGATCATGAATACGCACTATTGAGAAGTCCTATTCTAGAACGAAACGGTTGTCCAGTGCTTCCAGGTTTTCCATGGTGGTCTAGCTTTAATCGACTCATGAATTCAACTATTAAATAACAAATATTAATTAAAATCATAACAAATTCTGTTATGATTCCAAGTTAATACGATTAACTTTTAAACTATATGACATAAAATTTCTTTGTGTTAACTTGTGGCCTTCTTCCATAATAATATGTTAGGTAATGATACCGCCAATTAAAGAACAGTGGTTTATCGACTAGACCAACGACACACAAAATGTATTCTCCTCATGGAAACAGTTAGATAATTACTGATTGTTTCATAATAGTTTATATTATCTCATTATTAAGAATCAATAATAATAAATTTTCATCAATCTTTGTTGAAAACTACATCTGTTAGTGGGATATAAATTGGATTAATACATGTTCCATGTACGATTGTGTTGGTGCACTGGATGACTGGATGAGAATTAGTCAATCAGCACTAATCAATACTTGAAGAACACTAGAATCTTTTCATTTATAAATGGTATAAATATACTAACGTTTCTCTCATTACACCTTGTTATTTGGAATATAATCTCTTTCCTATTCAACCGTGTTCTGATTTGGGGACTTGTCTAGTGAATTGATGTACAAGACTATTAAGTAATAGGAATAGCTGGGTCGTGATAAAAGAGAGAATTATAACGACATCTTTCGTGGATTACTTTCTCTATCTGACAAGTCTTAAATGGTATAAAATATGCATCCTGTATATATACCATTACCAAATATAGTCCAAATGTGTATTCTTTCAGGAATAGTCCTCCATTACTTTGATCTTGTTCTTTTAAACGTAAACTTTTATGTTTCAGCTGTTCGAATGTATGTTTTCTTCTACTTTAACATGTGTATTTCTACATTACTACAATAAATACTACTGGCATAATTTTTTTTATGTTAGGATCAGCTTTAGCTCAAGATCGTGGACGATTAGAAGCTAAAATTGAAGCTCAAGAATTAGAGATAGCCAGTCTTAAAAAATCTCTTGAAGTATGTTTCTTCTATTTTAACATAATTTAATATTGACTTTTTATTTATTTATTTAAACATATAAACGTTAGTACTAGGAGGCACTAGATACATTTGCGCCACATAAATCACTCGATTTGTGTAAAGGCTGGGATACTGTCCGTGTGCCCAAACCGAAGCAAGCGGTTTTCTTAGGAGACCACACACGGAGCCTTTGACCTATAGGTCTAATCCATAAGGCAGTGGAAGGACTTCCCTGGCAGTGGTTGTATGCACGTGGCCATTTGAGAGGATTTCGGGAGGTGGGGCTAACTCTCCCCACTCTCGGCCGTAGCAGGGCATTCGAAGGGAAGTTTAACACTATTGATTTTTAATTATTGTTGAAAAATACTTTTCAGATTTTTAGTTGCTTCTATCATGAATTAACGTTAATCTAATCACTAGAAGCAATTACATAATATTTAACAATCGTTTAACATCAATCTGGTATTAGTTGTTTATTTCACATGATTTAACGTTGATTCGTCTAAATCATCCAAAGACGAAAATACACCAGGAGATGTTTTATCCAACCAGCATTGTATAGTAGCTTCTCAGAAAACGAAGGATCATTTGTCATATTTTTTGGTTGAGTAATTACCTATACTATTCTTATGTTTTGTGTGTTTTCAGAAAGCTTTAGAAGTTCGAAATCACATATAAATCTCCTAATACTGAGTCAAGATCCTATTCACATCTCTCACCTTTTCTCTATTGTTCCAGTTGACGTGCAAATTTAGTCTAGTATTAAAGGAAGTATCTATGAAAGACAGCAATAAACGTTCCATTAGTAGACCTATCAGTACTGACTTGGTTTCTTAAAGAAACAGTTTGTATTCTATTGTTCAATTGTGTATTGTCATTGTGATAGGTTATTATAAGCGTACCGATCTACAATAAGCACTGAGTCTATAATCAATCTCACTAAATTTAAACTTAAATTTTATATCAAAGATTTGAAATTCCATAGTTCATTGTTAATAAGTAAGACAATAACTGTTAGTGACTTATCATTAAGTACCAGATGGTTAATCGGTACAATTCTCCATTCATATGTGATATCTTCCGTTACTGGTAAGTTATTTAATATCTTGACTAATAAACAACTGAACATGTAACCATGTTAAATCTCAGTACAAATTGATATCGTCAGAGTATATCAATAATGATTACATCTTCTAATTCGTCTTTAGAATGAAAATGACTCTGTTAAAATCAAGAGTAAAGTAATTGATGACCAAACAGAGACAATATTGAACTTAAAAAAGGTAAGTTTCAGTGAAATTTAAGTAATAGCATGGGTAAACCACCACTGAAAAAATTAGAAGCAATGGACAGTTGTTTCATCTTGATATCAAACTCCTCACCAGTGCCCACCCACACGATCTTCGATCTCATGTGCGAACGCTCAACCTCTAGATCACTGAACACTGGCTATGACTATTCACTAGCACTCCGCAAATTTTCTCTCCTTGTTAGCTTTAAAATGATTAGGGTCCTGGGTTCTATCTCTAGTGACTGAGTTGTGGATACACATTGGTTTAGAGTCTCATACTAAGACAAAACAGCTGTTCATTACTTTCAGGTTTTCAATCGTGGTATTACTTAGATCGATTAGTCATCTCAATAACATTCAACTATCTCTACAACCCCATACTGATAACTATTTATTTTATTAATAGTTAACCATCATATATTATGCGTATCCTTTTTATGAGGGAGCGATGAACGCATGAAGTCACTGAAATGAAAAATGTAATCTAACTGGTGATTTACTCATTGGGAATTCAGCCACTCAATCTCCAGCAAATACATTTCAATAGACAATCACCAATCAACTGATTATATATATATATATATATATATATATATATATATATATATATATATATATATATATATATATATATATATTGTTACATTCTTGTTTATTTTACGGTAGCTTCTACTGTTTGAGAAATACTCATTGGAAAATTGACTATACAACTCTTGTTAAAAGTTAACAACTAGTTAATTTGCGACAAACTTACTGTCAGACTTTTGAAGATAGTCAGTGGAAGTCCTCAAATCTGGATTGTATACTAGTTAGCAATTGTGAGCAAGATAAACCTGAAATCCTTGTAAATCTGCTGCCTTCTCCTCCAAGATTCGAACCCAGTATCATAGACGGACACTATCACTGAACGTATATCATAGTGATATGGAAACCACAGAAAAAAGTTGATAGTTGAGACCTAACTGATATAAAATTACAAGTTGAAGACAAAGAGCTGTTTCTAGTAGAATTTATGTAGTTGGAACTTTGAACATGTTTCATAGCAGTACTTTAGTTACTCTGAAACTAGTACCAATAAAGCTTATAACTTCAGTAAAGGAGACATTCTACTGCGTATTAACGATAAATTAGGGATTGAGGAAAATTATTTCGATATTTTCTTCCAAAAAATGAATATTTCTTCATTTTTATCAGATAATCTGTATTCAACCAACCAAAATCTGTCTAGAGAACGTATAAGAACAAAGAAGAAAATGATCATACCAAATCTGAAGAACGCATGATTGATCTTAGTTCTGTAAATAACGCATGACCGTTCAAAGCTATAGGTACAAGGTTAAAGTCTTAGTGTGAATATTAAGACTGGGATGCAGACACGTCCAGCTAATGATTTTCAAATAGGATAAAATGTGAATCCTGAATTCTACTGTTAGCTACAATTAACTTGATTATTCCGAACATAGTGATCACCAACTTCAGTAATGACTGAAGATGTTTGACTTTGAATTACAGCATGTGAATGCATTATGGATTCTATTTCGTAATAAACCTTGATCACGATCTCTACTGGAAAAGCTTAGAAGTATTGTACAGTGGGATCTTTAAAAATATTCTAGTTAATATCAGAAGGGGCTTTGTTGAGATTGTAGTAATTTCAATAGTTGAGATTATGAGTCAGTTGAAGCTAGACCATCATGGTTAAGCGCTCGCATGCGCGACTGAAGGCCCTTGGTTCGAATCCCGCGAGTGGGATCGTGGATGCGCACTGCTGAGGAAACCTACAATAGGACGAAACGGCCATCTAGTGCTTCCAAGTTTTCCATGGTAATCTAGCTTCAATTGACTCATGATCTCAACTATTGAAATTCTAGTTTATCTTTAAGTGAATAATGTAGTTTAATACAGATTATATTTACTGTTAGAAACTCTTTGCTTTGATTCAAACAGGAATGACTATCACAGTCCTCTATTGTTCTTTCTAACTATATCTAACCCAAAACGTAAATCTTTCTCGGAATATTTATTAGTAGGAGCTAAAGTGTAATACATTAGCCAACCAACTACTGCACATCGATACATTTATAAAACCTTTGAAAGTAGAGAACTTAAATATAATATATATATATATATATATATATATATATATATATATATATATTATAGTTTTGTAGTGAACAAGAACACCAGTGGGGACAATCGAATGTACCTAACACAAAATTACAGGACTTGTTCATAGAATCTAACAATCATAAAGTAAATGCTTAATTTGCAAAATGTCCACCAATTGTCTTAAAATGACTCAGACTTCATTGTTCTTGCATTTTCATACAAATTGCATTCTGTTCCCATTCTTTACTGTTCGATCGTCTTGTCTCTCTGCTGCCAGACCTTCTGTTCACAACTAACATCATATACTACTTATGTCAATATAAGTAGCACACACCGCAGTATAACTAACCAATAGGAATAGCGTCTTCAACAGAAAGAGTTACTTCCATAAAGAATAGATGTCTTGGATTCAACAAAACATGAATGACAAACTGCTTTGTTATAAAAAATAATTTTATTTATTTAGTGTATTCAGGAGAATCAAACTGAAATAAAACGACTACAGAATGAAGGTGTACAAAATCGTCATAATTTAGAAAGTCAATTAAAACAGAAAATTCAAGTCAATACAGAATTGGATGTAAGTTGAATACTTTAAATTGATGTTTATTCACATTTCCTTTGGACTGTTAATCGAATAGGTTTTGATAAATATGAGCCCTTGTTTTTAATGTAAAGAGGTCTATTATCCATTTTCCATCTTCGAGATGATGATCAAAAATTGATTTTATAGTTGAATTCATGAGTTTATTGAAGATAGACCACCATAGAAAACCTGAAAGCACTGGGTTGTCCACTTTCCTCATTTTTTCCCTTTTTCATTGACATTCTTTTAGAGATAAAAATCACCGTATAACTTTCTAGGGGATTATTTCCTACCAGATTTTCATTACAATTAAGGATACGCCGGCAACATAGCACTATTCAGTGAAGACGGTGAGAAAATGCAATCTTTAGACCACCATATACAACAATGCAAATATGTTTCGGATGCGTTTCTCCCCATATAAAATTAAAATGTTGCTTCAGGATTGGTTTGCGTCAACACCTGAAGTAATAATAGGCAGTGAAGTAGTTCACCGCTTTAACCACTTTACTTATCTAGGAATTCTCATTATTGTCTGACAAAATCTCAGTTGACTTTTATGAACTTGAGCCACTCGTAGACTAGACGAGATATCCATTTCCAAAATAAAGAATGAGTTTACTGTGCTGAAGCAGTGTGCATTCAATCATCTCTTGAGGTGAAACTCAAGCTTGAAAGAGGACAAACTGTGTTGGAGCTAACTTGATTGCTTCAGTCAGTCAGTCAGTCAGTCAGTAACAACGTAGAACTTCGTACGTACGTACACCAGTTTGAGTTGCCACACCACCTTAGCACAGAGATGCAGTTGTCGATTCAAATCCCATAGTGGTAGAGTTAATAAGAGTATAAGCAGTAATCGGGAAGATTAGGGTTTGGAGATGTTATTTAAAGAGTATAATCCAGTGAAATAAATTTGGAAAGAGGAAAAAAGGGACATGAAGAATTCAGAAGATTAGAATTTGGGAGAACACAGAGAGTGGATGAACCTGCGCCATTGCAAACGATTTTGAGCCATGTCATTCAGGGTCTCTAACCATTGAAATATATCTTACATCAACTTTAGAAATGAGTCTAAGTTGCTTATACTGAAGAACACTTTTCAGTCCATTATATATTGTTCAAATTCGGTAAATACTGATCTTCTACTCTTCAAATTATATGCTTTTGTAAACCGAACTGTTAAATATAAAATTACATGGTCTCTCCGATGAGTACATGAGTCAAGGTACTAAACAAGTTAGCTATAAGAATGAATGAACAGACAATCAACATATCGGACATGACCACTCAATGCCCTGGTACGCTCAAGAGTGGGGGGAGTCATCTCTCCCTCTCCAAATGCTCTCACAAAGCCATGCGTATACAGCCACTCACAGGGAAGCCCTGCTCACTCCCTTATCGCGACGGCGGTGTTGTTTACGAAATTAAGAGTACCAAAAGCGAATGTCCGGCGCTTTAACCAGGTTGATGGACACGAAGAGTTCACCTAGGTGAGTTGGAAAACCCTGATTCTAAACCAATGGGCTCCAGTATCCTGAAGGAACAAATGGTGTATGAACCAATTATTGGTCACCGGCTACCATGTGACTGCATCTCCTGACGTTGTTCCACTGCCCTGTGGACAAGACCTTTAGGTCGAAGGCTCCGAATGTGACCTTTTAAGAAAACCACCTGCTTCAGTCTGAGCACCCGAACAGTATCACAGCCCAAACACAAATCAAGTAACTTGTGTGGCGCATATGTATTCGGTGCCCGCTTGTATCAATATATATGTGTTCAAATAAATAAATAAATAAAACATGACGACCTTTCTGTTTCTTCTAGCTCTCAAAATGCAAAATGATCATGCGGTACCAGGACAATATGGAGATCATTTAACTTGGAACAGCGATAGGACACCTGAAGAGCCAAATGTATTTCGACAATATAACATTAATATATTTATATGAACATTTCCAGGGCTAAACAGAAACTGATTTCCGATTATGTAAAAGATATATGTGAAAGTTACATTTTAATGGTCCTAATGATTGAAATTCGAGTCATTTTAACATTATTATCAAAATCTCCGATTATTTTACTGAAAAAGTTCGAACTAGTTTGTCAGACGGAATGTTCAAATTATTTTAATCGTTTCATTCGTTGTGATTAATCAAATATAATTTTTATTGATTGATATCATGAACCATCATTGAAAACCTGAAAGCACTGTACGGCCACTTCGTACTATTATGGGACTCCTCCTTGGCAGTGGACATCCACGATACCACCTCGCAGGATTCGAACCCAAGGCCTTGAATGACATGGCTCAAAATCGTTTGCAATGGCGCAGGTGTTCTCCCAAATTCTAATCTCAGTTCTCCTTGTTTCTTTTTTTTCTTTCCAAATTTATTTCACTGGATTATACTCCTTGAATAACATGTTCCAACCCTAATCTTTCGGATTACTGCCTATACTCTTATTACCTCTACGACTACGGGATTTAAATCGATAACTGCATCTCTGTGCTAATATGGTATGGCAACTTGAACTGATGTACATACGTACAAAATTCTACGTTGTTACGGACTCAGTCAGGCAGTCAGCTACAACGTAGGACCAGGCACATGTATGCATCGGTCCAAGTTGCCATACCTCCTTGACACAACAACAAGATGAACACCGGATTCATAAAAGTAGTTAATTCAGAGGTGGTAATATATAAAAGAAAGATTGCATATAAGGAAAAAGGAATTAGTTCGTAGAAAGATATGAAGCGAGTTTAATCTCTTAGTTTAAGGGAAGACAGAGAGTGTATACAACCGACACCATTGTGATCGACTTTGAGCCATGTCAACCAGAGTCTCCAACCATTGGATACGATAGTCACGCGGACCCAACCAAGTAGTCTGCACCTACCAACATGGCTCAGACTAGAAGTTAGTGTCTTCAAGCACTGATGCCACATTTTGGTTTGGCCGCCCCTAATTCTCTTCCAACCATCTCCAACACCGGTTAGCATTGCACATCGTGGTAATCGGTGTTACTGACTGACCTATACTTATCATTTTTATGTGTAGGATTAATCTACTGTAGAATTTTGTAAAATAAAGATTTTATGACTGCACTTATTCTATCTAAATTTCTTCATTTAACTTTTATATTAGGATGAAATAAAACGTCTTAATAAACGTAAAGAAGATTTAAAATTATTGGTCGCGGATTTACAATCAAAAATAGATGAATTACAAGAGCAAAATGAGTAATTTCTTTTATAAAGTTATATGATGATGTTTAATATTATATAGAAAACAATTAGTAATGAGAAGTAGTGAATAGATAATATTATGTATTAGTTGTTGAAAGTACTTTGATGAAGTTTTGTTCTCTGAGCTGGATGGTTTGGTCGTCGAGCTTTCATCGTTCTTCTGAACGACATCATCAACACAAACTTCAGATAGAAATAGTGGTTGAAAGTATCATTTTCATCTTCTAGTCTGTTTGCTCTTTATTGTAGATAAGTTGTTTTGATGTTTATTTATTGTTACAGTATTGAAAAGGATCCATCTTTTATTCTGTACAAGATGATTTGTGAGGATTCTGTTATAACTTTAAGCCTGACTAATTATCATGTGATTTATTCGCCATTGTGCAAAACCAACGACGTTCAATCGGTATGAACAGCCTAGCATCCCCTTATTAAACCTTTGTTCGCCTAGCTTGTTCAGTTTAGTTCAGAATGTTAATACCAGCTTCCACTATGCGAACTATTTATTTCAAACATACTTGACTTATATACCAGGCAAACAGACAACATCACACCTTAAAATAGGAAATATCATTTGTACAAGTTCAAGCCAAAAAGTGGCTGTGAACGTGGGAGACGGTAGTTTATAAGCCGAACATAATTTAGGAACAGTAAATCGTATAATAATAATCTATAAGTCAAAATGAAGCTTATAATAAGGAGAATATAGATATACATAATCTAGTTACTGAATAGCTATACAATAAGAATAAATATAGAATATTAGTCCATTAATAAGTCTCGGAAGTTACCCGTAATTTAATCTTCACTATGATATAACACCTCCCCTTTTTTGAAGATTCGAAGTTTAGATCCTGATTTTTTAAAAATATCTGTAACTTTAAATTCTTTCACATTGTCACCTCCCACGAAATAATGTTGGATCCTTATATCACCAAGTTACAATTAATATGACTCTATTTAGGATATATTTCTCGTATTGAATAGAGAATCCGATAGAAATTATTAGATGGTGGTAAAGGACATTTGATTTGAGGTCATCAGGGTTTGATTCTTCTGAAACATAACAAACTCACTGTACTGATGAATCCCAGAACAAAAAATAGTTCTCATATACTGACAGTTGAAAAGGCTGTTTTATCTCATAGAATCCAAGTTATATTTTTTATACAAAGTTTTCTCAACCGGTATTTTACAGCCCACACTTTGCTATTAAACCAATGTACAATATTTAAGCTCTTGTTTACTTGAGAATGAAACGGATTAATTTTCTTTTATATCTCTACTTGTTTAATATGTAAACTCAATTGAATGGTGAGTCTTCATCTTTATCTTTATGATTTCTTCTGTCCAATATATTTTCGCATAACTTGAAATAATTTTATCACTGATGGTTTGTTTGTTGTTAATGAATATGTTACAGCAACAGTTATCACTTGTGACGTATCAGTACCATGTGATGGATGTATATTCTTATTGATTATGTTGTTTTATATTATACGACAACATACTGAAATATCTAATTATTTTAGTCTTTATTCAAAGCTTCGGTCTGGGCGCACCCAAGCAGTATCCCAGCCCTCATGCAAATCGAATGATTTATGTCGCGCATATCTGTTTGGCGCCTCCTTAAACCAATGTTTATGAGTTGGAATAAAACAATAAAGCATAAAAGCTCCTTCGTTATCTTTCAACTTCTTTCTCCTAACTCGTGTGCATTCTATATGGTTGATTTATTATTGTGTACTAGTCATCAATCTGTCTAGACTCATTTAAACCAGTACTGTATTAGAAGTAGTTCTCAGTATTTTTTTGCTTTGTATTCACTAATTACAAATTGTGACAGTAGTAGTGTTTGATGATCACTAATATTTTATTTAGTCCAACATGACATTTCCTAGTTTTATAATTCAGCTAATTTTGTAGAAAATGCTATCCGCGTATATTGTTCAATTTAGAATGATTTTCTAAATAAGGCTAATCTCTTTTTTTACACAGATTATCACTGAAGTACAATGAAAGCTTAGAGTTGGGATGAATCTGATGATGTCTGTACTCAAATCTACAACAATATGCAACCAGAATTAGTCTGCATTACGACAATACTTTTTTTAATTGAAATATTAACCAACGTAGAGAAAATGATATCTATTCTCCTTTGATATACACATGTCATCAAAATAGACAACAAACCTTATGAAACATTTGAATAATTCATGTGAAACTAAAACGTTGTAAGAATGATCAGTGACTTGGTTGTTAAACCATCTAACCGTTAATCAACAGACCACAAGTTTAAAGGCTAGACTAACGACTTCATTTTAGGAAATAGTATCACTAACTCTCATTCAACAAACAGTGTGGCTTAAAACCGAGTAGATAGACTTACAAACGTTAAATGAGTACCACAACAATAATAGAACAATATAACGAGTTTACTATTGAATCAAGGATATCAGCTCGAACAAAAATGTTAACTATATATGTATGTACTGCTTGATAACAAATTCCTGCTTCGGTTTGGGCACCCGGGCAGTATCACAGTCCTCACACATATCGAATGAGATTTGTGTGGCGCATATGTATTTGTTGCCTCTTTGTACCAATATCTATGTGTTGAAATAAATAAATAATGATAACAAATTCGTTGAAAAGAGATCCCATCGCCGAACTACGTGCTTTAAATGTTCAAAAAGGGGAATTATATACCAACCGGAAATAAGTGATGAACTTACATCTGTTTAGTGTTGTTCACCATAAAAACCTGTCTAACCTTTTGACTTTATAATTTATAGGACGATAAACAAACCATACCTATCCCTAATCAACCATTCTAAGTTATTAGTTGTTTCTAGCTAATGTTGTCCAATGATAAGTTCTTTTCGACGTTTACATCTTTCTAAATTCCTTGAAAATACAGTATTTCCTTTCGGATTTTTTTAAACCATAGATCTATGTCACAGCGTTGGCGCGATCGTACAAGTTTAATCGATAAATTAGAAAAACAAGTAGAACAAATGCGTCATAACTGGGATGAAGAACAAAAAGTTCTTATTGACGAACGAGATACAGCACGAAAAGAAATCAGGTGAGTTTATTTCATATATTTTGACTGGATTCTTGTATACGTTTTAGTTAGAATTACGTATTTTATCATGTAAAATAAACTGCGTCCCCAAAGCGAACCTACATGTATATACAGAACCGATGGACGTTAGAAATGTAAACCAACCATCAGACACATTGATGCGTTATTTAAACCAGGAATTATACAGGAATCCGCTGTTAAATTAGTCATTATGACCCTCTTGGCAGTGTTAAGAACATTCTCACAGGAGAGTATTACGAAAGTGTCTTGGCATAACGAAATTTAATCTAAATTCTTTTCTTTTTTATCTTCATTTCTTCGCCAGCAAAATACACACCGGACGCTTACTTATTTGATAAATATGTTAGTTTGCCTATTATTTTAAACAAACTATTTCCATCGATGCACACATGTCACTTAATTTATGTTCTTTTTTACAAGTACATTACATTCACAAATGCAAGCTATGGACGAGAGATTTCGTCAACAGCTATCGTCTACTGAAGAAATGAACGATTTGGCAATGAACCGTGTGAAGAATGAAGCAGAACAATTACGTATAGCTTGTGAAACACGTGTAGCTGAAGTAAGTTCACTTGTTCCTAAGGGAAAACTTCGGCTTAGAATATGGGAAAAGGTCAGATTGTTTTAACAATTTCTCGAGGATTTCTCCGTAGTTTAAAATATAAATATTTAAATTATATCATCAACTCGACTACGTTTTCTGATTTTGGAACACTTGAAGTTAACATCTATTCAGATTAAACAGCAGATAGAAACAACTTACTAAGTACAAGTCTGTGCACTCGACTTTAAGCTACACTTAAGAAGTGAATGTTGATGACATTTAGTCAGTTGCAACGTAGGACTAGGCACATATATGCGTCATTAGCACAACAAGATGAACACCAAATTCATAGTAGTTACTTCAAAGGCAGTAATATATGAAAGATTGCATATGAGGATGATTGCTTGCACCAAATTAGGTGAAGTAGCACCTTAACGGAGTACTTTAATCCTAAGAATTAAACAATACCATAACTAGTTTTCCACTGTGTATGAAAACTGACCACTTCTTATGAATTCAAGAGTAATGTTGAATTTTTTTTAAATAACAAATTGAAAAGAGCAAGAACAAAGATTCTAGCAGAATAGCATGAATTCATTTTATTTCGTAGGTTCTCGTCAGCTGCTTACAACCTGTGATATTTAAAATCATAATTACATAATGGGTTTAAATTGCTTACATGAGAGGGTTTATGTTTAAGAAATATTCGTTAAGTATGATATGGGTGTAAATGAAATTAATAGGCTGAATATTGTAAATATATACCTAATGTGAAAGAATATTCTAGAGCATTAATTGTGACAACAGTTCAAAGGGGTAGAAACAATTGATTACATAATGAATAAACATTGATAGGAACATAGTGAGTAGAGTTCAGTTGAAAGACTATTAATTTTTTTTTAAAGATAGTTGAAAAAATAAAATCAATGACGTAATAAATATAAAAGATAAAATTAAAAATAAAAAATTTAAAAAAATTTTTATGCTGCAGCGGAAGAATATTTGTCACCAAGGCAGGGAAAGATTAACAATCATCTCCGTCTGAACACATAAATCAGGTTTTTGGCGCCTGATAGCAACTGCTTTAGCAAACTTCAGAAGACTGGAGTTTGGCTGCTTACTAATAACTTTGAATGATTGTAGGGTGTCAACCTGATGGCCTGTGTCAAGCAGATGTTTAGTGATTGCGCTACTAAGAGTCTTTCTTTCTCTTGTTCTGAGGTTTTTTGGAACATGTTCAAAAAACTGAGATATGCCCTCCTTTTTGTTCGACCAATGTAGCTGCTTTGGCAGGTACATGTAAATTTATAAATACAATTGGCGGTAACATGAAAAGGATGCTTATTAACCTTTGATTGAGTTAATGAACATGTTGTTTTATAAAGAATTTGAAGTTTGGCCGCCGGATAGGTTCTGGCTAGTGCAGTATTCAGTCTCCTGTTGATTGTGTTTGAAACCTCGTCACCTTTGAAGTTTAGACTTATAGTTATTGGTTTTTTATTGACAGTAATTACTTCAGTATTATTTTCTTTACGCTTTTTATATTTTTCAATAAACTTTTGCGGGTAATAGTTGTCTCGTAGGCATTTTTGTAAGTTCATCAATTCTTCTTCCAGCTTATCAGTGGTACAAATCTTTTCTGCCCTATAAAATAGTGTTTTAACTAGTGCCTTCTTGTAGCTGAGTGGACAAAAACTATTGAAATTCAGGTAAAGGCCATTCCAAGTACTTTTTCGACAAAGCGAACGTTGGACTGTCCCGTCTCTCCTACGTTTTATAGCAACAACAAGAAAGTTGAACATGTTCCACTTCCTGCCAAAGCAGCTACATTGGCCGAACAAAAAGGAGGGCATATCTCAGTTTTTTGAACATGTTCCAAAAAACCTCAGAACAAGAGAAAGAAAGACTCTTAGTAGCGCAATCACTAAACATCTGCTTGACACAGGCCATCAGGTTGACACCCTACAATCATTCAAAGTTATTAGTAAGCAGCCAAACTCCAGTCTTCTGAAGTTTGCTAAAGCAGTTGCTATCAGGCGCCAAAAACCTGATTTATGTGTTCAGACGGAGATGATTGTTAATCTTTCCCTGCCTTGGTGACAAATATTCTTCCGCTGCAGCATAAAAATTTTTTTAAATTTTTTATTTTTAATTTTATCTTTTATATTTATTACGTCATTGATTTTATTTTTTCAACTATCTTTAAAAAAAAATTAATAGTCTTTCAACTGAACTCTACTCACTATGTTCCTATCAATGTTTATTCATTATGTAATCAATTGTTTCTACCCCTTTGAACTGTTGTCACAATTAATGCTCTAGAATATTCTTTCACATTAGGTATATATTTACAATATTCAGCCTATTAATTTCATTTACACCCATGTCATACTTAACGAATATTTCTTAAACATAAACCCTCTCATGTAAGCAATTTAAACCCATTATGTAATTATGATTTTAAATATCACAGGTTGTAAGCAGCTGACGAGAACCTACGAAATAAAATGAATTCATGCTATTCTGCTAGAATCTTTGTTCTTGCTCTTTTCAAAATGATAAAGGGAACTATGTGTATGAAATAACATATTATTTGGATATAAGTATCACCCAAAACAATAGGACAGATTGGAGGAAAGAACCAGTATCAAGATTAAGTAAACTGACTGACTAAATAACTTTACAGAAAAAAGGTTTGGACGTACAAAACCAGTCGTGGGTTCTAAATTATAATCAGAGTGAAAATAATAACTAGGAACAGTATCTTTAAAGACAAAAGTCAATTTTCCAACTATGAATACTTAAAACTTACATAGCTTTGTGAAGTGAATGATCAACAAATCTTAAGTATTTCTAGACATAGGTTGATTAGATTAAATAATAGTCCCTTATCCTTATAAAGCCATGCAGGAATGAACTCTTGCATAAAAGATAAAGGAAAACTCTGGCTATGGTTGATATGTGTAGCTCCAGAGAAGGTTTAAATGTATACAGCGGTGTTTCAAATGGAGTACATCTTTTACAGAACATATAAGGTTAATTGAAGCTTTGCTCCAGAAGATAATATTTATCACATTTATTTTTTAACTGAACAGATGATTTTATTTTTAGTTAGATTATCAAGGATCTTAATATTGAACTCCAGAATACGATATTTAATTCCTCGGACATTATAATTCCTTATTTTAGTCTCTAAAAGTGTAATAGAACAAACTGAACCAACACAATTTTAGGGTGAACTCTATATTTCGTAATTTTAATTTTCTTCGAACATCTAGAGCTAATTTGACAGTAGTTTTATCATGTTGACAAGAAAATTCTTTACTTTCATTCTACTTTTAAACAGGTGGAATCAGAAATGCGTACAATTCTTCTAGAAGCAGAAAATTCAAGAAAAGCTACACAAGAAAGACTTAGATGTATATCAGCAGCATTATGTGCTCCAATCTCACCGTACAGCAAAATCCATTGCATTAACACCTAACTGGTGTTTTTTTTTAAAATACTGAGGGGAAAAACACTGCGAACGGATTCACAAAACTACATGAATCTTTGGCTTGAAAAAATGCTGGACTGATTGAAATTAGTTTGTTAAAACAGTACTTAAAAATTCCTTTTTGGATTGATTCATCTTTATGGTTCGGTTGTGCGATTTGTTTTCTGCTATTTTTAAACAACACTATTTACCTCATATGTAAATAACTGGCGGATAACTAAAAGTGTATATAAATATCCAGTTTATTAATTGTAGACTTTCAGTCAGTCAGTAACAACATAGAACTTCGTACGTACGTACATCAGTTCGAGTTGCCAAACCACATTAGCACGGAGATACAATAGTCGATTCAAATCACATAGTGGCAGAAGTAGTAAAAGTATAAGCAGTTTTCGGGAAGACTAGGGTCTGAAGATGTTATTTAAAGAGTATAATCAAGTGAAATAAATTTGGAAAGCGAAAAAGAGACAAGGAGGATTCAGGAGATTAGAATTTGGGAGAACACAGAGAGTGGTTGCACCTGCGCCAATGCAAACGATTCCGAGCAATGTCTTTCAGGGTCTCTAACCATCGGTTGCTATCATCTCGCAATCCCCAACCAGTCAGTCTACACCTACCAAAATGGCTCAGTCCACTTGTCGGTAACTTCATGGACTTGTGCCATGTTTTGGTCAGACCGCCCCTACCTTTCTTCCGACCTACTCCTATACCACTGGACATCGCACGTCGAGGCGGTCGGTTGTTGGGCATACGTAACACGTGTCCCAGCCATCTCAACTGATGAAGTTTCACTACTTCATCAATTGATTTGCCATCCTTACCTAGTACCCGTTTCCTAACAACTGCGTTACTTACTCGGTGGTCCCAGGATATACGGTCAATGTTTCGAAGACGCCTATGATCAAATACTAGTAACCTACGGATATCCTCTACTCTTACCAGCCATGTTTCACTGCCATAAAGTAGGACGGAACGAACTGCTGCGCAGTAAACACATCCTTTGTTTGATAGACGGATATTTCGCCTACGCCATAAATGATGCAAGTTGGCAAAAGCTAGTCGAGCCAACTTGCGTCATTATAGACTTTGATGGGTCGGAGACCTAAAGATCATTCTTAATACAAATTATTGGTTGAGAAAACACCAAAACAAACGTTAATTAACGTAGTCTCTTGTGCAGTATAAATGCTATTTCTAACTTATGAATACTGGAAAGACTAATTTGTACTAATGCAACGGCCTTGTTCGAATAGTGGATGCTTCAGTAAGTAGTTTGGAGCGTGGTTTCCGGTAGTTGAAAATAGCACAAATTTGAAACGCTAGCATTGGTGGGATGTGAAGGAAAGCGTGGCGAAGAAATATCCCTTAGCACTCAGAAATTACAACTACCCGCATATACTGTTGATACACGTGGACACGATAAGATTTAATAGCGTACTATGATCCATTAGCCGGTTGTAACATGAGAACTAATTCTTATTGAGTTATAGAACTACCAGTTAAACAATACTCAAATTACTTGTCAAGTTTCATTTACTTTAAGATAAGTTGACGTCAACGAATAACATTAGCGATGATAGGATCACATGGCCAACCAGTGCTATATGACCGCGATAGACGAAGCTGACAGAAGTAAATCGACGAAAACCCCGAGGTGATTAAGGTACACAGCAACTAAGTATGCGATTTGGCAGACACTAGATAACATTTAAAACCAGAAAACTTGAGCGAACAAATTGTTTCCATGAATTCGCTACCAACTTCGGTAATGTTAGGCCCATAATTATTGGGTCGAATGTATGAAGCCATTCAAGCCTGCATCGTGTAGAGTTGCAAGCTCACTAGATTCATCAGCACAAACTTCAGGTAGACGTGCTTATGATGTCGTCCAGAAAAACGGTGAGAACTCCACGACCATACTATCCAGCTCAGAAAACAAAACATCATCAAGATAATACGAGCTACAAACCCCCCACCATCTCACTAGATTTAGTTTGAGAAAACCAGAATGAAGCTTCTAAATTACGTCAATACCCAAAACATTTTCACTACGGACCGAAAAGAGGCAGTGACAGGATATCATCAACTATCCACAGTCAAATACATTAGTACAAAACAAATAAATATCGGAAATACATCCCGTTCCTTATAAGTCACAACGATGTGGCAGCGCATCCTACAGTATACGCGGAATTTATTTCAACCCCGGTAATCCTTTAGTTATATGAAACACTCACAAGTACCATGCAGTTTTGTTGTCGAATATATTAACGATTGCTTTCTTTACTTCGACTACCTGCGTCACCTAAATCTGTTGGTGCTAGAATACATACAACAGCCAAAAGTTTGTACGTTGTGACAAAAAAACCGATGAAAAGTGAATTGGCAAGCGATACCTATACCTAACAAAGTAAGCCAGTAAATTTTTAATAAGCCCTTTTGAAATGGTTACGCAGCGTATTTAGTCTACCTACCTATCAACATACGCAGAAGGTGCCTTGTCAAAAACATATAAATGTCATCTACTTCAGGATCAATAACTTATATTGAGTGTATTGACAAGAAACTTCCGAGCCAAGTTAAACCATACATTTATTCTCAGGACTGTACAGAATTAAGAGTCTTTCTTCGTTTTCTTTGCTTTAGTTCCTCGAATCTTCTTGGCTTTATTCTTTCTTTCCTTCTTTAACTTTCTTCCTTTTGGTGGAATTGTCACTAGTTTATTCTACAAAATTTCGCTTGATAATACGTTGTCTTACCCTAGCAAGACGATATTTCATTTCGAACTTCTTAGCATGATCCAGAGAATCGTAAACAAGAGCAAAGCCTGTTGACTTGCCACCTCCGAACTGCGTCCGGAAACCATACGCGAAAACGACATCTGGGGAAGTTTTATATGTTTTAGCAAGCTTTTCTCGAATTTCATTTCTTGAAAGGACGCAACGTCCAGGGTGTAAAATGTCAACGACCATCTGCTTGCGACATAGCAAGCGATTAGACATAAACTTTCTCGTTCGGATTAAGGTGTTTTCACTCTGCACAAAGAAAAATTAGGAATCAATTGATGTCCCAAACAGGGCCATGAACGGTACGACCCAACCTACCATGTTTAGCAACCACGGTTGCCTATCAAATGTGCCACCACGAAAACATAACTGTTCAAACAAACAGGAGTTTTTGAATGATATGTTACTCGCTACTTGTTAACCACGTCATAATTCGTGCTCATAAGAACTCGTTATAGTAACTACGTGACTTCGACAGGGGATTTACACTAACAAATAGCATAATGCCAATTTATTTTCCTCAATATCTGATGTCTTTATGTCGGTGCTGTATTGAAATAATCTATAAACTAACTAAAAGTATATCTGGTGGTTATTTCCCTCGTCATGTTGAGGAAGACAAACTTTTAGCAATCTGATTTTCGAGCCAACCACTCGCTTTTGAATGACTCTAATAAAAGGTAATAAAACCAGGCTTCAGTTTCATTTTTCAGCTTCCGTTTGGGAAGGACAGGAGGACTGATGGCCTGTGTTAGTCCTGTTAATGGTGGTCCCTCAGGTGATCCAACTTTCTTTTGAAAGAGTCGACGGATGAAGCCTCAACCACGTGCTGAGGTAATGAGTTCCACTCGTTGATGATTCGATGGGAAAGTCGATAGTCAGCTGACAATTAATTTGTTCTTGACTTGTGAACTTTTTTGGAGTGTCCTCGTAGATTCTCTGTTTTGAAAAACAAGAAAAATGAGGGCATATCAGGTGCAAATTTGGCACTAAGCAATATGAAAACTGTAATCAGGTCGCCTCTAGTTCTGCGATTTGACAACGGGAAAAGGTTCAGCTTGACCAGTCGAGCTTTATACGGAAGCTTCGCTATTCCGGGTGAAGCTCAACATCGTGTCATAACGACCGCAACATTATGCTTGGCAGTTGAGAAATTCACTATCAAAATGTAACTGTAGATCAATAAAGTACCTCGCTTTTAACGCACGCCTCGTACTCCTCACTAGGCGAATTCATCGATATCTTGGACGGCTGACCACTTTATGTCATTTGGTTTACTAAAATTCACCAAGGTCATTGATGGTTGAGCAATCACGTCATTTGCACTCAACCCCAGTAAGCTAAAATATGGATTCGTGGTTTCAAACGACAACTAAACAACTTTATTCGCTGCTTCTCTCACATACTATGGCTTTCCACACTGCCTTCTGCTTTATTTTGCTCATCGTATTATAAGCTTATTGCTTGATGCTCACATGCGTCGTCCTAGGGTAGTAATGACAAGCACTAAAATTCGGGGAAATTAAGCTTGTGATACAAGTAACTATTAACTTAGGTTAAACTAAGGCATAATGGTTGATTAATAAACACCATAAACTTCATATATCCGCGTTTGTGAATTCGGCCATTAACCTAGTGACATCGAGTCCACGTTCATCACATTTTCAGCATGTATAAAAACGCTGCTATTTTTCGTTGACATGGTAGCATACATCCGAACTGGAGTAATCATTCAAATTCTGTCTAACTTGGTGCATTTTACTCGAGATAAGCTGTACAGCTCTAAACGGTAAACTAAACAATAAGTGACTGACTATTTTTGCGTCACAAATACCGATCAGACCATGTAACCCGTTATAAGATTCTGGTTCACCATACTTATTTTGTGAGAAAATGCGAAGACGTAAACTATTCAAAACACGAGGTGTGTTTTCGCGTGTTTTCGCCACACCAAAGATTCGTCAGCATTAGATAGGTCAATTCATATCGATCCTTCAACACTACCATATATCACTATTGGAAACTTACGGTCTTAAAATACGGTGGGTACAATCGATATAACTGTCAAAACAGATCGCTTCCAACAATTGCCTGGCATAATTATCCATGAATGAAGTGTTGTTTCCTGGTGATTATTATCTAACAGATGATTTCCGTACGTATATCGACCGTTCATATACTCTACGATTTACGGTCTCTTCTGTTTAATTGATGGTCTGACATAAACATTCGCGCGAATAGTCAGTTTACACAGTCGAAAGTGTCACTTGAAAACTGAAAATGAAATTCTCGCGTCTAATCCAAAACTGGACTCGTTTCCTACCAATATCACTGGCATAAGTTCAAAGTTAAACTCTTGATGTTTTATGTTCTTTTCGATATTTTCTACTTCGGTTATCGAACAGATGTTCAGCACTCACTGTTTATTGTTCTGCAGAAAGAACTTAAGCGTGGGTGAGTACTGTAGGGTCAATAAAATTTCACTTGGTCCTAATCAGTGCATCTGGCGGTTCACTGATCCTCTTTACGTTCAAGGGCGACAAGCGCTCATCAATCATTTGAACAACATGGACTTGTCCATGAGGTAACAGTCGCACTGTTTCTTGTTTCCATTCTTACCAGTAAAATCGTTAACTTCGCTTTAGCCATAATAGCTGGATATGACGCAATATTAGTTCAAGTTATTTTTAGCCTCGAGGTGTATCTTCGACGTAATATAGGAGGTCACACAAATCCCGTGAAACTCGGGTTGGCACCCAATCATGGGGACAGATTGCCTACGTTGGTCGTCTGCATGACAACTTGCAGCAAAACAGTGAAAAGTACAGTAAAAAAGAGATAGATGTCTCAAGTCCGCCTTCAAGTTTTGTGTAAATTTGCGCAAAAGTAACTATACGTACACAATTCAGTAGTGTAATTTGTTGCCTCATGTGTAAATGTGAAGTTATCCTTTATGATCCTGTTACATTTAAGGTTGGATGGTTAAGGGCTGGCCGAAAATATCTGAGTAGCGTCGAAACGTTGTGCCTCGAGTATTCATTTACCTCCTTATTTTGTGTATGAATTATATTTTCCATTATTTATATTGAATGGTGAAAATTTTTAGGGTTTAATAAACATAATCTTGTGCTCCAGCTGTTCTATTTGATTGTCTGAATGAAGAACTTGTCAGGCACCAGTCTGGTTTTCTCTATAGGTAAAACTAATGGTATCTACCGGTGTAGAAATCCTTTCTGATGTATGTTTCGGTGAGCTTCAGATTCTAGGTGAGACTGTTACTATCCATTCTTCATTGTAGTTTTTTTCTGCCTTACTTTTATACCGAATATCTACTATTTTCATGGACTACATCAAACTTGTTCTACTTAACATCTTATGTACTCCATCTATAATATTTATTCGTTTCTCCTTTAAACTTTGTCGCTTGGACTGAGAGAAGTTATGAACTTTCTGGGGGATTAAAAAACTTTTTCGGCAATGGAAGTATTTAATTTTGTAACGAGTAATTAGTGTTTCATTTCTCAGTAATTTTGTTCTTGATACTTTTGTAGAGTTGAATATTGATTTTGAATAAATTGTCTGTAACCTATCTAAAAACGACAGGATAATAATCTAGCGTTAATAAAATCTTTATTTTTTGGAACTGGTAATAATCTTGAGTCTTTTATCAACTTGTCTGCTCGATCTAACTTAGATCATTGAGTTTGTTGAACATTTGTTGGCTGAAAAACCGCGTGATGATTTTTATTTAGATAATAATAAACATTCAGTTTGACAAATTCACTACTTTACCCGGATGTTGTCCTTACTTCACCAATCCTTGCCTTTACATCTGCATCGAATCCTATTTGTTCAATGATGATGCTCTCCAGGCACGTGAGAAATTACAACAATCCCAGAGTTTCTCCATCAAGTGTGATTGGGTTGGTGTTCTCCGTGTTGCATTTGAGGATCTCGCTTTTTCCTTTATGTATGTTAAGGTCTACTGATGAAGAGGCTGCTACAACACAGGTTGTCTTGATCTGCATTTGTTTGTATATGGAATAGAAGGGTCAGGATATGTGCGAAGTTCATATCATCTCGTTGAACCCAATCTGTCCATTTCATTTCATTATTCCCTTGAAATGTGGAGGTCTTCCCAGTCCAGTCAAACACCGGAAGAAAAAAAAGAGAGAGTAGGCGGCCGTGTCTAACTACGATCCCTAATTGGAATGCGCCAGTCAGATGCCTTTCATGCACGACTTTGCAGTGTAGTCCGTCGTATGAATTCCGTATGATGTTGACGATCTTTTCAGGCACTCCGTAGTTTTGAAAAAGTTTCCATAATGTTCTCCTTTCCCCACTGTCAAACGTTATCTCATTATCAAGAACGTTGATGTGTAGTGACGAGTTCCACTCAACTGATTGTTCAACATTGATGCGTAGTGCCGCAATTTGGTCCGTTCACGATAGAGCCTTACGGAATCCAATCTGTTGAGTTCAAAATTGTATGTCTACTCAATCTTTCGTCCGGTTCAGCAGCACTGTTGAAAGCCTTTCCTGGTACTGACAGTAATGTGGTGCCTGTGTCGTTCTCACATTTGCTCAGATTTTTCTTTGGTATCATGATGAGGTGTCCTACTTCGTGGTTTGTCGGTACTTGTTCTTCCTCCCAAACCCTCCTGAATAGAACGCGGAGCATGTTTGCGATTATTTCAATGTCTGACTTCAATGCTTCAAGAGTTCCTCAAAGTGTTCTACCCATGTATTCCTCTATTCTTGAATCTCAGGGACTGACTTACTTTGTTTATCCTTGAGCGGTCTCTCTGGTTTACTATATTTTCCTACCAGTTTCTTCATCGTGTCATATAATTACGCCGGGCTTTTTCCGCTTCTTCCATGGTCGTTGCCAGGTCTTCCACGAATCTCTGCTTGTCAGCTCTAAAGCTCTTCTTCACTTGCTTGCTTCTGTATACTCAGCTTGTGCCTTGACTTTCTCAGTTCTTGTTTCGTTGTTGTTAATTGCTGTTTTCTTGTTCCTCATTTCATGAATCTTGCCCAGGGTTTCGAGGGAGATCCATTCCTTGGGATGATGCTCCTTGCGACCCAGCACCTCGTGGCACGTTGAAGTTAATGCTTCCGTGATCCCTTGTCAATTGTCCTCCATAGCAGTTCCTTCTTCTTTCAGTGGATCCTGTAAGGCTTGGAACCTGTTGTTGAGAGTTATCTCGAATTCGTTGAGT
The DNA here is from genome assembly GCA_944470365.2 of Schistosoma intercalatum. Lineage (NCBI taxonomy): Eukaryota > Metazoa > Platyhelminthes > Trematoda > Strigeidida > Schistosomatidae > Schistosoma > Schistosoma intercalatum. Next base: position 5,033,341 of record OX103729.1, on the reverse strand, counting down.
TTGTCAGTGTCTTGAAGGAAGACTGTATTGAACCTTTGTAATGCCGTTTCCACAGTTATCAGGTGTTCCATTAGCTTCAGTTCCATCTTGACCCCAACCAGGTGGTGGTTAGCTCCTCTCCTGGTTTTCACATCTTCCATTGACCTTGTGAATTTTTTACGGGTGCAAATGTGATATATCTGATACTTCGTGGTGCGATCCCGTAAGACCCATGTAGCTTAGTGTATGCATTTGTGTGGAAATATTTTGCCGCCTATAAACAATTTGTTGGTTGCACATAAATTCAAAAATCACTCCCCACTTCCGTTTCTCTCTCCCAGTCTATCTCGTCCCATGGTATCTTCATATCCGGTGTTGTCCGTTCCAAAAATGCCGTTCAGGTCTCTCATCAGGATGATCAGGTCTTTCCCTGAGCACTTCGCCATGATCGATTGCAGCCTCGAATAGAACTGATCTTTATCATCTTCACTGCTACCATTGGTGGGTGCATAACACTGGATAACATTAATAGTAATTTCTTCCTTTGTTTTGAAGGATGCTTTGATGATTAAGGATCCATGAAATTCTTATCCTGTAAATGCTTTACGTGCCTCTTCGGATAGGATCAGAGCAGCTCTTTGAGTGTGCTGAGCCTTTTCTTCTTCGTGAATTTACCCTTCTCTGTCCATCTTGAGTTCAATGGGTCCCACTTATTTCGAGAACCACCGAGTTGTAACTCCTCATTTCCGTAGCTATTCGACTGGTCCTCCAGGTCTTCCACATTGTCTGAACATTTCATATACTTATATTACATGTTGCTGTGGTCGCTGAAAGAGGCATCGCCTAATGCTTTCTGTAGAATCTCGGCTTTCATCATGAGGCATCATAATTCTTCTGAATGAATATCTTTCAACTCTCAAGTTAGAGTTTGAATGTTTGAAATGTTTATCCTAGTAATGGCTTTTTTGCAAGGTTGCCTTCTACGGGGTGGTGTTGATGACCCCATCCGCAACCCTCTCTCTTTACTTAAGCTTGGGACCGTGAGTAACCATAGATGTGCTACATGAGGAATTGCGGCACCACTCACTCACCAGCATTTGACGATATCATTTTTCCGACTATCTCTACTCTGACTTCGGAATTGTTTAGATGGTCGGAATTTCTGAGCGAGATTCCAGAGACGTCATTCTACTCGGAGAGCGATAGAATAAGAAGCATCGGTTGGGACGAAACCTTGTTAGGGCATCTTCTTTTATATGTAGTTGACAATCCCTTCCAAGAAATTTGCATTTCCCGGCTTTCACTTAGGTTGATGACTAGAAAGTGTTACTAGTTATGTATTTTTCGGAAAATTTGCAGAAGTCTTAAGTGGTTTGACTTTGCAGAGTGTGTATATGAGATACTGCAAGGTTTGTGAAATATCACTAGGCCCCTGAAAAAATGTCTTGAGGGCTTATATTAACCCTACTGTAGGAGACCGACTGATGAACGTTAAGTTGTATAGTGACACTATCCAAGGAAAATAAAGGCAAATTAATATTGATTTATTGATGAAATTGGGCTGAGACTTTACCCAGCCTATCTGTATGGCATCATTTTCTTCATTTAAACACTGATAGTGACCGTGAATCCCTCTTTCAGGAATACTCTGTCATCAACTCTTGCACCCTAGAAACTAGATTAACTATCTCAACATTCTTCGATTACTGATTTTCTAGAGCCTAGATGGTACATGTTTGATTTTTGTTAGTAACTCAGGACGCCAGTCTTAACTGTGCTGAAGACATAGCTAAAGTTCGACCTCTATAGAAAGTTAGTGACGCATGCTTACATCCGAATTTTTTTCAGGGCTGTCTAGATCACACATTCGATTAAATTTTTATCTACTCAACACACTCGATTGGTTGCTCTTACCTGCATCAGCTGAGAAATAAGCGGGATCTTCAACCACTACCTAACGAGGGAGTAAAATGCACTGCTGTTTCCTGTGAAACGGTTCTTAGTCACAAAACATCGTCAATAAATGTAAAAGTCGTGTATTTTCCATCGCGTTTAGACCAAAAGTGTCTTCAGAACACTGTTTGTATGTTTTGAAGCAGAGTAAAAACGTGTTGAAGCGAGGATCATAATAATGATCAGATGTAGCAAATCAGTTGGTGAGGTAGTGGATCTATGAAGTCCGGAGTGATTAGAACACATATTTTACTAATATTTGACCATCTAATAATTTTATTCCTAATTTTTTCCGGTTTTAAAGAAGGTAAAGAGCACTATTCACTTAGGTTATTTATTTACTTTGAATAAACGGTCTACCTTTAGTCACAAAACTTCAGGAATACAGTTTTTATGCTGATTGGTATATAACAAAAATGTATTCATGATTAACTTTCTACACAATCCCCAATTTAATTGAAACTATCAAGCCAAATCTCAGAGTTGACACCTATAATTTGATAGCAATTGTGTGGTAATCATCTATTTATTTAAACACAAATGTTGGTACAAATAGGCATCAGATATATATATGCCACACAAAACAGGGAGGATAGGAATAGAAAAAGAAGGCAAGTTGCGTATAAGAATAAAAACAATAACGACCACTGATTAGTGTATGGTAGCGTAATATTCAGGAAAACGGAAAGGTACAACCACAAGGATTCTTTCAGTTAAAGAAGAAACAACCACTTTGTATGGAGATAGTAAAGGAAGGTTACAGCAGGATCGCCATTGACTTCTATTCTGAGCCATATCTGATAACGTCTCTAGCCACTGTGTAGCACCACCTCTCGGACCCCAACCAGGGAGTCGTGAAGGACAGACAGAAGCCAGTCCTTTGCAGCTTTCTTTCATACCACGACACCATGTCATGCACTGACCACCTCTCCACCTCGCTTTTTCCAACCAGTCCCAGAGTCGGCAAATAATGCACGACGTGGAATTCTCTGGGACGACATTCGTAGAACATGTCCAAGCCACCGAAGTCGGTGTTTCAAGATGGTGACACCAATTGAATTATCATTTCTGTGCCCGAACACACGATGCCGAACCTCTGCATTACTGACATGGTGTTGCCACTGAATGTCAGCAATCCTTCGGAAACAGCTATGATCGAACACAGAGAATCGCCTAACATCCTCAACTCGGAGAGACCAGGTTTCACAAGCATAGAGCAAAACTGCTCTCACCGACGCGTTTGTAGATCCGACCTTTTACAGCCAGACTAACATCACGAAGGCGCCAAAGGTGGCCCAGATTGGCATGAGCCGCTCTGGCTTTCACTATACGTGCATTGATCTCATCACTCACACCACCATCAGCACTTATGCAGCTACCCAGATACACGAACTTCTCGACTACTTCTATCTGCTCACCATCCAGGGTGAGTACAGGATTGGAATCCTGCCAGTCTTGTAGAAGTGCTTTGCACTTCGAAGGTGCAAAGCACATACCATATCTACGGACACTGATTGCCAATTGACATACTTTATTATAGCAACAGTTCATGGAGTTACCAACATCTGAACCGAGCCACCTGACTAGACTAATAGTCGAAAAGCTAGAGGTTTGGGATGACTTAAACCCACTCCATTTGCAAGTGCTCATATGAATTCACTCTTCATTTCGCTTTGCATCTTATATCTCAGCATTACTTCATACCAACGTGCAAAGACATCACGGACATTCGGGGCTTGACAAAGTAGTGGTCCATAACACCATTAGAACCGACAGTCACAAAGCCTGTCAAACCAGAAGTCATGAATAAGTGGCCCTTCATTCTGACGTCTATGAAGTCGGACGATGATGCTATCGATGGGCTCTCAACTTTTAGTGTGTGGCCCTTCCTCTAGTTTTGATTAAATCGTATTACGACTGTCATCGAAATGTACATCACCGCTATATAATCATCGACTCAGATTGCGTTGGTGAATAATGGAAATGAATAAGTTAAATACAAGAATGGGTTTCGAATACGTATATTTCCTAAAATCGTTTATCCAAACAAACGATCAGGGAAACGAAGAGAATAAGGCGGAGAGAGAAGAATGAAGTGAAACGACGCTCAGTAAAGAATGCGATTGAGCCAACTTCATTTAATGAAATGTGACTCAGTATTTATATTTAGACAAAAGTAAGTTACAGACACGATAAATAGAGTGGGTAATTAGCACACATATGATCGTATAAAAACGGCCAGGGCTGATAAGCGAATAACTAATGAGGTCAAAATGTGGTTTGAGAAGAATAAACAAAATGGTCTGACCAGAAGCTAGAATAACCTATGTGGGCTTGACAGTGTCAGCCAATACAAAGACTCCAGCAAAAATGCGAGTGATAAAAATACTTAATTATCAAATAAGTCTATGTTAACTATCCTCAAAACTTCGAAGCAGTATTTAGAAGCTAGACGACATGTCAGGAAGTGTGTGATCTAAGCTGACTAGTTGTCGCGAGGGATGCATCACACGACATACCTAATGGTTATCTAGTGCAGATGTGTGAAACATCATTTTCACATATAGTGTGTCCAGTAGAACATATAAGGTCAAGGTCGGTCTCGGAGACTTGCAGAACTATTTGTTCTGGGGATTTATTTACAGATATACGTATTCTATCCTTTCGAAAACATCTATATTTAGGGAGGGAGAATGCACATGTAACATCTCAGCGAATGAATTTAAAGTAAATCTCACTACAATCTGGTTCAAGCTATTTCAAGGAAATATAGTCAGACATCAAAATTATTGAATATAAATAGGTACATGGTTGTTCGGTTAACTGTATACTTAATAGGTCATCGAATCACGTTAATAATATTTAAAGTCGGTATTTGCCTTAGTGTGCATGACACATATGGTGTTAAACGAAAAGTATGTAAAGATAACAGACTGTGTGTATTCCTAAGTGGATTTGAGGTGTGAGAAGAAATTTGATTGACCACGTATCGCCTCTGATCGGTGTATCTTTAAGCAACGATACGATTTTTTTGTACGATATGAATCACATATCACAGCAGGCATAAAATGAAGATAGGTAAGCAAAATAAAAACGAAGAAACGAATATTCGTGTTATTTTATTGTTCTCATTAGTTTTCCATCATATCCATATAGAAAAACCATGTAGAACAGCTGAATGTAATTGTCGTTGTTTATATAATAAGTGATGTATCAAATGGGATGAGTTCAGGTTTACATATTAATGATTATTTGCCGCGGGACAGCTAATTATATTCTACCTCTCCTATTATTACTATTCGAATTTGCCCATGTGTAGAGCTTCGGTTGCTAGTCTTTCTATGCAAAAATTAAAACCTTTTTGAGGGATCCTTGTGCCACTGAAATCAGTTTTATGACAAAACTCTATTGATAGCTTTATCTTAAAGATGCTACAAGTATTTGGAATTTGATGATACCTTCTAGCGTAGGAACGAGTCGCGGTAGACTATGAACACCACTACAAAGGAACGTGTGCCAGGATATCCATAAAATCCCCCGGAATCCAAATATCAGAAGGTAGTTAATGGACCAAGTCGAGATATATTTGCTGGCGATCTCGTGGTATTGAAAGAATACCGAGGTCTTGCCAGGATACAAACTTGGTTACTGAGCGTAACCGGATTCGCGCGAGGTCACAATCAAAGTAAGTATAATGGATGTTTTTAGCACAGTTAAACAAAGAGCACATCAAAACAAGCACAGGTACAATTGGTCACAATAATAATAATTGTTTTCATTAAAACAATCGTGTTCTCGTGATAAAAGTAAGTCACTACAACTTTAACCAGTAACACCTATAATCAAAATTTGTCAACCCAGTGAAATCATAAGTCAGAAGCGAAATGGTTCGGAGATATATTTGATAGGCTATTAATTTGTCATGAAGTGACTGATCTGAGCTGATTAGCGGTTGCAGCAGTTAAGCACAGCTTACCTGCTCGTGATCTGGTGCGGATGCATGACCAAACGCCTTCAGTTAAGCGGGTTCATTAAGACTAATGTGGTCAGCATCAAATGTAGAAGACCTGCAGAACAACTGGTTTTAGGGATTTGTATACTGCTACAACCTCTTTACTATTCAATGGTTTCGATGTTTGATTATATTTCTTTGAGAAAATTTGGATCATATTGTCAAGTAAAACGGTGGATTTACTACAAATATATCCGCTCAGATTTGAAAAATGTATTCTTATTCTTTAAATTGTCTCACATTAACTCGGCGTCCAAAACTGTTCTTATGTCTCTATATTTAGTCATTCTTATATGGTCGCTGATAAACAATACCATTTCCTTTGATTTTGATCCCGGCTATTCCACTTCTGGCATGGCAGTGTCGGGTTACGCGTGTGTATTAGGCTTTATATTAATTATAACCGACTGACAAGCATAACTGAATCATTCCACTAGCTATAGAAAGGGAAGTTACCTGATCATAGTTTACTTTAACAAACTGTGTTGCAGAACTGTACTGTCACATAAAAAGCAAGAATAACGAAACTAGACAGTCTATAATTGCTCGACTCTTATATAGTACGTATATTGATTTAATAGTGACGGATATTTCCTCTCAAGCGCGGGTGTTTTGGGTGCTTGGTTAACTATGGCAACTGGTTCATCAGACAGCTTGTTGGATTCAGATAATGAATCCGAGCGGCACCGTAATTGTTCTACCTGTTCTTCAAGGTTAGCTTATGAATAATATGACCACCCTCACTTGCTACTTCGCTTGAACATTTTAAACGATTCATATTATAAATTGCTCGTGATTTATGTAGGCTTTTTGTTGTATAATACAAAGCTTAGAAGCATGGAATTCCTTCCTGAAGTTAAAGTTATTAGGGAGGGTAGCAGTACTTTTTTCAATTGTCTGATGCAGAATAGCTTTAAGAAACTTCAAGTTTCTATATACTTTAAATGTAAGACATGTAGTTTTTGTTGTTTAGTTGTTAACATTTCGATAGATAATCTAGTGTAGAGGGCTTGTATTTAAGCTTCCTCATAAATCCTATTGGTCCTAGCCCGACTCTGTCATTTATGCGTTCTAAAACAATTTTCAATGTCTTGCGTTCAGGATCAATCTTAAGACTAATATTCAGGAAAGTACACAAAAACCACAATTCGTAACAAGAGTTGTTTGCATCCGCTGCAGATTCTTTCTTGCACTAGTGGTCGTTGCCGCCCCATCCATATTTTAGATGTATTTGTAAGATTAAGTAAGGTTGAGTAGGTTGATAACTATTGTTCCCACTGTGTAAATTTTGTTTCGGTGGTAGTTCGTGCAAGGAAACTGTTACTAGAGAAGATGAAGCTGTAGCCTGCTCTCATACCAGTTAACTGGGACTGTGAATGGGACAATTGGATTGGCGGAACACTATTGAATTATGATGCGCATAACAGATGCTAACATTATGGGCTTTAGAATATTGTCATATCGATACGAGATCACGGTACTGTTTTTTTTAAACTAAAGGCTGTGTTTGAATCGGTTGACTGACAGGCTTTGTTATTGTGTTTACTGTCCAGCTTTCTAAATGCCACTGTCACTATACTGATATGCATCTCAGCTACTCGTAACTATACCCATCTGTACAAAACCCATCAGGTTCGGCGATAGTATTTATTGACGTTGATCACATTTATATAATATGATATGTCACCGTTTAGTGTTAATCAGTCTTATAACAGCTTCCACCATTATTTATATCACTTTCTTTTATCTTATTACACTGCATCCGATCGATTGCTTAGTAACTTTTCATATTATTTCAGTTGCATTGGTTGTTGTCGAAATTGTCGAGGTCCAAAAGTTTACCATGCTCGTGTAGTTAATGTTGGTAGACCATCAAAGACTCAGAAATTTCCTTCGAATCGGATCAATAATCAAAAGTATAATGTAATAAGTTTCATTCCTTTGGTGAGTGTAGCAGTTACGTTTTAAAGTTGACTAGATTTTGAACTAGTGCTCATTTAACCTTTGGTACTAATTCTACTTGCATAACGGTAGAGCATCTCCAATTTGAATCCTGATAATTACCAGTTAACTAGATCGATTTATACTTCAGTGTAGCTCATTTACACCATTAGCTTAGAAATATCATAAACAGTTTTTCAAGTGTAATTTTCTTATTAAAGTTATATTGTAGATAATGGGTATGTTGAGCTGTGGCCTAGTAATTAAGCCGCCTGACTGTCAGCCGGGTTGTTGATACGAACTATGCACCGTTACTTCTGTTCGGGAAGTCCGGGGGTATCAGTGACTATCATACTTAGGTTGACTCAAAGCTGAGTATGAGTTTATCCCTATACAGTATAGATAAGGAGAATTTGTGACGGTCTATTGGTTTTGTTAGGGACTATTTATTTATTTGAACACATAAATATTGGTACAAGAGAGCGCCAATATATATGCGCCACACAAAACAATGAGAATGCGAAGAGAAATAGAAAAAAAACTAAGGAGCGCAAAAGAAAAAGAGAACAATAACGAAGAGATTGGTGTAAGGTAGTGTGGTAGTAACGAGGTACAATCAGAAGAAATCTTTCAGGTAAGGGAGACATAACCACTTTTTATGAAGAAAGTAAAAGAAGGTTACAGCAGGATCGCCATTGACTTCTATTCTGAGCCATATCTGATAACGTCTCTAGCCACTGTGTAGCACCACCTCTCGGACCCCAACCAGGGAGTCGTGAAGGACAGACAGAAGCCAGTCCTTTGCAGCTTTCTTTCATACCACGACACCATGTCATGCACTGACCACCTCTCCACCTCGCTTTTTCCAACCAGTCCCAGAGTCGGCAAATAATGCACGACGTGGAATTCTCTGGGACGACATTCGTAGAACATGTCCAAGCCACCGAAGTCGGTGTTTCAAGATGGTGACACCAATTGAATTATCATTTCTGTGCCCGAACACACGATGCCGAACCTCTGCATTACTGACATGGTGTTGCCACTGAATGTCAGCAATCCTTCGGAAACAGCTATGATCGAACACAGAGAATCGCCTAACATCCTCAACTCGGAGAGACCAGGTTTCACAAGCATAGAGCAAAACTGCTCTCACCGACGCGTTTGTAGATCCGACCTTTTACAGCCAGACTAACATCACGAAGGCGCCAAAGGTGGCCCAGATTGGCATGAGCCGCTCTGGCTTTCACTATACGTGCATTGATCTCATCACTCACACCACCATCAGCACTTATGCAGCTACCCAGATACACGAACTTCTCGACTACTTCTATCTGCTCACCATCCAGGGTGAGTACACGATTGGAATCCTGCCAGTCTTGTAGAAGTGCTTTGCACCTTCGAAGTGCAAAGTACATACCATACCTACGGACACTGATTGCCAACTGATTAAGTGCGGATTGCATGCCTTGGGCATTATCGCACAGTAAGACAATATCGTCCGCATACTCAAGGTCGAGAAGTCTTTCTCCAGGCAACAGATCCACTCCACCATTACTTACATTCATCAGAGCTGTTTCTAGAATGTCATCGATGGCAAAGTTGAAGAGGAATGGTGAGATTGGGCAACCCTGTCTAACCCCACTGCTCGAATGGAACAATGGAGAGAGGTGGTTGTATGCCCTCACTCTGCCTGAGGTGTTTGTATATAGGGCTTTTAGGATGTTAATAAACTTCTCAGGCTCACCCTTCTTCAATAGACAATCCCAGAGAACAGTCCTGTCCAACGAATCGAAGGCAGCCCTGATGTCAAGAAACACTACGATTGTTAGCCTTTGATAAGTATGGCGGTGTTCTAACATTTGGCGGAGGGTGAAGATATGATCAATACATCCTCTACCAGAACGAAACCCAGCCTGCTCCTCGCGAGTCAATCTTTCTCGGGTCTTGAACAACCTACGAAGTATGACGGAAGCCAATAGCGTGGACGCAATCGGAAGTAGACTTATCCTCCGATAGTTGTTACAGGAACGACGTGAACCCTTTTTAAAGATAGGGACAACTATCGACTCATTCCATGACGTTCGCACACTTTCTAGTTCCCAGACCTTTGTAAACAACACAGTCAGTTCCTTAGTCAAAAAGTCACCACCATCTTTAAAAAGAGCCGGAGATAAGTCATCTGGGCCAGGTGATTTGTAACGCTTCAAGAGTTGGAGTTCCTTGCGGACTTCCTCCTCGTTTGGTGGATCAGTCGTCACCAGCCCCCGAATGCCCTGGTACAGCCGAGAGTGGGGAGAGTCCGCTCTCCCTCTCGAAATACTCTCATACGGCCGCGCGTAAACAGCCTCTGCCAGGGAAGTCCTACTCATTGCCTTCTCGTGGCGGGGGTGTTTTTTACGAAAATGAGAGGACGAAAAGCGAATGTCCGGCGCTTTAACCGGATTGCAAACCAATGGTGCACATGGGCTCCAGTATCCTGCGGGAACAAATGGCGTATGAACCAATCGTTGGTCACCGGCTACCATGGGATTGCATCTCCTTACGATGCTCCACTGCCTTGTGGGTTAGACCTTTAGGTCAAAGGCTCGGGGAGCGGCCCCCTAAGATAACCACCTGCTGCGGTTTGGGCACCCGGGCAGTATCACGGCCCACACACAAATGATGAACTCTTTATGTTAGGGACTATGCTCATCAGCACTATTATGAATCAAATTTAAAAGTACTCTTTATTTTTGGCTACTAGTTGTTCTTAATACGGTGTTTTTATACTCTATTTGTTTATAAATGCCTTTAACTGTATATTTTGAAATTACTCTGATTTAGAAGAGTTAATCGATAAATAGTAGTTAAGGGAATTATTTCACGGGTATAGTTTGACTAATCCATGTTAACTCTACTTAAAGAGCCTTTGTTTCCGTTGCTGCGTTCCGAAAGATTGTAGGTACAGCAATTGGAGAACCTAATAATTGTTAATTAAAATTGTTTTTACTCGTTATTAATCTGTAGCCAATGTTTCAGCGGACTATATTTTTTGTGAGATTTAGTCCTAAACCGCTTAATGTTGTGATGGGAGACTTACACATTCACATAAACTTATTAGGAATCATCCTGAAACCAAGGATACATAACACAGTTTTGAACCAATTGGGAAATAAGAATGTTTGTAAGGTTTCATATACACCAGGTTGGTGACTACCAATAGTACTGAATTGCTGTTTGAGGATATCCTGAAAATTTATTTGTTCATATCTGAAAGTTTGTTTGGTATGGGTTTACTATTTGTACAACATAGTTACAAATTTATAGGCTGTTACTTCTGTGGTTTTCGTGTTTTCACTAATTGTTAATAGCGAATCTATGTGCTTCATTTGTTTGTACTTTTCAGGTTCTTTTTGAACAGTTCAGTGTATTTTTAAATCTCGTCTTCCTTGTAATTGCATGTAGTCAATTTATTCCCGAACTTGGTGTGGGTCGTCTGTACACATATTGGGGGCCACTTGGTTTTGTGATTGCAATAACCATGATTCGAGAAGCGGTAGATGACATTGGAAGATGGTCTCGTGATCGCGATGTCAATATGGCTATCTATGGAAAGTATGTCCGCAACAAAGAAGTTTCCGTTATGAGTTCAGATATCAAAGTAAGCCTTCTTGAACATTGTATTGAATTGTGTATTGAGTTGTGCTAATTAAAACACTTGTAATCCCAAGTGTACGACCACTGCAAACCAACTTCTCATAATCCGTCACTGTATATAACTCATAGTAATACTGGAACTTTGGTTGACCCACACTACTCAAAACGACTCTTAAAGAGACCCTACTCATTGTCTTCCCTTAGCGGGTTGTCTTTACAAAAGTGAGAGCCGTCGTCCAAAGACTGCACTGGAGAAGTAGATACAGTGAGTCAATCTAACGAAGTTAGAGAATCTTGATTCTGAACCAATGGTCCTCACAGACTAAAGGATCATATGACGATAAATGCTGTACAGAACTACTCTAGTCACTGGGCACCACGGGATTGCGTCTCTTGATATTGCCAGACATCTTGTGCATCATACCATAAGATCGGAAACTTGTTTGAAGCGTTGTGACTTTTAAGGAAACCACCTCTGTCGGTTTAGGTACCTATTATCAAAGCCTTCACACAGTTGGTAATAATTACCAATGATGCTAATGATGTGGTCACGTTGCACACTAAGACTCACTAGTGATAAAAGTCATAGTGAATTTATTATTCCAACATTTATTTTTCATCACTTACTCGCTACTCCGTTTTATTTCCATTTGAGTTCTACTTATTTCTACACTAATTCTACTCTTTAATATAGCAGATAATTTCTTTAGAAAATTGTTCCAATCCCAAACGGTTTTATTTCATTGAATGTTTGCTGTCTGGAAGCTATTACTGACTACGATGTCTGATATATGTATTGTGAAAAGATATGTACCTTTTAAACTTCTCGCCCTAGTTTTTTGCTTGTTGATATAGGTTGGGTACTAGAGGGCGTTTGCTTAAACTCTGTAGTGTCTCACTATCGACGTATACTTTATCTCTGAAACTTTTAATTTGGGCTCCAACCAACCATTGTAAATTTCTGTTCCATTTATCGATTTAAAAACAGGTTCTCCATGTACTTATTTATAAATCCTGTGACTGGTGTTCGACCTTGTCAAAATGGAGAGAACACTTGGTTGTATTCACGTTAACAGTTGTTTTTTGGGTTGTTAGGCTAGATAGTTCAATCAGAGACCAAAGAAACCGGCTTGAAAAACGTTGTTTTTTCCTAGTCTCTGTCTATGCACCGTCAGAGGGCTGCTTAGATGAGGCAAATGATGAATTCTGCTGTCAAATAAATGAAATCCTCAACAAGACGCAGTTGACAGATGTTGCTTTGCAACCTGAGGATCTAATTGCCTAGATGCACGTTTAAACTCAGAAGGGGATGTTTTGGGTCATGAGTTTTCACTTACTAATCTCAGGTTAAATAATAGGAACTGTTTTCAACTTTGCTTAAATCGCAACTCATTTTTTAAAACCAGTACTGACTTTCGACAAAATCATCTCCAATTTGTTACCTGACATTTTGACCTTGTAGTTCGAGTGGTTGTAGTTGTCTACCGACTGCACAAATATGCAGAAGACTACTATTCCCTTTGGAAAACATTTCAGGATTCTAATCGTACCATAGTATCCACTGAACTCATATGTCCTCGTGGCCAACAGGTTCGTCATCCTAAATAGATTAATGTGAGTTGGGCAAAAGTCCAACTGACTCCGCCTCAGAAAAATTAACAAGACTATCCTAAGCCCTTCAATAGGTGACGACCAATGACCCACCTAACTCAGCAAAGGTTCGGAGATAACTCTGACTTTTGGATTATTACGCTTCATTCTTCTTTATAAAGATAAATTGCAACCTGTAACTGATCTAAATTTGTTTCATCTACTTTTTCCACCCAAACTGTTTCTAATAAACACTATTCTATTTTCGTTATTTATTGAACAAATGACCTTTCCTCCTGTTCCTTACAAATTCATAGTTTTACTTCGTACAGCCCACTATGTTTCATAGCCTCGGAAACCTTATCTAAACAACCATTAATTGTTAGGAATGTCGAGAACCGTGAAAGTAACTGTATTCTTTTTTTAATTAACATTTTTTAAAATCTTAATTCACAATTTTTCTATATCACAACGTACTTGTTTTGTGCTTGTTACCAAATAAACTGGTATCTTTCTGTTGGTTAAGTTTAATGTATTTAATACTTTTGCTCTGAATTCAGTGTTTCACAGTTAGTATTCGTTTTTCGGTTATAATAGGTTGGTGATCTTATTCGTTTAGAGAAGAATCAACGAGTTCCAGCAGATATGATCTTAATATGGACATCAGATCGAAATGGTTCTTGTTTTATACGGACAGATCAACTTGACGGTGAGACTGACTGGAAATTACGTTATGCTATACCAACTACACATGCTTTTGTCAGCCGTACTGGTCATCCAAGTTCATTGTGGGATATGGAAGTAAGTGTATTGACTTTTCTCTGTTAGTTCAAATTTATCATTTGAAATTAACAGTGTTCGTAAGTTTAGGAAGAAAAAAGGACCTAAATAATTGATACAACAAAGCTGATAGTAGAATAATACTTCCATACTTATTGCCCAATAAATTCTAAACACACTATCAGCTAACCTATTTATTCCAGCTTTAATGATGATGATTTTAAATTGTTTGTTGAGAAATAGAGAGGTTCTTCCTTTTGTTTTTACTGATTTATACCAACTATAAGTTTGTATCTTGTTGTTCTTTCGTGTACCTTATTTGACTAACTGTGCATAAATCATTATTTCACACGCTGTTGGTGAAGCTTGATAAGTAGCAAAGGCTACAGATCAATTGTTTGAATCTTGTTCATTAGTTAATTAAATTGATATATTTACTGTGACAACTGAAACCGGTATCCCAGTATGCTCAACGAAAAATCACAATAATGCTATTAATGATGAAGTATTTGTGTTTGTACTGATAATTTGTAATAGTTCCAGAACAAATGCTGTCGAGTGTTGAGTTTAGTTAATCATGAGATTGCATGGGATAAATAATGAGTTGGGTACTTGAAAATAAAATATATGTACGATTTTCATTCATTATTATATGTTGTTTCATGATCCTGGATTACAAAACTACCAACTTCGCTTGACGTTTTAACTGGCACAGCTCTTAATTAGATGTATTATCGCTTTATTTTAAAGAGTCTTGATTTAAGATTGGCTATCAGTTGTTAGCCAAAAGTTGCCATGGTTGACTCCAATTTAAACTGTTTATTAGTTCGTTGCTTTTATAGACTCGTGTGTAATTGTTTACTTTTGACGTCATCGTTATATTAGAAACATGACTGACATTTGTATTTATGCACGATCATTTCACAAAAATCTGACCCTTCACTGTGGAATGAATAACTTTTTTATAGTCACTTAATGGCTTGTTCTCGTAGAAGAGGTTAAGTAATAAGTAGGCAATACTTATATCTATTTCTTTTACTACACTTCAAGACCACCCACTAGGTCCCTCCATAGGAAAATTTATTCGATTGGTTATAGCAACTGAGCCTCGAACATCACTTTTTGTTGTTGTGTACCAATGAGTAGAAGAATTGTATTTCTCTGAAGAAGTGGCTTACATGAAGTCACGAAACGTCAGAAATACAATTTTTCTACTCATTGGGACATAACAAACAATACATTTATTACTAACTCTTTACCGAATTCTCATTTTATTTTATTTTTTTGTTTCTAAAGTCACATCAATCTAATTACATGAAAAACAACCATTCATATTGACTAGTCGATAATAGAATGTTACCGGTTTTCAAGAAATTGCTAATCAACATCAAGAATTTGATAAATTTGAAGTGAAGGGAACTATAGAGAAATATTTTAGCTTGTTATTTATGTATAATGGGATAGAAACTATTTTAAGTCGTTTAACATTCTAGTAGAATTTTAATTCTTAGATAGATGGTGTATGACAGAATTTAACTGTCACCAACTATCTTATTTAAGAAGATAATGACATGTTAAGCTTGTCTTTGTTTATGGGGTTGATTTCTTGAATTTCCACTAATCTGTTTTTCAAATTATATAGATAAGGGGAAAGCCTTACTTCATGTACTACTGCCCAATATTCAATGTCCTGTATTCATCATATTTTTCTATTTCTTGTGTACTATTCAGGCTCAAGTTTATGCTGAAGCGCCGAGACAGAGTATACATAATTTCGAAGGAACGTTCGTCCGTACAGATGTCAATCCTACTTCACCAACAGATTCTGAAGCATCAGAAGTTTCATTAAATATTGATCACACACTCTGGTCCAACACTGTACTAGCTACTGGAAGTGCTATTGGCTTGGTCATATACACAGGATCAGAAACACGTGCAGTAATGAATTCAAGTAGAGTACGCACAAAACGTGGGAAAATCGATCAAGAGATTAACAATATCACAAAACTCTTATTCTGTATCCTAGTACTTCTAGCTCTTATCATGGTTGCACTGAAAGGTTTCAGTGGATCTTGGTATAAGTATTGGTGGCGTTTTGTTGTTTTATTCTCTTACATTATTCCTCTGGCGTAAGTGTTTTCTTTCTTTTAGATAAACATTTTGTACTTGCATGAATTATTTTTTTGTGCACAAGTTTTCTTAATTTTAAAATACATTTTATAGAATTCCATAATTACCCCGAATGCCTTTGTACGGCCGAGAGTGGAGAGAGTCAACTCTCCCTCTCTAAATGCTCTCACATGGCCACATGCATACAACCACTGTCAGGGAAGTCCTTCTCACCGCCTTCTCGTGGCAGGGGTGTTGTTTACGAAATTAAGAAGTCGAGAAGCGAATATCCGGCGCTTTAACCAGGTTGGTGGACATGGAGTATCTACCTAGGAGAGTTTGGCTCCAGGATCTTGAGGGACCAAATGGTGTATGAACCAGCTGTTGGTCACCGGTTACAGTGGGACTGCATCTCCTGACGTTGCTCCACTGCCTTATGGACTAGATCTATAGGTCGAAGGCTTTGGGTGTGGGCTCTAAGAACAACACCTGTTTCGGTTTGGGCACCCAGCCCTCACACAAATCGAATGATTTATGTGGCGCATATCTATCTGGTGCCTTCTTGTACCTATGTTTATGTGTTTAAATAAATAATAAATAGAATTTTATTCATGACATAGAAAGTTTGATAAATTTGTACATCAATACAGTCTCGGAACATAAAGGTAGAGTGATAACATTGTGAAGAAATAGAGAAGAGGCGAAGATCATGTAATCGATAAATATAGGAGTGAAAAATGGTGTTAATTCAAAAGAACAGTCTAATTAAACCATAAAACAAATTAGATCCTATTCAGTTGTAGGATGCATCCTGTTTTTAAGATAAATGCAGTAGAAATATACAATGAGATCGTTACTCGCTTCTGTTCTGAGCCATATCAGGTAAAGTCTCACGCTACTTAGTTGTGTAATATTTTTGACTGCAGTTGGACATTAATAAGGAACGAATCAGCGGGTCCTAGTCCGACAACCATCCTTCATTCTATGATAACTTCTCCCCTTTTTTCATGAAGTTAAGGTGTACGCAAGTGGATGTTCGTGAAACATGTGTAATTCTTCGTAGATTGTGTTTCGAGGCGATGAGACTAGTCAGCTTATCGATACTGCTTAAGTATAGATTGCCAGACATCAGAATCACTTACATGGTGTTACTACCATATGTGAGCAATCCTTTGGAGACAACAGAAGAACTAATAGCCAACCAGTTAAATGTGACATAGGTTGTTCACGAGTCAGGGGGTAGCACGACAATGTCACTTTATTTGTTAAGGAAGTCTAGTGAGATTCTGAAGCTCTCACTATATTCATAGATCCTCGGTAAGTCATCTCAATATCACCCTAATACAGTAATAAGCGAAGAAAACTTGATTGTCCACAATATATTCGTGCGCGATGACGGTCAACGAAATCAAAGGTAATGTAAAAGGAAGTGATGCTTGATAATGCCAGACAGTTTAGATTTATCAAGGTTGTTTTTTCTAAATATCGCGTACTCACATCGACTGTGAAACCATTTCGATTCTTTTGGACTTTTTTCACGAGCGGGTCTTTTTCTTTGAATGTTTGAAAACATTTAACTTCAACCGGCTGACGTTACATAAATAAGTTCGGTGGCTAGCAGTAGTGTCCAGGAGCTTGTTTCGTCCTACTTGGGACTCGTCATCAGGATGTACCTTTATCCCGGAGTTAATGTTCACTCCTGGACTCGAACCCAGTACTTTCTACTTCAAACGCCATCGCGTTATTCACTTAGCTACTGAGTCCTGATAACCACTTGCTCGTGCAATGCGGTGAATTTATATATATATATATATATATATATATATATATATATATATATATATATATATATATTCTAGCTTAGGTTAACTCTACTGACTGTTACTATTCATTAGGTCTGAAAGTTTGTGGATTCGAACATTGTAGGGATCAACATTTAATACTGATGGTGTATCCCAAATTTAATTGAAAATGGTTCTTAGGTGATTTCACACTAAGTGTTTGTCAGTGTTTACGTTCCAGAACAACTCATTGGTGGTATAATTTTTATTTGTGAGGCTTTATTTTACTGTAAAGAATCCATCGTTCATTATTATTATTATTGTTATTATGAAATCTTTAATTCTTCCAGATTGCGTGTTAATATGGATTTGGCAAAAATCGTATACTCTTTTATGATAATGCGCGACAAATCCCTGCCAAACTGCCTTGTTCGTAATACTAATATACCTGAAGAATTAGGTCGTATTTGTTATTTAATGTCAGATAAAACTGGTACACTTACACAAAATGAAATGGTTTTTAAAAAGCTACATTTAGGCAGTGTAGCTTTTGCATCAGATTCCATGGAAGAGGTTGTCCAGGGATTGCGTAATCATTTCACTGCTGGTTCCACAATCGGTAATTTATCAGATCAATTAACTCGTCAAATTCGTCGTACAACCAATGAACGTATGGCTGATGCAGTATTAGCCTTAGCTATATGTCATAATGTCACACCGATGACAGAAACTTATTCAAATCCTGGATCAATTGATGTACCAGGTGGAGAGAGTAAAGAAGCTATGGCTATGGTAAGTAATGTACGATTAAATAGAATTCAGAACCGTTCATTTTTATTTTATCGATCGAACCGAAATACTGTGCTGTTAATGACCGATCTCTTTTTCTCCCCACGAAATTTGAAGAGTGATCCTTGGAACAGATTAGATTAGTTGCACATTTTAATAGCGCTTGGACGTTTTTAAGACCTAAAGTGATCCGTCTTTGACAATATTGACTCCATTCATTACTTGCAGTCATATCTTGTTTTTATTTTATGGTGAAATCATCAATCTCGCTGTACTATCTGTTCGTTCAGTTAGATATACATGAGTCTCAGTCAGCCTCACACTGCATGCCTATTGATTCAAAAGGTAGAATATGATCTTCTAGTCCATAAACATTCCTTATACTTCGGGGTTAGTAAGTTTAATCCAGAAGGAAGTCAACTTTAAAATGTACACTCTAATTTTGATTAGTATCCGTTAATCAATAGATTGATATTTTTAAGTGAATACTCCTCTGTCAATCAAAGTGACAGGTGTTGGATTGCAATTTCAGTGAAGGCATTGAAACTGGTTGAAACAAAGCATCCATTTTTAATTCTGTTGTTATACCTAACTTCTTACATGTTGTAGATTCGGCGATTTATAACTCTTTAGGATGTTGTTGAAAGTTTTTTGTTCAGGTAAACACATTTAAACTGGTTTTGTATTAAAGTAGAGCATAATGATGTTTTTGTCTGTAACGACGATAGAATTCTTGGAATTATAAAGCCAAATATGTATGTGAATGTCATACAAATTCAAGTAATTTTACATCTCAACGTGTTGTAATTAATTGAGAACAATCAATTGAACGTATATTTATCAACCCGAAAATTAAATCTTTATGTAGTAATAGGCTATAAGCTATGTATGTTGTGTTGAAACTCACTGGAGACAATGATGTACGGTGGCGCAACTTCGTGAATTGGTTGGAATTAGACATTAACACCGTTGGATGCCCGCTCGGTGGTCTAGTTAGTTAGGCGTCTGGCGCGAGACTGACAGGCCCTGGGTTCGAATCCCGCTAGGCGGGGTCGTGAATATGCACTGCTGAGGAGTCCCACAACAGGACGAAACGGCCGTCCAGTGCTTCCAGGTTTTCCATGGTGGTCTAGCTTCAATTGACTCATGATCCCAACTGTTTAAAATAATAAAATATGATGACAAAAGTCTTATCAATAGCTAAACGTTGGAAATAGAAGGTCAAACGTGGGTAAATAGACTTGGAATAGTCATCACAAAACATTAAAATCATTATGTAATAAGAAGTGTGTAACTAATTAGATAGTGAAGAATACAAACGGAAAGAGGCGGAAAATTACAAACAAATACTAGATGTGAAAACAAGGTTAATGATAACAAAAATAGAATAAAATAAATTAATAATAGTAATAAAAAATTAAAAAATCGTTAGTTAAGTTAAAACTGGTCATGGAAGGGGTAGGGGGGTTACGAATCTCTTCTGTACGCATTAATTGGAGTTATATGTACGAATTCCTATGGCTTCAGCTATATGTAGGAGGTGGGAACGAACTCCGTTGGGAAATGATGGAGCTATACGATAGGTCACTCGTAATGATTTCGATTTATCTACAGTATGACCGCTATCAATAACATGTGCCAAGATAGAACTGCGTATTGTTTTTATCTGGCCCTTTATAAACAACACATTATATGTTGGGTGTATTCATAATTTTCTAGGTAGAATTATCTGATCCCATTGGTTATCAAGCTAGTTCACCTGATGAAGTAGCTCTTGTTTCATGGACTGCAACTGTTGGTGTAACACTTGTGTTTCGTGACTTGCACAGAATGCGATTACGTCTACCTAATGGTATGTTCTCTCTTCTATTACATTTATGACATATTCATACTAATTGATAATTTAATTAACCTACTAAACCTAATTATCAATATATTGTCCTAAATGTTTTACGTTTTCTTTTCTTCAGACTCTTTTGTTGAGTATGAAATCTTGAATTTATTTCCATTTTCATCGGAATCTAAACGAATGGGTATTATTGTACGTGATTATTCATCCAAAAGAATAATATTTTATGTTAAAGGTGCAGATACTGTTATGAGTAGTCTTGTATCCTATGTGGATTGGTTAGAAGATGAAGCTGGTAATTTGGCTAGAGAAGGATTACGAACATTGGTTGTCGCTTCGCGTACTTTAACTGAAGAACAATACTCAGATTTCGCACAACGGTACACATATATATTCCTAGTGTTCATTGTTTTTCATTTTATATTTCACATATATTTAAAATTACATATTTTCATGTGCTTGTTTCATGCGGTATTATATACTATAATATCTATCTGTACTGCTATTGCTCTTGTAAATTCAACCACTACCGATTTATATTCACTAATAGTGCGATAGCAAGTGTTGTAAGTAGCTCATTTTAGTATTTGGCAGCTGGCAACCACCATATTAAGATCTTAAGATATACTGGTAGTCTATAATTAGGGTTTTCCGATTTCCCTAGGTAGACTAACCTTATCATGCCAGACAGGTCGGTTAAAGAGCGGTAAGACTAAAAGCAACAAACCTAAGGTCCGAAGGCGAAGTCGTACTGTTGACTGTACAGAGGTGTGACGGCAGTAAGGTGCTTCCCTCAGACAACCAGCATGACAGCGATGCTACCTTCTCACAAGGAGGGGTGGGGTTAGAAAAGGTCGACCCTAAAAATGCACACCTCGCCTTATCCCACAGATATCTGTCTTCGGCGGTAAGGTCTCAACATGTACGGAGCTGACACGAAAATTACCCACAAAATGGTTGTGTGTGACCGACCTCAGGCAGTTGTCCCTTGGGCACTGCGGTCGCGCTTTCAGGTCACTAAGACCACCTCTAATCCAATTTCCTTTTCAGGTACCTCCAGAACAACCCTTCCACGGTGTGGGCAACGGTGATGTGATAACCGCCCTCATACTTATAACAGCAATCAAAACCACCGTTGTACACAATCTAAATGTGTGTACTATGAATCAGTTCATGCAAGAATTTGCATTACTATGTTTTGCTTAATATCAGCTTACATTCCCTATATTTTACTTTATTTCTGAATTGTTTGTTTCCTTTTTTTTCACATGTAGATACCATAGCGCTAAAATGTCTTTAACTGATCGTGTCGAAAAAATGCAGTCAGTTGTAGCAACTTTAGAAACAAATTTAGAAGTTCTCTGTTTAACAGGAGTAGAAGATAAACTTCAAGATGGAGTAAGTTGATAGGAAGTAAACTGTTCATGTCAAATATTTCATTGTATATATAATACATACTAAAATTCTTCAAACTATAGTGTAGTGAGCGTGAACTCCGGACCTGTTGATTTCAAGTTTTATTACTATGGAGTTAAAACTACACGGGTTTTATTTACAACTTTTAGATCAACATCTTCAGTACTTAAACATAATAATAAGGTTATATGGGTGCACAAGGTTGTTTTCTATTCAGATGTTGTTCTTTATGATAGTAGAATAGATATATGGTTAGCCAGTTATACACAAAGCAGAACCTAGTATATGTGTACGTCAGTTCAAGTTCCCATACCCTCTATTGGCACAGAGATGAAATCGTCAGGGAAAATCCTGTAGTAGTAGTAGTAGTACTAGTAATAATAATAATAATAATAGTAAGTTATTCGTCGTAGTCAAAAAGACTAGGCATCTAAGAAACAATTTGAGGAGAAAATATGAACTAATCAGATAATAAAGGAGATTTTACGAGAAATTTAGAAACTTGGGATGGGTGCATCTGGACTATTGTGATAGATTTTTAGCCATTCCATTTAAAGTCTTTAACTATTGGTTGCGATAATCATGCGGATCACAACTAGATAGTCTGTACCTACCTACAGTCAGTGTTTTCATGGACGTACACAGTGTTTTGGTTCGATCACCCCTAGATTTCTTCCAATCTACTCCTACACTTTCCAACATCGCGCGTCTGGGTAGTTGGTGAATGGACTGTGCCTAGGAAACTTAGCTCACTCTTGTACAATGTATAGGACTTTCAAATGGAAATTTCTATTAGTTGTTTAGAAATTCACCTTCTTAGTACTAGACGACGATATACATTTTTATTCCTTTCGATTTCATCCTAGTAATATTTTTGTCTTTCACCTCGATTCGATTCGATTCGAAGCAAAATTTATCTCACCTAATCGGTTGCTCTACGTTTGAACTCAAGATATAAATGTTTTGATGGAAGTATAGTCTGGGTTGAATTGTTATAGATCACAGTTCTTTTGAAATGTAGGAATTAATTTCATTGTAACTTCAAGGATTGCTTTTAGATAATCAACTTCTCATAAGTATTTGCGCTGCATTCATCTATGTTGTTTATGATGTACAAATCTTATCTGCATTAGGGTCCATGCAAGTATCTGACTGAATTAAAACTGTCCACTGCATATTCTACTCTCTCTCCCCGTGATTATTACTGAACTGGTATTACCTAATATTTCAAACTCAAAATGTAATGATACAGGCCTCAAAACCCAGATCCTGTGTTGGAAAGTTAGTAGTTAAGCAATAGAGTTGTGTTACAAATAATGCCTAAGTATATGAATAGTCGATTAACCTAGTTATTATTTCTGATTATTCTGTTAAGAAGCTTTTCTGTATATGCTTCGTGAACTTTCGTGCCAAGTAGCACTTGACTTTATACTGTTAGTACTTTTTCTACTCAGGTATTTGCCTTGATAATCTTTTATCTCGGTGTACTAATGTGATATGGAAACTTAAACCAATGCAGATATGTGCCAGTTTCTACATTACACCTGACTGATAAAAACATCCACAATATACTTTTGTTGTGTCTCCATTCTATTCGATTGTATATTTTGTTTTTCTTTCTAAAAAAATATTTAGGTTCGTCCTGCATTAGAAGCATTAAGAAATGCTGGTATACGTGTTTGGATGTTGACTGGGGATAAACTTGAAACAGCTGCATGTATCGCTAAGTCTTCTCGTTTAGTCAGTCGTGATACACCTATGTATATATTTAAATCAGTTAGTGGTCGAATGGAAGCTCATTTAGAATTGAACGCTTTTCGTAAACGTTGTGACCATGCCTTATTGATAACTGGAACATCAATGGAAGTAAGTAAATTTGTTTTCTCACTATCTCACATATATATTATTTATTGTTTTCACAAATTATTGTCATTGTTATAAACTGAGCACATTGTTTGTTTGTACAATCAGTATATTATCCCTCATGATTGCATAGTTTTTTAGTTAACGAAAGCAGTAATAAACATCCATGGTAACATCTGGAACACAAGTATCTCAGTCTTAGTTCTAGATAGCTATTCATTGTGACATCCTTGTTCTGACTAACCACTAACTACCCACATTACATATCTCACGAAAATTTTATATGTTGTCCCAGTTAAATTTCGTTTCTCTAATGGCATACTTAAAATAGTTGGAAAATGTGAATAAAATATTGCTTGTTGTGTCCTGACTGGTAATCAAAAGTAGTCATTTTATGCTTGTTAATGTATTCATTTTGTCTACAAAAATTACATAATAGCAACTGAACTGATTACGTGAATACCATGGTACACCTCATCTAGTGTTATGCGTCTGATGATAGTCATTTATTGTATTGTTGTATTGTTCAAATTGAATTACACGAAATCAATTTCCAACCCGTAGTTTGTTATTCGAAATTCGATATCTGAAATCTGTAATGGCTGCTTCGGTTTGGCCACTCGGTCAATATCACAGCCCTCACACACATCAATGATAACTACTAACTGGCCTCATTGTTACTGTGTGGTGCATTGTTTATGTGTTCAAATAAATAAATCAATAAGTAATAAAACATGTCTCTTTTACTAATGGGGGGTTGGTTGGTATGTCTTTATTTTCAAAGTAAATCACTTTCTGTCTGAAGTTTATCAACATTTTTCTCAACCCTTACAAGTTGGGCACTTATAAGGAATATACATACTTCTTCAGGTTTTGTAGTTAGTTTCCAGTAATGATGATTTACTATGAATATTGTATAAAACGATACAAGCAATAGACTTGAATATTTCACAATTTTTTAAACTTAATGCAAACAATGTTAGATAATCGGTGGGTTTTATTTATTGCATTTTTGTTGTTGTGATAATAAGGAAGATAATTCATGAATTTAACCCTGTTTTATTTGTAACTGTCGAAAAGGCATAGTGACTATTTTTGTCTAATAATATAATGATAACTCTTACATATACTGTATTTTCTCTTAGTGATATATATGTCTATTTGATTTACACACATGTGTATTATATAAATTCACTGATATTGACCGTAGTTATCATGTTTTTTTTTGTGTTTTTTCTTTCTGTGTATAAGACATGCTTAAGATTTTATGAACATGAATTTGTTGAATTGGCAAGACAATCACCGGCTGTAGTTGTATGCCGTTGTTCACCGACACAGAAAACACAAATTGTCACTTTATTAAGATATCATACAAAAGCAAGAGTAGCAGCTATCGGTGATGGAGGCAATGATGTTGGCATGATTCAAGCATCTGATCTTGGTCTTGGTCTTTTAGGTAAAGAAGGTCGACAGGCTAGTCTAGCATCTGATTTCAGTTTAGCACAATTTAAACATGTTACACAATTGCTACTTGTTCATGGAAGGAATTGTTATAAAAATACTGCTGCATTGGCCTTGTTTGTTATTCATCGAGGTAAGTATTCTATACCTATATGTATGTACTTATACATATAATAGTAACTAGCTGAGGAGAATGTTTGAATAATAATGAGTTTGTATGTTTGTGAATTAACGTTGTCTGTGATTGAGTAAGTTACTGGAGTTTTCTTGTAATAGAATAACCTGAACAGGATGCACTCAGACAATGGGCTTCTATTATCGATTCATTGAATATTGTTTATATTGGCATTATTGAGGTAGAACAGTTCTTAGAATAGTTCAACTGAAAGGTGGCTTTTGTATGCTCAAAGTAACTGAGTATTATTTTGAGTTGTTTTAGTTTGCATTATAGCCTGTCTGTTGTTATACTTATAAAATTAACAATTGAATATACTTGGCGAATTAAAACCAAGGGACTTCTGTGTCACTTTTACCTTTGCTTTTGTCTATTTAATGATGATGTAGTGGGAGTAGTTAATGATTATTATGATTTTGTATCTTGTTAACATCTTAACAGGAACGATTAAAACATTAGGGTTTCAGATTAATCTATGGTAAATTCTAATTATGAACGTTCGAGAATGTTTTAATATAACTACTCGACAAATAGAAAGTCGAATAGACCGGACATTTGTCAGACAACAATATTTCAATGTTAATAATTCACACATTAATCATTGAGAAGACGGGACTTTCAAGAGCGCTTTATATTCTTTACAAAAGTCAAATTTGAAAGTGAATAACTCTGTTTTTATGGTAATATTCAATGAACATGAAATGGTGGAGAACATTTGTAGCTCAGGTGGATGATTTTGATAGAGTTTTTTTCTCTGAACTGGATGTTGACCTTAAACCTGCCAATGGTCAACAACAACTAATCAACATTGAGGTCTACAGGACAAGATGTGAACCACATGTGGAGAAATTCGAACACTTCCCTTCTACCTGAAGTTTGTGCTGATGATGTTGTTCAGAAGAACGATGAAAAGCTCCACGACCAAACCATCCAGTTCAGAGAACAAAACTCCATCAAACTTCAATGAACTTGGAGTACATAACAAAGTTAACAAACTATAAGCAATGAGAACCAATTTAGATAACGATATACGTGTTCCAGATTCTTCATAACGATGATTTCTAATTAATTAATACTGTTTTTTTCCTTTTAAACTGTTTAATAACTAATTCATTGTGCTTTACAGTTTTTTTATTGAGTATTTTCAACTACAACATTCATCTTATTTCTTCTTCTTCTTCTTCTTCTTCTTCTTCTTCTTTTTCCTGTATTAACTTACAACAACAATTTAGATCGTTTTCTAAATTATATTTCTAGTACATTTTGGCTTTAAGAAATAAAATACGATCGATTTGTTTGGTAGTTTATGTTTTGTTTTTCTTTCATGAATGTAATCTAATAAAAAATATATTTAATACACATTATAGATTAAAAACAAACAATGTTTTTGGTTATGTTTATTACTGTGTTCCTGTAGTAACATCATTGATTGTAGGGTTGTTAATCATTGGTAATAATTAGATTTTCAATGTTTGTCTAACTTAAATAATCAGTATAGGGTTGTGAAGATTGTTGAGTTTGGATTGATATCATGAATGGATCAATGTTAGACCATCTTTGAAAACTTGGTAGCACTGGAAGACCGTTTCGTCCTAGTATGGGACTATTCAGTAGTGAGCTTCCACGATCCCTCACTCCGTCCATTGATTCCAGATTTTCAATGGTCTAACATTAATCCATTCATACTATCAATCTAAACTCAACAATCTTTACAACCCTATACTGATTATTATCATGTGTTCCGTAGTAACTGGCCTGAAGATAGATTTCCTGGAGTTTTAGTGAAAAGCTGTGACCAGTGGCACACAACCGTGTCTCTTGTGAGGCAGTTACTCAATGAAGACAATGGTGGACGGTGGAGCAATATCGTGGATTGGTGGAAGTCAGACATTAACACCGTTGGGTGCCGGTTCAGTGTTCTAGGGCTCCAGGATCCTGAGGGAACAAATGGTGTATGAAATAATTATTCGTCACGGGCTACCATAGGAATGGATCTCCCTACGTTGTTCCACTGCCTTGTGGATCAGACTTTTAGATCGAAGACTCCGAGTGTGGCCCCCTAAGAAAACCACGTGTTTCGGTTTGGGCACCCAGGCAGTATCAAAGCCCTCACACAAATCAATGATCAATATTACTGGCCCCCTTGTACCACTGTTTATGTGTTCAGATAAATAAATGAGTAAAATTAAATAGTTTAATATTGGATATTTCATCTTCAGTAATACCTAGATGATTAATATTAGCCAAGACAAGCGAGCTCATTAGAGAGTTTCCCCCTTAAGTCTTTATTTAACTACACACCGATTGTGTTACGAGTTACGTTTTATTAATCCAGATATGAAAACAATTGGTATTTGGATTGATAACCACACCCGTAGTTTTAGGGAGTTGCGTATAAAGTCATTTCCAAAATCAATAGCTTTATTTCCTTTCTAGTTGTGTTGTTTATAGCCTCAAGAATTAAGTTTACCCATTTCATACTCAAACTTGTGATAAATTCAGATCGTAGGATTTATTTGGTGCATCATGATTTGATTATCACGGTTTTCTATCTTTTAGCTCATATTACCTACAGTCATCAAGTAGTTTTTTTCTAACTGCTTATACTCAATTAACAATGGTCTGTTTGGGTCATTAACAAAACACTCATTTAGTTGGTTCACCTCTTATCGTGAAACAGACTCTTGCTAAATCCAGTGCTTTCAGGTTTTCCATGGTGGTCTAGCTTCAACTGACTCATGATTTCAACCCTTTAAATTCATAATTATCTCTTGTGCTACTTAATTGGACTAAGTAATATGAGTTATTTAATATTAAGTTGTAGAACCACGTCATTTGAAGAATAAATAAAATCAGGTAGCGCTGGACATAAATATGTCGGTCTTATTTTGATGAAGTGTCGATCTTAACTTCGGAATTGCCTGACAGTGTGTGCTTATTCGTAATTATTCACATAGGACTGAACCTAGGGTCATTCAGATCTCACTACGATAGCGATGTGCAGCAGTGAATTATAATCTAACAATCCACATGTTCAACTCTCATCAGTTTACTGTAGAGCTTAACTATAATCCTGTCATCCCTAATAACGACCGTGTTTCGGACATGGTTACATTTTGTCAACGAATAGCATTTTCATTTTATCTTGAAGCTTACTAGTTTCATCTACAACATTGTTCCTTTTCATTTTAGGTTCCATTATCACAGTCATGCAAGCGATATTTTCAGCCGTTTTCTATTTTGTTGCAATACCGTTATTCCCAAGTTTTCTATATGTTGGTTATGCCACAGTGTTCACTATGTTCCCTGTATTTTCATTGGTGCTTGATAAGGATGTACCGGATCGTATTGCTCTAACTTACCCTGAATTATATAAAACTTTACAGAAAGGTCGTGAATTAACTTTTAAAACATATTTCATCTGGCAGTTGATTAGTGTTTATCAAGGTTAGTATATATATATATTCGAATACATTGACAGCACCTTGTTTATTCATTATGATGTGTAAAGTTTATTATGATTCATAGTAAATTGAATAGGTTGGTTTATTTTAGCATAGTATGCTCCTTATGAGAATATGTCAGTGCTCATAGTAATGATTTGTTTTGCAGGCTGCTAAACGTTTAGGGAAAAGAATTTTTCTGTGTTCTCAATTGTTGAGTATACTCATTGATTTGAACATCTTTCAACTTGATTATTTATACACTATCTGAAGTGGATGGTTTTTGAAAACGTCACATTACTTTTTCTGAAAGTTTATACTGTAGAGTTGTCAATATTGATTTTAACACTACTTCGTTTCCTGTTTTTAGCGGTTTGACTATTTGTGAAACTTTCACCTCATTCTGATCTGAGATCTATTATGTTGAGGAATAAAAAGGTTCTTCTAACAACAACATCATACTTTTAATCTTATTATTCTTCCTATCATAGAAAAAGCGTAACTTAGGAATCCTCTGAAGTGTATGTTTTAACTTAGATGATAAACTGACGGACATCATGAACATAGAGCCCGGCACATATGTTTTTTGTCCCAACTGAAAGTGCCAATCCTTAATTTGCGCGTAGATTTTACTGTAAGCATGAAATGATATGATTCCTTTCACTCCGATTAAAAAGTCCTTGATTCATATGATATAACTATCCATAAATCATCATTGAATTATCTCATTCACAATTTCTTTGTTAAATATCTCGACTGAAAGATCGAAAGTTCTAGGTCCGGAACTGTAAATGTCCACTCTTGTGGAGTCCTATACAAGGACGAAATAATCATCTAGTGCCTCCAGGTTTTCAATAGTGGTCTAACTTAGATCGGGTTCATGATTCCAATGAAACTCAACAATCTTTATAACCACATACTGAATTATTCTCATTGTTTCATTTGTTTAGGTAGTGTTATCATGTACGGCGCATTGTTACTTTTCGAAGATGAATTCATTCATGTAGTAGCTATCACATTTACAGCTTTATTATTAACAGAATTACTTATGGTAGCTATTACCATACGTACATGGCACCTTCTAATGATTTTAGCGGAAGTTATCAGTTTAGCAATTTATATAATGGCTTTGATTGTTATGAAAGCATATTTTGGTAAGTGTATACTTCTTTCGTTTTTCCCGTTTTTTTTATAAAAATTATGTATGTATTAATAAGATATATTTCGATAGAACAATGAGAAGACGGAGTTGATCTGACTTCGTATTGGATTTATTTAATCCCGTTATTCACTAACGTGATTCAAGTCGGCAATTCTATACGAGAATAGTCAGCATATACATTTCGACAACAATCATTCATAACAGGATCCAATTGGAATCAGATAAGGGGATCACAAAAAACATATCAAATGGAATGTTTAAATAAGAATCAATGTATTTGTCTTCAGTGTATTTGTCTTCCTAATTTATTACTGTTATGATATTTTGAATATGTAATTGTGTAAATGAATAAATACTTCATTAGTCTAATATGTATAATATCAACTAATTATGTTTCATTATATATAAGACACTTTTAAACTTTAGAATATACTATACTATCTTGTTGTTAACTAAAACTATCAGGACAAATCAATCAAATTCCAAGTTTGTACCTATTGAATTTGTACACAAAATTCATCTATCCATATGGTAGCTACACAATTACTTGTTTATTTATTTCTATTTGAACACATAAATATTGGCATAAGGAGACACCGAATACATATTCGGGCTGTGATACTATCTGGGGGCTCAAATTCAAACAGATGGAGCCACAACCGGAGCCTTCGACATAAAGGTGTAGTCCACAAGGCAGTGGAGCAACGTAACTAGATGTAGTCACGTGGTAACCGGTAACCAATAATTCGTTCATACGCCATTTGTTCCTTCAGAATTGTGGAATGAAGGTTTTGCAACTCACTTAGGTGAATCCTCTGTGTCCACCAACCCGGTTAAAGCGTCGGACATTCGCTTTTCGTCTTCTCAATTTCGTAAACAACACCCGTGGTGCGATAAGGGAGTGAGTAGGACTTTCTTGGAAGTGATTGTCTGCACGTGGCCATGTGTGAGCATTTGTTGAGGGAGAGTTGACTCTCCCCACTCTCGACCGTACCAGGGCATTTGTGGGCTTAACAATGGAGACTACTCAATGTTCTTGCATTATAGTTGATGTCATTTTGTTATGAAACATTTAAACTTGATTTCTAACTCTAATTACTAATTTTGAATCTACTACACTTTTTCTTAATCCTATTTCAAATCAGGTAGATGGTTGAGATTTTTACAATAGCGTTTTTGGAAATTACTTAAAGGTTGTCTCTGTACTTTAGTCACACTACTTTTTCAAGTTTAATTCATTTGAATCATAATCAGATTTTGATATTTAATCCTACAAAATAATTCGTTTGTTGTACTCAGCAAAGTTTTCAGTTCTTATCCATGTATTCCGTGAATTTCAGTAGACATGTATACATAAATGACTAAAAACCGTTGACTTTATGGGTTTATTAAACAAATAAAATTACCCTTGCTTACTCTAAACACAATTTATTATACTAAACCAAAGGCAGTATTTTAAGTAATGCACTAATAAATGATTGTTCAAATCTTCGTGGAGGATTCGTATTTACATTTTGTAACTCTCTAGTTAAAATTTGTGTTCCCTCAACTGATACGAGATTCTAATTCATGTGATTTACTTTAAGATACAGTCTAAATTTGAGAGCTAATGATGCTATCCGGTTACTGAGTTCGAACCTCTTACGTAGTGTTTGCAAGTCAAACAACTTTATCAATGAGTGATCTCTTGTGAACACAGTCTCTACACTTCTTATACCTTTTTAAGGTTAGTTTATACAATCGATGTTGTGAGACAGGACTGTGACGCAGGGTAATACGGATGTAGTGGAGTAAGTGATCTACTATGTCAAGCAAGTGACTTTCGATCATACATCTGAATTTCAGTCCATACGAGTTCTTCGTATAACTAATTTAAAATGACATCCACCATACAAACTTTTATCGTGTTTTTTCCTGTAATGAAAACCATCAACACAGTATCTCAGTAATATTGATTCGAAGTCGATATTGTCCTTCAGTACCACAGTCACAGATGGAATCACTGAGTTCCTTTGAAGTATGTATTCATTCTAACGGAATTATATGCTCGATTACAAGATGATTGTTTGTAGCAATAAGATAGCGTTTAAAACATTTAACTTTCAATCAATCTGTATGAATAATTTGATTCTAAGCAGTCAAATAGTATCACGTTAGCTCTCATACAAATAACCTTCAATTAATTAGTAATTTAAACTATTTGTCTATTGTGTTGTAAGTGAACGTTTATTTCAAATGGATACCATATTAGAGTAAAACTGCATTGAATTAAAAATTCCAAAGAGCAGCGGTTGAATACAACATAACATTCTTTTCTATTCCATTATCGATTTGTTCAGATTGAAATCCTCCTCCTCCTCCTCCTCCTCCTCATCATCATCATCATGATCATCCTACTGATTATACACATTCCGTTTCATTTTGATTATTCCAATCACTGTAACCATTTGTAATCCTTTCAATTTTTATTTGTTTTATTCATTGATTACAGATTCAGTATTTCTAAGAACAATTGGATTTGTTTGGAAAGTATTAGCTATCACTGGTGTCAGTTGTATACCAATATTAATATTGAAATTTATTCATTATAAATTTAGACCATCGATTTATTCAAAACTACAATAGAATGCTATGTTCTTCTGTTGAATGAATTCATCCATCCGCAAACACACATACACACACACACACATCCATTGAATTCTCTATCAATGACAAATGAACTAGATTTTCACAAACATTTTTTTTTCTAAAAAGTCATTCATTTACTACTTAAGTTTTGTTATTTTTTATGTAACTTTTTATTTTTCAACTCGTGTTCTGTGATTTGAGATGTTATTGATGATGATCGTGATGATGATGATGTACGACTCTGACATGCCTAAATTGTTGTAAAGATTGTGATCTTTTATACACCATTGTCCATATCTTTATTACTATCTATGTGTAAACCTAAAATCGGTTACATATTTTCTTTCGTTCTTCTTTTCTTTGTTGTAACTTTCTTTTTAAACTTGTGATTGATTTTTTTTTAATCAGAGAATAGATGATACAACATTTGTTTATCAACATAAGTACAATGTCGTCTCTCTTTTTTCCCCGTAGAACTGGCATATATCTATGCAAACAATTCAACACTGAAAGAAAAAATTAGTCGAACAAGAGTTTAACAATTATTTGTCAAGATTGATTGAGTATTGATCATTATTGTTGTTACTGTCACAGATCCTACACACTACTACTACTACTATTACTACTACTACCTATGCTACTGTCATCAAATAAAAACACACAAAGTGATTATGATGCCTGTACTATTTGTATGTATGTGTAAGGTGCACACTATTTGATGATTCTTATCTATTTAATGTAACCAAATTTTTTTTTATTTATTCATGTTGTTTCTTGATCTTTGATTAAGTTGTGTGCTATTCATTTCGCTTCTCCTTTTTTTTTAAAAAAAAGAAAGAAAGAAAACTTTTTATTTATTGTCATTGTAATTTCTTGTTGAATAAATTCATTATTGATGTGCATCGCATGTTTTGGCATCCAAACGGATCATTATCATAGTTATTGTCAAAAGTGTATATTTTGTATGTATGTGTGTATGCATGTACACATTGTCTTCATTCACACTTTCTACTCATCGAATTGGGTCAATTATTATTCATGATATTGTATTGGTTATATATAGATTTATGGAAAACCACATTTTAGTTATCATAGTAACATTGTAGTGGTATAACTGATAAAAATAAACCAATATAGTGTCACAGAAATGGAAGAAATTCGAATTACGTTATTATAGTTCTCAAAAGTTTGTAAAAGAGGAAATCAACACTATGAGGACATTTTTATCAGTAATAGAGAAGGTACGATATGAGTAATCTTTATTAGTGCTCAGTTATGATCGTATTTCACCATGTTGAAGTTATACTCAGCTAAAGTGATGGATACATTGTATCATAAGCTTTACAATTGAAAAGCTTATCTTGTAAAGCATATTTAATCGAAACGTATCGGTTGTGTCAGTGATTACAGTGAACTATCATCATAGTTTATAACTTTAAATGATCTTAATCAAACTCCTTACTTTATTTATTTTGAAAAAATTCCATCAAAGTTGGATCCCGTGGTTGAATTCTTTTTTCCTCTTACGTGTTTCTTCTGAATAGAGACTTACTATCTTAGTTATACTACACAGATCGCACTTTGTAATCACTGATAAAATGCAAAGTCTACTGGATCCCCTGAGTAATCATGTTGACTTGTTTAGAATGCGTCTTTTTCCTTCTAAATATAAAGTATTGTTTCTGGACTTGTCTGCCCAAAGCCCTAGTTTGGGTATAGTAAGTGAAGTTGACTCACCTATTATAAGAGTCTGACTGGCTTGTTTTGGTGAGTACACAATCTCCACATGGATTTAAAAAGTTCATTTGTCTTTTGCCAACTAAGTCATCCATATTATTGGCAAGATATCATAAATTTAATTTAGTTGAACACGTAAATATTGATACAAAGGGGCACCGATTACATATGTGCCGCACAAGTCACTTGATTTGTGTGTGGGCGGTGATACTGCCCGGGCGCCCGGACCGAAACAGGTTGTTTTCTTAGAGGACTACACATGGAGCCTTCGACCTAGTGGTCTGATCCACAAGGTAGTGGAGCAACATAAGGAAATACAGTCCCATGATAGCCGGTGACCAACAATAGGTTCATACACCATTGGTTTGGAATGAGGGTTTTCTAACTCCTGTGCTTGGATCCTCCGTATCCACCAACCCGGTTGTAGCATCGAACATTCTCTTTCCGTCCTCCCAATTTCGTAAACAACAGTAATGCCGCGAGATTGTAGTGAGCAGGACTTACATGGGAGTGGCTATATACGATTGGCCATGTGGGAGCATTTCGAGAGAGAGATGACTCTCCTTACCCTCGGCCATACCAGGGCATTCGGGTTTTTTCCTTTTTTCCGCATTGGGAATCGAAGACGGGCCGCCTGGATGAAAGCCAGGAATCCTAACCGCTAGACTACGCTTCACCGCTGAACTTTGATGATAACCGACCAGAGATTTAGAGAAACACTGAAAGAGATTACTTCTGAACACTTACTGTCATTTCGATCATTGATTTTTAACATTAATATGAGTAACCCCATGAAATTCTCATGATTTTGGTAGAGTTGGTATCTACAGAATAACTTACATTGATTGCTATAAACCTGTTTATAATTCTTCTAGACATCATTATTTTTGGAGTCAAGTAAATATTTATTAATATTGTTAGTGGTTGATACTAATGTATCACTCACTCGGTGCTTATCGATTAATAGTTTTCATAAAAGACGATTGACCACCTATATCTTAATACAGCCTGCGGAGTATTGGTGTTAATCTGATAATTATTTTGTGGATCTTGTACTACTTGTCATAATCTAGTAGTATGAAAACTTACTCAAAATATTTAGATCATTTTTCTTAAGCAACTAGTTGTAACCACTCCTAAATAGTATTTTATCTGTTTCATATGGTATAAACGTTATAACCATATGATTATACTGACAGTTGAGTTTCTCGATGTAAAGTCTAGGGACTGTCCAGCTGACGAGTCCCAAATAGGACGAAATAGGAATCCTGAATTCCACTGCCAGCCACTATCCATTTTTGCTTAAAAAGCTTGTGAATTGGGGCAATATCGAAGCAGTCCTTACAGGTAACACATATGCCAACACGAGACTAATCAATTGCAGTCTTAAATAACAATTGGAAGATACAAGTAAAACAACACCAAGTGAATTTAACAAATGTTTGTTCCTATTTATGTGACTGCTTTTTTTTTCAGAGTACAGGAGTTATGATCTACTGTTGGCGGATTTTCTCCTAATCTGATTAATTGATAAGCCAAGCGGCTTTAGGGTGATCGATATTTATAAACAAATTGCCTTAAAGAAATAATCTTTCTTCAGCTCATATAATCAATGAATAACGATTATTATGCTCAATTTCAAAGATAGCTGTGTACTGTTCTTCCTACCATCACATTAAACCAGTGTTCCATGTAATATATCCTCTGGATGCTAATTCATTATGATTGGAATACTTTGGTATAGAATACATTCTCTACGCCTGATCAAGATTTCTTGATCTAGCTGTCAGGGCCGGGGACAACAGATTAGAATAGCCTATCGTGTCACTATATCTTTGACCTTCGTTCCGTTTACCGAGTAAGGTGAACTCGTTAAAGCATTCAAGCATATCTACTATCATTTATGGACGACCTTTGAGCAACGCTAAAGTGGCCTTGAGAATGTCCACTGAGGCTAAATGAGAGTTTTAAACCTGAATGAAGGATAAGGATTGTGATTTACAGTTGACAGTTAGGGATAGGGATTAGATTTATAGTTTTCATCACAAACTGACATTAGCTAAAATACCAAGATGCTATTTAGCAAAAAGGATAAAGAATTTCACGTGGAAATCCAAGATCTGTTACCATAAATCTGTTTGATTCATCCATAAATGATAGTCTCGCCGAAATTATTTACTGTTCTATTATTATTCTACATAATGAGCAATATATCATAATTGTATGTTGGTACTGGTTAGTTCAATCAGTTTTTTTTTAAAAGACGTCCGTTACCTTATTACATTGATATCTTGGTAACTGTTAACCGTCTTCTCTGAATACAGAGAAAGTTGAATAGAAAACAACAATAAACATCACAATTATCTTATTTTCTTCAGTATTATAATGATTATGTAGAATCTCATACAAACAGCATTGACATGTACACATAAGTGCACACAACCAGCTTTCTTTCTTTTTTTTCTTTCTTTATTACAATAGTTGCCTTATTACTTAAGTTAGATAGAATGTGTATTACAAACATTCACATAGAGATATACATGAGCACATATTTAGTAGTAATGACTATCTAATACTTTAGCAAAGTAACTAAAATAATAGAATTTAATAATGTTTTATCATAAATAAATGTGGCATTCGACATTTTTGTTAGAACTAGAATTCGCCTGTATTTATTATTGGTTTACTAAACATCATCAAATCGATAGCCATATATGGTTGTTGTTAAGTGAGACAATAAATATAAACTACAGTATGGTGCAATTAGTAATTCTAGCACTTATCAGAACATTCTCCAGTTTAATAAAAACAACAATTAATCTTTTGACGTTTTTTTACTCAATTCACTTGATTTTTACAAAATGTCAGAAGATGAAATAAGTGCACTTGTAATTGATAATGGATCCGGTATGTGTAAAGCTGGATTCGCTGGTGATGATGCACCAAGAGCTGTATTCCCATCAATTGTTGGTCGCCCAAGACATCAAGGTGTTATGGTTGGTATGGGACAAAAAGATAGTTATGTTGGTGATGAAGCACAATCAAAAAGAGGTATTCTAACTTTGAAATATCCTATTGAACATGGAATTGTTTCAAATTGGGACGATATGGAGAAAATATGGCATCATACATTTTATAATGAATTACGTGTAGCCCCAGAAGAACATCCTGTCCTACTTACTGAAGCACCAATGAATCCTAAGGCAAATCGTGAAAAAATGACACAGATTATGTTTGAAACATTCAACAGTCCAGCCATGTATGTTGCTATCCAGGCAGTTTTATCTTTGTATGCATCTGGTCGTACTACGGGTATAGTATTGGATTCAGGTGATGGTGTAAGTCATACTGTTCCTATTTATGAAGGTTATGCACTACCACATGCAATACTTCGTCTTGATTTGGCTGGTCGTGATTTAACTGATTATCTTATGAAAATATTAACTGAACGTGGTCATTCTTTTACTACTACTGCTGAACGTGAAATTGTTCGTGATATCAAAGAAAAACTGTGTTATGTTGCTTTGGACTTCGATCAAGAAATGGGTACTGCTTCACATAGTTCATCACTTGAAAAAAGCTATGAATTACCTGATGGTCAAGTGATTACAATTGGTAATGAACGTTTTCGATGTCCTGAAGCAATGTTACAACCAAGTTTCTTAGGTATGGAATGTTCCGGTATACATGAAACAACTTATAGTTCAATTATGAAATGTGATGTTGATATTCGTAAAGATCTTTATTCAAATATTGTTCTATCTGGTGGTTCTACTATGTTTCCTGGTATTTCAGATCGTATGCAAAAAGAAATTTGTAATTTAGCTCCAACAACAATGAAAATTAAAATTGTAGCACCACCTGAACGTAAATATTCTGTATGGATTGGTGGGTCTATATTAGCTTCATTATCAACATTTAATCAAATGTGGATCACAAAACAAGAATATGATGAATCTGGTCCAGGTATTGTACATCGTAAATGCTTCTAATTTAACTTTATAACTGTACATTTTATTTTATTTGTTGTGTTTTATTCTTACCTTTGGTTGTTTCATAAAGAACATTAGAATCAATCTTGTCTAAATGATTATGATTTCCTCTTCACAAGTTGTTTATTAGTTTTAAACCTTTTTTTCTTGACGATTAAAATTCTTTCTAAAAGATTATTGTCTTTTGTTGTTGCTGGTGGTGGTGGTAGTTTATGATTATTTATTTATTTGAACACATAAATATTGGTACAAGGGGGTACCAGGTATATATGTGCCACACGGTGGTGGTGGTAATAGAGGTAGTGGTGATGGTGGTGTTTTAAATCCTACGTTCATATAATAAGAGTTAAACAATGAGCTCTTGTCAATGAGCTCTCTTCAAACATTGTTCTCATTCGAATATAATTAAAAGATCAATCGAACTTTATTATTGTCTATTTAGGTTAATTTATTATTATTACTATTTTCTTTTTAAAAAATAGCTGGTAAATGAGAAAATGTTTTCAGTCTTTCTTAAATGTTCAGTTTCTATAGTAATGGTTTATCTACTCTGGGATGCAGGTCCATCTAGTTGAATTCGGTGTTCGTCTTGCTGTGCTAATGAGGTGTGGCAACTTGGACCAATGCATGTATGTGCCTGGTCCTACGTTGTAACTGACTGACATCCGGCTAATGAGTCCTAAATAAGATGAATTGCGCGTTCTGGATTCCACTGCTAGCCACTATCCATCTTTGCATCTATCTAATTTAAGTAGATATGATCTTTTATTTGTGGTATTAATAACAGCAATAACATTATATTCATGGACTTAAACATAGTAATGTATTAATGTGATGATGATTTGAGGTATTTGAATTATAGTACAAATTAGGAATTCTAACCAAGAACTACTAGATGAGCACGAATGAACGAACGTATTGTATTTGGAATTTGAAATGAAGTATAAAGAAATCATTAGTTTATACAAACACTACAGTTAATCTATAGATTGTTCACCTTTGATCATTATCTTTACTGAAAACAGAACTAATAAAGTTTATTTCATACTGATTAAACATAAACATAAACTATTGAAGTTAAATTCAATATTATATAAGGTGAAAAAAATATTATTAGTTGAGATCATGAGTCATGTGAAGCTAGACCACCATGGAAAACCTGCAAGCACTGAACGGCCGTTCCGTCCTAGTATGGCACTGTGTATTCACGACCCCCGCCCCTCGAGATTCGAACCCAGGATCTACCGATCTCGCACGCGAGCGCTTAACCTTTAAACCACTGAACCGTCATCCGGTGTGAAATGTTATTTATAACCTGATATCTTGATTTGTAGTGTATATTGTTTAAAAGAATTTGATTCATTGATAATCGAATAGGATTTTATTTAGTAAATCTATTACTGAAAATAACATTTCTTCGGTCTGTTCATCTTTTTCTAAATGAGAATTTTCACTTTACTAATATTATTTATTCATATGAACATTGGTACAAGGAGGCATCAAATAGATATGCGTCATATAAATTATTCGGATTGTATGAGAGCTAGGCTACTGCCTGGATACTCAAACTGAAGCAGAATCGCTTAATAAAATCTGAGGAATCATACAGTAAATCCTTCATTTACAAAACGACAATCAGTCGTCACAGACTTGATTGTTCCTTCACTCACATACTAATTGCTTTCTGTTCCCGCTTTTTTCCCTTCTCGACTTTCTGCTGCCAGATATTGCATTTCTGATCAGCGTTATATATTACTTATGTCGATATAAGTAGCACACACTACAATATCAGTGTCTAATAATTCGTGATAGAACATATTGGGAAAATATGAAATTTTCATTTGTTTTAAATCACAAAATCATCTTTTAGCTAAACTATCATTAAAAATCTGGAAGTACTGAACAAAAGTTTCGTTCTAGTTTAAGAATTCTCAACAGTGTTCATCCATCATGTACATATTGAGGGCTAGCTTTAAAATGTAGTACTAGTGAGAATCTGTAACCGTTGATACAATTATCTACACCAGGTAATATCAAGAAAGGCAATACAATATTTTCGGTTGATTACAATTAAACCTGTACTATTTTGGATTCCTACTCAGCGGTAATAACAATTGAGTATGGAGTTGCAAATAACCAATTGAATTCGATTCTTTATGTCGGGATTGTGAAAATACACTGTTAAGAAGCATCGTACTAGAACAAAACAACTGTCCATTGGTGGTCTATATAAGATCATGAAAAATATATATTGCCCGAAAACTGGCATCCTTATGTGATTAATAAGATATAAACAATTCATTAAATATTTAAAAGAACAGTAAGGTAGAATGTAATCTATTAAGTTAATTGTTAAAACTTGTGAGTTTGTGTCCTTATCAGTGTATCAGGTAAAGATACCGCCAATTAGAGAACAGTGACTTATCAACAGGAGCAATGACGCATAAAACAAGTACGAGCAGTCTACAGTCCTGCTTCCCACCCAGCTGTGCCTGTTAACTCATGAACACCAATCTCAGCTTCTACAATATGAATCATGTATTTCACACATACTGGGTTTATATACAAACCAAACAGATCACATCACATTTGTACATGATCTAGCCAAATGTGACTGAGTGTGAGAGATAGTAATGCATAGTCTATGCATAACTTAGGAATGGTAGATCGTATAATAATAATTCATAGGTCAAAATAAAGCTTATGATAAGGGGAATACGATTATGAATAGTATAGTTACTTAACAACTATACAATAAGAATATATGTATAGTATTAGTTCAGGAATTGATCCAACACAGTTACCATTCATTATTCTCATCGGAATACAACATTAATATTTACAAAAATATATCATTATATAATCATACATAGTAGTATTCACTTGGTATTGTTTGGCTTTTATCTTCCCATTGAGGTTTAAAACTGTAATTGATCAGTCTGTTATTAGCATATGTGCATACTGTGCGTATGCTTCGATGTTGTCTTAATTCACAAGCTTTTTGTAAGCAATGATGGATAGTGGCTAGCAGTGGAATCCAGGACGCGTTCAAGTTCCATAGTGAACATCAACTCTGGGATACAGGTACCTCCAGCTGACGAGTCCCAAATAGGACGAAACGTCCGTCCTGGTTTCCACTGTAAGCCACTATCCATCATAGTAGTATTATTGTGAGTATTTCTTTTCTAAGTATGCTATTAAGTAATAAGAGATTTAAAGGTTACATACAACATGCAACTGAATTAGGATGATGATGGTATTACCATTTCTTTAAATGATGTATGTATACATATACATATATATACATATAGTTGAATATTGATAAATCCATTGAAAGAATGTAATGACTATCATGTATATTATGTAATACCAATGTAAACGGCATACATAGTTATACATAATGTATATAGTACTAAAACTATGTTACTATGATCTTGTTTAAATGTTTTAACAATGAATTACTTTGGCATTTTGATTTAACCAAATGATTGTCAATTTTCGTTTTTCTTGTTTGTTTTTCTCACTATGAAATGAAATATGAGTACTGAATCAAAACTGATTATATTTTATATTATGAATATCAGAATGGTTTTTTTGGTGGATATTATAGTAATTTTTAATAGTTGCGATCATGAGTCAATGAAAGTTAGATCATCATAGAAAAATTGAATGGCCTGGATGGTTGTTCTGTTCTACAGTGGGTATCCACGATCCCGTCTCATCAAATTCGAACCCAGGATCTATCATTCTTGCGCAATGGCTCAGTGGTCTAGAGGTTAAACACTTATGCGTGAGACCGATATGTGCTGAGTTGGAATCTCGCGAGGTGGGATCGTTGATGCACACTGCTGATGAGTTTCAAATATTAAAATATTATAAGTAGTCTGTTTACTAAATAAACAACATGAGTTCTTAAAAAAATTTTACCTTGAAAAATTTAGAATGTAGATGATGATTAAAAGTAATTAAATCGATAATACCATGATTGTTTGATTCATAATCTAGTAGTTAAGAATAGTTGAGTATTCGAATTAGAAAGAAATTGAACAGTATGTATGAACGTAGTATATTTCACAGTTCAAAACAGACGAGGAACGATGTATGAAGGTATTAGTAACTAGTTTAAACATTACAGTGGAATAATCGAGCTCTCTTTAAATTACACTTTACTTGTGGTAAAACCAGTCATCTCATCATTGTTCCCAATATTCAAATACCTCAAGGAGTCCTCAGGAGTTAGAATGTGTATTTATTTATTTAAGCACTTAAAATTGGTACAATAAGGCACCAGATAGATAAGCACCATATAAATCATTCGATTTGTGTCAGGGCTGGGATACTACCCGGATACCCAAACCGGAACAGATGGATTCCTTAGTGAACCACACCCCGAGCCTTCGGCCTAAAGGTCTAATACACAAGACAGTAGAGAAACGTCAGGAGATGCAGTCCCATGGTAGCTGGTCACCAACTATGGGCTTATGTGCCGTTTGTTCCCTCAGGATCCTGGAGTCCGTATGTATCATTGGTTTGGAATGTGGGTTTTGCAACTCAGCTAGGTGAATCCTCCGTGTCCACCAACCCGGTCAAAGCGTCGGACATTCGCTTTTCGTCTTATCAGTTTCGTAAACATCACCCGTGGTGCGATAAGGGAGTGAGTAAGACTTCCCTGTGAGTGATTGTATACACGTAGCCATGTGTGAGCATTTGTTGAGGGAGAGTTGACTCTCCCCACTCTCGACCCTACCAGGGAATTTGTGTAACCAAATCATGGTCTTTTTGTACTTTTTCGTGGAATCGGGTGATCGATTGATTATCTCACATTCAGCTCATCAGGACTTATCCTTAGAAAGAACTGATAATTGGAAATTCAAGAAATCACACTTCTAATTTACTTACTTACACAGTAGGTTGACGATCAGTATGATCTTGAATTATGTTTGTAGCGGTCACGGTTCTCACTGCAACTGTTGATCTACTTGAAGGAAAAATATTTCTAGTGTGTTATTCCCATAGATAATTCTTAACATCTCATGAATTCGCTAAGGAAATTTTATCAAGTTTCACTGAAATCTTTTGTAGCTCATTTCACAGATTACTTAAAAAATTCCATACTTTATAAACTGAATATTGTTTTTCAGATATTTGGTAAAATGCCAAAGTAACATATGAATCATAAATATGCAATGATACAAATGTGTGACTGTATTTAGATGGTGGTTAGTGGTAGTCAACAGGAAACCCTGGACCCAGGTTTCGTGCTACTTGGCACTCGTCAGCAAAGTGTACCTGTAATCTTGAGGGAACTAGCTCTCCCTGATGGATTTGATCCCGTGTCACCCGGCTTCACAGTTAGAAACGTTACCACTGGGCTATCCGGGCCGCGACAGACCTCCTGTAGGACTACCTGCAACCACCATCTAATCTCCACCTTGTGCACGCGATGTCGGGTCACTTAGACTATTGGCTGCATTGAAACTTTGTCGATAGCATTCGATCTGTACTAAGAAGGACTTGATACGCATGACAATGATCACC
Source organism: Schistosoma intercalatum (assembly GCA_944470365.2). NCBI lineage: Eukaryota > Metazoa > Platyhelminthes > Trematoda > Strigeidida > Schistosomatidae > Schistosoma > Schistosoma intercalatum. The sequence continues at coordinate 4,989,507 of OX103729.1, read as the reverse complement.
ACTCAGTGGTCAATCAATTGTGTGACTGTATTGATGAACAGGCGGTTATTGATTTTTTTCAGAAACCAGTATATATTCATGGATGAAATAACTAAGTGAATCCATCAAAAGGAATCTTTGCAATGTATTTTCTCGTAAGTGAATTATGCCTTCGAAAGAACGTATATATAGTTGGTTTGGTAGTTTAATTCAGGTAGAACTAATACCACCAACAGACCTATATGTAACCAACAATTATTCATAGGTAGTATCTAACTGAGTTTTGATAAAGCATCAATTCATAGTTCTCATAATTATCTAAAATGAATCGATAGTCTGTTAAGAAAATGTGAGAACGGTCATTAAAGAAGCTAACAAGAAGGAGATTGTTCGCCGCTGTATACTCAACAATTGACCGTCATCTAGACTACATGGAGAGCTCTTGCAGTATTTTCGTCGACGAGATTCCTTGACAGTTGTCAATTCGCGCATTATGTTTGACCACTGTATCGCTATCCCCAGAAATCTTTGACACCAAGTCCTTAAGCAGTTCCATATTGTACACCTGGGGATAAGTAAAATTAAGTCACTAGCTTGGTGCTATGCATACTGGTCGTCGATGGACCATGATACGGAAGAAAAATTTAGCAGATATTGGTCCTATCTAGAGGACGAAAAGAATCGGACTAAAGCTGAAGCACAACCATGGCCAAAACAGGACGGACTTTGGCAATGAATACACGCTGATTTCGCCGGTCCAATACAAGGCAGAAATTACTTGGTTGTTGTCGATGCTTTCACAAAATGGCCAGAAGTATATGACATGACGAAAACATCAGAGAGTACACGAGATTTTTAGGATTATTTCCTTGTTTTGGGACTCCAGAGATCTTGGTGACTGACAACGGGGCTCAGTTTATATTATTTACTTTCAAACGCTTTTGCAGTGAAAATTACATATGGGATCTACAGTTTCCTCCGTACTACTCTCAATCGAATAGCCAAGCAGGAAGATACGCGCGTTTCGCCTATTTGGGACTTGTCAAATGGATGTACCTGCATCCTAGAATTGACAGACACATTTAGATCTTTTTCATGCTATTTTCACATGTCTTGTACAAGTTTGCTAAACACGGCCTCCAGATAGGACCAATACCTGCTACATTTTTCTTCAATATCATGGGAATTCTCTTGAATTCAAACAGTAAATTATGAGATAACATTTGTCAAAACCGCATTTTGAAGAGTCTTTCTAGTAAGATATGATCCAGGAAAATGGCAACACTAGAATCAATTGGTAAGAGATAAGTATCGTAAGCTACACTAAATAAGCAATGATGATTGATTATACCCTATGATTGAGAGTGATTTCTGTAGTCATTGTATGATCAAGTGTGATAAATAGGTCGTTAACTGAAAAGTCTTTTTGATTGGATCACAGTGCTAAGCTTTTTTCAGAAATGTTTTCCTTGGCTAAAAGTTTTCATTTGAAGGATTTCATTAATATAAAAGTAGATCTAACCATAAATCAATATCACTCACAAAACTATGGGAGCGTAAGGTAAACTAACTCCCCTTGGAGCCCCTCTGGGGCTACTGCCGACCCCAAGTCTGGATAAAGGAGGAGGGTTGGGCATAGGGTTAGCGACCCCATCTCGTAGAAAACCAACTCGCTAAAAAAATGCTAAACAGAAAAAAATTATTCAAACCATTTAAACTCTGGCTTGGGAGTTATAAGGTCTTTATTTAGAAGAGTGGCCCCCTAAGATAACCACCTGCTTCGGTTTGGGCACCCGGGCAGTATCACAGCCCACACACAAATTGATGAACTCTTTATGCCTATGGAAATTACCTTTCTCGCTTTGAAAAACAAACAATTGATTCAGATTATTATCATTACAATTATTGTCATTATTAATACTAATATTATTATTACTACTATTTTTGTCATTATTGTTATTATTATCATTATTATTATTATTTTCCACATTATTCACCCTCTTTTATACTTATACAGCGGCTCGTCTTTGGTGGAAATCCGACTGTATCTAAACGTTCTCGAGTCACTGTCCGGTTGAAAATTGTATGTTACCACCGAATACGAGGACTGAAGCAGATTTTCTGAAACCACGTGCACCATTCAAACTGGCTGCCTTCAACGTTCGCACATTTATGCAGGTCGGACAACAGATAGGGCTGGCTATGTCTTTGGAAAGTCTTAATATCGACGTGTGTTGTCTATCCGAGACCCGTATTCAAGACTCTGGCGAAGTACTACAAATTCGATCTCCATCTGTCGCTTCGAAAAGCTTGTTTTACGTGCGCTTATCCGGGGACCCTGTGGCATCTTCGTCTGGTTTTGCTGGCGTTGGTGTCGCACTAAGCGCTAGAACTGAGGCAGCACTAGTCGATTGGATCCCCATTAACAGTCGGTTATGTGCTGTTAGATTAGAAAGTTCCATCAAAGTGAGAAGAAATCGGCGTGAGAAACGATGTCTTTTCGTCATCTCCGCCTATGCCCCGACAGATTGCAGCCCGGATGCAATCAAGGATGAGTTTTACCACCAGTTATCAGTTCTTCTCCAGAAAGTGCGTTCGACAGATATTGTAGTACTAGCCGGAGACTTGAATGCTCAGGTCGGGCGTCTAGGCACAGAAGAGAGTCGCTTAGGTGGCCGATGGGGACTCGTTGGTCGCAGGTCAGATAACGGGGACCGTCTACTGCAACTGTGCACAGACCACAACCTGTTTCTGGCTAGCACTAATTTTCGGCACAGTCATCGCCGATGTGCCACCTGGCGTCCTCCCTCTGCATCTCAAGCCTGGACACAGATTGATCACATCGCGATCAGCTACCGCTGGCGTGGTTGTGTACAAAACTGCCGCTCCTTTTGGAGTACCTATCTGGACTCTGACCATGCCTTGGTCTGCGCCAATCTTGCCCTACTTTTCAGTGGACAACGAAGTGAACGCCATCAACGGATTGATGTTAGCAAGCTGGTTGCAACTTCTGTTGCAAGTAAGTATCGAACCGAGCTAGCCTCTAGGCTAGCTACCACTCCACCGAAAAGTATAGATGAGCATTGGTTGCAATTGCGTGACGCCATGAAAATGGCGGGAACAGTCAGTTGTGGGTCAGCAAAACGTCCCGCTTATAAGCACTGGGTTTCTTCAGGTTCCTTACAACTCATTGAAGCCAGTCGGTCTACTCCGGGTGACCGTGAGTTTGACCACAAACGAAGGATGTTACGTAAGGAAATTGGGCAAAGCTTGTGTAAGGACCGAGAAGCCTGGTGGTCGATGCGTGCTAATGAGCTGGAAGCAGAAGCTGCATCTGGTAACTACCGGAAGCTCTTCCAGCTCATCCGAGCCACTGGCAGCAAGAAGTCTGGTGTGAGTGAAACAATCTGAGAGGATGATGGGATGCCAATCACTAACATCCATCGACGTCTTGGACGATGGGCAGAGTTTTTCGAAGGGCAGTTCAACTGGCCTGCTGCTCCGGCAACATCGGTCAGACTGTCCTGCCCTCCATGGCCGGTGACGACTGATCCACCAAATGAGGAGGAAGTCCGCAAGGAACTCCAACTCTTGAAGCGTTACAAATCACCTGGCCCAGATGACTTACCTCCGGCTCTTTTTAAAGATGGTGATAACTTTCTGACTAAGGAATTGACGACGTTGTTTACGAAGGTTTGGGAACTAGAGAGTGTACCAACATTGTGGAATGAGTCGATAGTTCCCCTATCTTTAAAAAGGGTTCACGTCGTTCCTGGAACAACTATCGGGGGATAAGTCTACTTCCGATTGCGTCCAAGCTATTGGCTTCCGTCATTCTTCGTAGGTTGTTCAAAGCCCGAGAAAGATTGACTCGCGAGGAGCAGGCTGGGTTTCGTTCTGGTAGAGGATGTATTGATCATATCTTCACCCTCCGCCAAATGTTAGAACACCGCCATACTTATCAAAGGTCAACAATCGTAGTGTTTCTTGACATCAGGGCTGCCTTCGATTCGTTGGACAGGACTGTTCTCTGGGATTGTCTATTGAAGAAGGGTGTGCCTGAGAAGTTTATTAACATCCTAGAAGCCCTATATACAAACACCTCAGGCAGAGTGAGGGCATACAACCACCTCTCTCCATTGTTCCATTCGAGCAGTGGGGTTAGGCAGGGTTGCCCAATCTCACCATTCCTCTTCAACTTTGCCATCGATGACATTCTAGAAACAGCTCTGATGAATGTAAGTAATGGTGGTGTGGATCTGTTGCCTGGAGAAAGACTTCTCGACCTTGAGTATGCGGACGATATTGTCTTACTGTGCGATAATGCCCAAGGCATGCAATCCGCACTTAATCAGTTGGCAATCAGTGTCCGTAGGTATGGTATGTGCTTTGCACCTTCGAAGTGCAAAGCACTTCTACAAGACTGGCAGGATTCCAATCCTGTACTCACCCTGGATGGTGAGCAGATAGACGTAGTCGAGAAGTTCGTGTATCTGGGTAGCTGCATAAGTGCTGGTGGTGGTGTGAGTGATGAGATCAATGCACGTATAGTGAAAGCCAGAGCGGCTCATGCCAATCTGGGCCACCTTTGGCGCCTTCGTGATGTTAGTTTGGCTGTAAAAGGTCGGATCTACAACGCGTCGGTGAGAGCAGTTTTGCTCTATGCTTGTGAAACCTGGTCTCTCCGAGTTGAGGACGTTAGACGACTCCCTGTGTCCGATCATCACTGTCTCCGAAGGATTGCTGACATTCAATGGCAACACCATGTCAGTAATGCAGAGGTTCGGCATCGTGTGTTCGGGCACAGAAATGATAATTCAATTGGTGTCGCCATCTTGAAACACCGACTTCGGTGGCTTGGACATGTTCTACGAATGTCGTCCCAGAGAATTCCACGTCGTGCATTATTTGCCGATGTTGGGACTGGTTGGTAAAAGCTAGGAGGTGGTCAGTGTACGATATAGCGTCGTGGTATGAAAGAAAGCTGCAAAGGACTGGCTTGTGTTGGTCCTTCACGACTCCTTGTCTGAAGTCTTAGAGATGGTGCAACACAGTGGCTAGAGACGTTATCAGATATGGCTCAGAATAGAAGCCAGTGGCGATCCTGCTGTAACCTTCTTTTACTTTCTTCATAAAAAGTGGTTGTGTCTCCTTTACCTGAAAGATTTCTTCTGATTGTACCTCGTTACTACCACACTACCTTACTCCAATCTCTTCGTCATTGTTCTCTTTTTCTTTTGCGTTCCTTAGTTTTTTTTCTTTTCTCTTTCTACTTCTCTTCGAATTCCCATTGTTTTGTGTGGCGCATATATATTGGCGCTCTCTTGTACCAATATTTATGTGTTCAAATAAAATAAAATATAATATAATAAAGAAGAGTTATGACGCCTCATAGTGGAAGCCAAGTTCCTCCGGAAGTCACGAGGCTGATGCCCTTTTCTAACAACCAGAACGACCATTAATTTAAGTGAATTAAATTATTACTCTATTTTAACAAATCTTCATGAATGTTATTTCACTGTTCATTTTTCCAAGTTCATGACCTTCCTATAATAGAATATTGACTGAAGCTTTTATGATTCTTATCACAAGGAGTCACACTATCAATTTGTACACTATACGTATCATGTATTTCGTTAGTTATTTGTTGGGCTTTTTGATATCTAAAGCACCATAATTGAGATGGTTGACAACATTTTTAGCTCAGGTAGATGATTTTGGTGGAGTTTTATTCCCTGATCTGTGTTAGTTTGATCGTGAAGCTTTCATTGTTACTCTGAAAAACATCATCAACACAAACTTCAGGTAGAAATGAAGTGTTCAAATTTGTCCATATATGACTCACAACTTATCCTGTCGACCTCATTGTTGATTAATTATTGCTGACCTTTAATCTGTCATTATTAATTATGACAGATCGAGTTCTACACCATAAGCTGTGAGTCATATATGGGGAAATTCGAACACTTCACTTCTACCTGAAATTTTATTTGCCGATGATCTCGTTCTTGTTGATTGAATTTCTATTAGTGAATTCGAAAACGAAACGAAAACTCATTACAGTACCGGGGTTCATCAGGTGTCTATCAACAAATATTACCGTTGTTATATTAAGTTTATGAATAACAACTGTTGATTGTCTGGAATTATTAAATGAGAGTTCCTTGTGAGTATAGGAATCCTCAGGACTGTGAATCTACAACACTGTAATTGTTGATAAAACTGTAGTTGAAATCGTTCTAGTATTAGATTTGATTTATCAAAGTTGTTATTACTTCCTTATGCCTGTTACTCCTTATGTAATAGCGTAGGCGGCTAACCAGCATTCTCCATCCAAGTCTGTCCTGGGCAATCCTTTCCAGTCGCTATTCATGCTTTTCACGTCTGTTTCCAATTCTCAGAGCAGTGTGTTCTTCGGCCTTCCTCTTTTCCACTTCGATTCAGGATTCCAAGTTGGGGCCTGCCTTGTGATGTCGTTTGGTGATTTCCTCTATGTATGTCCTATCCACTTCCATTGTCGTTTCCTAATTTCCTCTTCAGCTAAAAGTTGGTTTGTTCTCTCCCACATAAGCCTGTTGCTGATGGCATCCGGCTAATGGATGATGAGTATCTTTTGAGACAAGTATTTGTAAATACTTGTACCTTGCTGATGATGGTTGTATTAGTTCTCCAAGTTTCAGCTCCGTACAGTAGAACGGTCTTCACGTTCGTATTAAAGATTCTGACTTTAATATTGATTGATAGCTGTTTTGAGTCCCATATATTCTTCAACTGTAAGAATTCTGTTGTTGTTTTGTCAATCCTCGTCTTTACGTCTGCATCAGATCCTCCTTGCTCATCGATGATGCTACTCAGGCACGTGAAATATTCCTGTTCTTCCGTAGTTTCTCTATCGAGTGTGATCTGGTTGGTGTTCTCCATGTTGTATTTGAAGGTGTTGCTTTTTCATTTATGTATGTTCAGGCTTACTGATGTAGAGGCTGCTGCTATTCTAGTTGTCTTCATCTGTATTTGTTCGTATGTATGGGAAAGAAGGTCCAGGTCACCTGCGAAGTCCATATCATCTAGTTTCATCTAATCTGTTCATTTTATTCCATACTTCCCTTGAGATGTGAAGGTTTTCATAATTCAGTCAACCACCGGAAGACAAAAAAAGGCGGGGAGTAGGCGGCCTTGTCTAACTCCATTCCTTACATGGAACGCGTCTTTCAGCTAACCTCCATACACGACTTTATTGTGGTGTAAAAACAATATTACATTTACTTATACTTCAATGTTGAATACTATTTAATGTTAAAGGATAATAGTAATCATGATGTCATTACCATTTAACTCATATAGTACTATTTTAAAAAAAGAAGAAACATCTTATATTTAGAAATCCATATATGGTCATAAAACAATGATGTTATTTCTTCTTAACTCATTTTAAACCTTAGTAACTCATTTATCATGTGGTTAATATGGAAGAGTAATGATATTTACTTTATATGGAGTAATTATAATAGAACACCACCATCATCGTAATTATCAATCATTCCATGATTGTTACCTCTATGTAATGTGTACACATATGTATTCATAATGTTTTATTATTAACTAAATGTGATTGAAGTATTGTTATATGTATAACAATTGATATATATATATATATATCATCATCATCATGATGTATTCGCCTTAATGTAATCATTGATCATGTGAGTGAATGTTAGTAATATATGCAATCAGTATAGATAGGTAACCAATGTGTTTAGATAAGTAAAAATGAGTAGTAACTAGTAGTGGAATCCAGGACGCACATTTCGTCCTATTTAGAACTCGTCAGCTAGATATACCTGCATCTCTGGGATTAGAGTCCAGTACTACATATGTCAACAAGAGACGGATCAATTATAGTCCTAAATAACAATGTGAAGATACAAGTAAAACAATACTAAGTGAATTTGAACTTCACCCTATTGCACAAGCAGGCGGCTATCAGGATTCAGTAGTTAAGTGGATAACGTGATGGAGGTCGAAGCGAATGGTACTGGGTTCGAGATTTGGAGTGAGCATTAATTCTGAGATGTAGGTACATCGAGTTGTCGAGTTTGAAATAGGACGAAACATGGGTTCTGGATTCCACTACTAGTCACTATTCATCTTGACTTAAAACGCTTGTGAATTAAGGCTATATCAATGCAATTCTCACCCAAGATGCACATATGCCAATAAGAGAGAGACTGATCAATTAAAGTCCTAAATAACAATGGTAAGATACAAGTAAACAACACCAAGTGAATTTAACGTTGAGCAAAACTGAATGGAATATTTGTAAAAGGGGGACAGGTACTATAATATATTTACGAATAAATAGACTGCCGAATGTAACCCAAATATTTAAAAGTCAGTGGTTATAATAACAGTGCATTCTAAAAGGGTAATCGGGTTTATTATGTGACAAAGAACTATTGTTTCTGAAAATTATGTGCAGAATGTGCCACTTTTAGACAAACAATTAAGAAGATGTGCGTAGCTATTCATTTTCCACACAGGATTATCTGTTAACAATAGATAGTTTTGTAATTTTGATAGTTGAGATCATGAGTGTATTGAAGCTAAACCACCATGGAAAACCAGTAAGCACTGGACGGCCGTTTCGTCCTAGTATGGAACTCAGCACCTATCAGTCTCGAAAGTGAGCGCTTAACTATTAGACGACTGAACTTGCCGGTATTCAACGGTGTTGATGTCTAACTTCAACTAATCCACGAAATTGAGAGACACATCCACCATTGTCTTCACTGAGTTACTATCTCACAACAGACCCGGTTTTGTATTGATTTGTCGTTGAATAACGAAACCTAACGTAGGGATTCTCACATATATGATATGCAGAGACTTGTGATTGAGAACAATACGCTATTGTTTGATCTCAAATAATCGGACAAGCACGAAAGGATTACATCTACAATGCGCAATTAGTGTATATGATAAAGTAAAGAACATTTTGAGGAAATTAACCTGAATGTTTCAAAATTGTCGATCACTGTGAAAAACCTTTCAGTTTGCTTGAATACTTCAGATAAAAAATTCTCAAAACTGGGATGACCATCATTTCTTATGAAATGACATTTTGTACCAATATAGTTCCAAAATTTCGATGAACTCTTCTTCCATTGGAAAGTTGATGCTAAGAAAAACGGCTCTTTGAAGATATATTAACCGTTGATATTACTAAAAACGGATATACAAAATGACATGATTATGAGATTTTTCGCAATTTAAAAACGACAATGATGGATGTGTCACTCAATTTCGTGGTTTAGTTGAAATTAGACATTAACACCGTTGGATACCGGATGGCTCAGTGGTCTAGAAGTTAAGCGTTCGCGTGCGAGAGTGATAGGTCATGGGTTTGAATCTCACGAGTCAGGATCGTGGATGTGCACTGCCAAAGAGGAGTCTAACAATAGGACGAAACGGCCTTCCAGTGCTTCCAGGTTTCCTATGATGATCTAGCTTCAATTGACTTGTGGTCTCAACCATTGAAATTACTATAATATCTGCAAAAACATCTCTCTGGTTATAATAATCATATACTCACTAGTGACTGGCTTCAAGAGGTATTTCCTGGAGTTCTAGTGAGAAGCAGTGAGTAGTGGAGTTCAAGCGGGTCTGTTGTGAGATAGTAGCTCATTAATGACAATGATGGACAGCGACGAAACTTCGTGGATTAGTTGAATTTAGACATTAACACCGTTAGATGCCGACCGGCTCGGTGGTTTGGACGTTGGAGGCTCGCGCTTGGATTAAATTCACTTGATAATGTTTACTTGTATAATCCCATTGTTATTTAGGACTGCAATTGATCAGGCTTTCTCTCTTATTGGTATATGTGCATGCTATATGAGGATTGCTTTGATATAGCCTTAGTTCACATGCTTTTTAAGGAAAGATAGATAGTGACTAGTAGTGTAGTCCCAAATAAGACGAAACACGCCTCTTAGATTCCACTGCTAGCCAGTATACATTTTGCTTCTTTAAATAGTGTATATTGTCAAGTTTTTGTGAAACTGACGTAATTGAACTTTATTATAGTTACATGTATTCTATGAATATCAGGTCTATCTATAGTCAGTATAATGGTTGTGGAGATTGTTACGTTTTTTATTGAGATCATGAACCGATTGATGTTAGACCACCACCTTTGGAAACCTGGAAGCACTGGACGGCCGTTTCGTCCTATTGTGGGACTCCTCAGCAGTGCGCATCCACGATCCCTCCCGCGGGGTTCGAACCCAGGGCCTTCAGTCTCGCGCGCGAACGCCTAACCTACTGAACCACTGAGCTGGCATTCAATGGTGATAGTGTCTAACCTCAACCAATCCACGAAATTGCGCGACCATCTTCCATTGTACTGAGTTAGACACCTTTCTTTACCCGACACGGATTAGCTCCACTGGTCACGGCTTCCCACCAGAATTCCGAGAATTTTATCACGAAGCTAGTCACTAGTGAGCACATGGTAATTATCAGTATAGTGGTTGTGGAGAGTGTTAAGTTTTTGATTGAGATCATGAAAAAGCTTTAATCTACAAGAAACTTTCAAAGAGTACACTTATGATCATATACAATGTCAAATGTAAGAATTTCTTCCATATCTATTTCAGTATGTTACAGTACTTCAACTATATTGGTACATTTTCATTAGAATGATTCAATGTTGTATGATTATGATGTGGTATCATCAAATAGATTTAAATTTTCAATAGATGATTCATTCAATAAAAATGTTTATATAAATTTGATTTAGTCAACCAATGGTAACTTCATCATTTAATGAATAGTTAATTGGCACAATATTTGACAATTACTATTTATAATATATTTACCTATTTTATTTATGATTAGTTTATTTCATTATCTTCAATCATAAAACAACCATACTTAGTACGAGAAGGGGTTTCGATACTGGGTTCGAATCCTGCGAGGCGGAGTCGTAGATGCACACTTTTAAGGAGTCTCACAATAGGACAAAATGGCCTTCCGGTTGACTCATGATCTAAACACATTTTATACATTTATGAAATGTATTCATTAATTAGTGATTGATTAATTGGTATGATGTCAGCTATAATTTACTTGTATATTATTGATTGCTAATGATATTGACATTTGATAGTTGAAATAACGGTACTGGATTCGAGTCCCAAAGTGAATATCAACTTTGGGATATAGGTACATTTAGCTGATATACGCTAAATAGGACGAAACATGTGTCCTGAATTCCATTACTAGCCACTGTCCATCTTTGCTTATAATATTTGTGACTTAAGGCAATATCGAAGCAATCTGTATAGTCTTAAACATTGATGGGAAGATACAAACAACTAATACAAAAATGAATTCAATAAAACAATAAGTTTAAATTCATGACTGTTTAATTTCATGATGGTTCTAGTTCTGTATCAATATTGCTTTTATCTGAGACAATTCAACGAATAAGATAATCAGACTTCCCTTCTAGCTGTTAATCCTTGCAATTTTTTATACATTTTCAAAAGAGCAAGCAATCAAAACAATCGGGATGTTTAGAAGAACAGGTTCAAGAGGAACTCAAGAAACTAACGTCATGTCAGTAATGTGAAAAATAAAGCTTGAAAAGAAAATAAATTTATTAGTAGTCAAGGAAAAATTCTGTTCTGAAGAGACATGACTCAATGTTCCAGTATTTCTTCCGATTCTTAAAAGAATCTATCTGATAGGAAGTATGAAACCAGAAGATACTTTGGGAATTTCCTTTTTAGAAAGCAAACCATTGATGTTTAAGGTGAATGGAAAATGATGATCTATCATTGTGGATTCTGTGAAAGCTTCTAACTTCACAATTTGTGTAAAGAATAGTTCTATTATCAAAGAACATACATAAATTTACTACGAACCTCAACTCATGCGTTATCTGTAATGACTAAACGCTTCTATAGTCTGCAAACGGAAAGGCGTCGGAAGCGTATATGACAGCTGTTAGTTGTGTCTGATGTTAACATTAATCTATCAATAACTAAAATCGTGACTAAGAGCATACAATCACAATTGATTGATCGCTGGGTGGCGATCAATGTCATGCGTGTCTAGTCCTTATTAGTGCAGATCGAATGCTATCGACCAAGTTGCAATGTGGCCACCAATCTAGGTGACTCGACACTATAGGCACTATACATTGAGATTAGATGGTGGTTGGAGGTAGTCGCCAGGAAACCATGAACCCGGGTTTCTTGCTACTTGGCACTCGTCAGAAGGGTGTACCTGTAATCTTGAGGGAACTGGTGCTCTCTGAAGGATTCGATCTCGTGTCACCCAGCTTCAAACATGGAAGCTGTTGAGATTAAACAAAGATTTAAGCGATATAAAAGGAGACTGTAAGCTGGACATTAACACCGTGGGATGCCGGTCGGCTCAGTGGTCTATAGGTTAAGTGTTCGCATGCGAGACTAATAGGTCCTGGGTTTGAATCTCACGAGGCGGGACCGTGGGCGCTCACTGCTGAGTCCCATACTAGGACGAAACGGCCGTCCAGTGCTTCCTGGCTTTCCATTCGTGATCTAGCTTCAATTGACTCATGGATTCAACCATTGAATTAGAGAAAGTTATTAACTTGTATTAGTAACTTCACACTAAGTTGCGAAATACCAGAAATTCGATTTTCTTCTCAATTTGGTATTTTACAAACGCATTATTGACTTATTATTATGAATAATCTACCCAATACTCAAATTAGAAAATGGTTAGTGTTTATCCTCTGATACTGATGATTTGATCCTGAAGCGTTGATTGTCAACCTCAACAACATCATCACATATATCGATGAGCTACTAGGATTTCTCCCCTATCGACTAGCTGCTTGTTCATTTGACCTAGAATTTGGTTAGTTGTTGTCTATTGGTGTGAGATAGTTGTTCGTATGTTTGTTTAGACCGTTTTCACTTCTGACCTGATCTCTGACCTTAGAATTATTTACTCTTTTTCCTGGTTAGTTGACCTACTGGGTCAGATTTTATGATGCATTACTAGAGTACCTGATTCCAAAAACGTTCTCTAGCATTCTATGTGTTTCCTCTGTCCAATACTTCGACATTTCATCAGTTGAAGTCATATCAATGGTTGTTATGCATTTATAAGCTTTCATTTAACCTATTGGCTACCATTATACGATTTACTATTAATTTATTCCCAACCTATCAGTTACAGTCTCTCATAATCACTAACACTTCTAGCTTGATCTTGTATACATGTTACTTCTTATTTTATGGCATGATGATGTCTGGCTTACTTGTATATGAACTGCGTATGTCTGAAACTCATGATTCATACAACGGAGGCTAAGATTTTGTTCTGGACTCATCGGGCAGGGGAAGGCATGAAGAAATAATAAATACTCATAGTTGACTCTAGGCTGCCCGTATTGGTTAACGCGTCATTGCATTGGCACGATGCTAAAGTCATATAAGTCATGTCTTGTCACGTGGTAAATAACAGGGCGACAGCTTTGTCTTATGCAGCACTCAGTCATCGGAATTTATTTTGTAGATGATGTTTGGTTTGTTGTTATGTGCTTTGTACCTTCGAAGTGCAAAGCACTTCTACAAGACTGGCAGGATTCCAATCCTGTACTCACCCTGGATGGTGAGCAGATAGACGTAGTTGAGAAGTTCGTGTATCTGGGTAGCTGCATGAGTGCTGGTGGTGGCGTGAGTGATAAGATCGATTCACGTATAGTGAAAGCCAGAGTGGCGTATGCCAATCTAGGCCATCTTCAGCGCCTTCGTGATGTTAGTCTGGCTGTAAAAGGTCGGATCTACAACGCGTCGTTAAGAGCAGTTTTACTCTATGCTTGTGAAACCTGGCCTCTCCGAGTTGAGGACGTTAGACGACTCCCTGTGTCCGATCATCACTGTCTCCGAAGGATTGCTGACATTCAATGGCAACACCATGTCAGTAATGCAGAGGTTCGGCATCGTGTGTTCGGGCACAGAAATGATAATTCAATTGGTGTCGCCATCTTGAAACACCGACTTCGGTGGCTTGGACATGTTCTACGAATGTCGTCCCAGAGAATTCCACGTCGTGCATTATTTGCCGATGTTGGGACTGGTTGGTAAAAGCTAGGAGGTGGTCAGTGTACGATATAGCGTCGTGGTATGAAAGAAAACTGCAAAGGACGGGCTTCTGTTGGTCCTTCACGACTCCTTGTCTGAAGTCTTAGAGATGGTGCAACACAGTGGCTAGAGACGTTATCAGATATGGCTCAGAATAGAAGCCAGTGGCGATCCTGCTGTAACCTTCTTTTACTTTCTTCATAAAAAGTTGTTATGTCTCCCTTACCTGAAAGATTTCTTCTGATTGTACCTCGTTACTACCACACTACCTTACACCAATCTCTTCGTTATTGTTCTCTTTTTCTTTTGCGCTCCTTAGTTTTTTTCTATTTCTCTTCGCATTCTCATTGTTTTGTGTGGCGCATATATATTGGCGCTCTCTTGTACCAATATTCATGTGTTCAAATAAATAAATAAATACAGTAGTGATCCCTTATCGTAAAGGAACTTCATAGGAGTCCCATGTCATCATAAAATAAGATTATTCTTACGAACAAGCAATGCTCTAAGCCCTAAACTAGTAAGAATCAAAGATTAAATACAGAGGGAGGAACAGCAAAAGTGTGTATATGAGATCAAATATAGTGACTGTAATGCCCTATATGTAAGTGAGACATTATAACAGCTGAATGTGAATGAACACAAACGTTGCTTAAAGAATATTCCTTACTATTCAAAAGATCTGAAAAACAAACTAGGAAATAAGTCAGCAACTGTATTGCATTCAATAGAGTCCGGCCATACAACTGATTTCAATGGCACAAAAATCCTACCGAAAGATTTTAGTTCGTAAAAGTACCGAGACTAACAGCTGAAGCTCTTATTTATCTATTTTAACACATAGATATTGGTACAAGGAGGCACCAAATACATATACGCCACACAAATTTTATTTGATATGTGTGAGGGCTGTGATACTGCCCGGGTGCCCAAACTGAAGCAGGTGGTTTTCTCAGGAGGCCACACTCGGAGCCTTCGACATGAAGGTCTGATCCACAAGGCAGTGGAGCAATCTAAGGGAATGCAGCCTCATGGTAGCCGGTGACCAACGATTGGCTCATACGCCATTTGTCCCTTCAGGATACTGGAGCCCATGTGCACCATTGGTTTGCAATCAGAGTTTTCCAACTCTCCTATGTGGACTCTCCGTGTCCACTAACCCGGTTAAAGCTCCGGAAATTCACTTTTCGTCCTCTCAGTTTCGTAAACAACACCCCCGCCACGAGAAGGCAGTGAGTAGGAATTCCCTGGCAGAGGCTATATACGCGTGGCCATGTGAGAGCATTTCGAGAGGGAGAAGTGACTCTCCCCACACTCGGCCATACCAGGGCATTTGGGGGAAATCCAAACAGTGTTAATAAGAGAGATGAAATACAATTAACTATCGTACGGCAACTAATAATTAACAAGTAAACTTAAACTTCTTTCTATATTTTATTGTATTTAATCAATCATTTATTGTGAGGACAACGATTATCTTAACTAGTTCTAACAAGTTAGTTTAACTTGAATATATGATGAACTGTTGGGTATGTTAGATCCCCAGAATTCACTTGGTAAATACCCTTATTTTGTAATTTTTTATTACTTTGTTTTCGTACCAAAAGCGCTCATTTTCACCTTCATGTTGTATTTCTCACTTGAGAGAATCTTAAACGCTATTATAGCTCGTTGTATCTTTTAGTAGGTTATTTTGTAACGTTTACCAAGGACAATTTTATGCTATATATATACGTTTGATTTGTACCTTTTGTTATTGTTCGTGCTTCTGGATACTTACGGAATATATTTTCCCGTTTCGAACTTAAACTTCTCTCTCTAGTTAGCGGTGCTGGCTAGCTTATTGGTGTTTGGTCACAGAGTCTTTGTTCCATTCGCAGACTAGGTGAACTCGTAATCGCTTCAAACGTAGCATGAACAATCAACTTGATCACCATAATAACACAAACATTTATTTTTGTTTATTTTCAGTTATTTTATGGATGCGTTGACATATTTAATTTATATTATCTATCAAATTATCTGATTTTATCAAGGACATCTTATTATATCTCCTTGAAAAAGTTTGAACCAGAATACTAAAACATCATCCATATCCACCAATACGGTTAAAGCGCCGAGCATTCGCTCCTCATCGTCTGAATTTCGTAAACAACACTCCCGCCGCGAGAAAAGAGTGAGTAGGAATTCCCTATCACTGACTATATACGTGTAGCATTTCGAGAGGGGAAGCTAACTCTTCCCACTCTCGGTTGTATCACAGCATTTGGGGAATTTAGAAAGATACCAACCTAGATAACATTGAGAAACAATTCATTTTGTATTCTTTTTAAAGTCGATCAAACTTTACAAAGTAGAAATATTAAGTACAGTCTAAGAATTACTACAGTAAGGAAAAAAAAAGAAAGAAAAGAAGCATAAATCGATGACAAAATGGTGAAGGTCAAATGTTTAAAAAACAATTCGATTAAGAAGTGGACCCACCTATTTACTCAATTTCAAGCCTACTAGATGGAATGTTTGTATGTATTCTTTTTTTCTTAAATATTACAACGAGTGATGTAAATAGAGAGAGGGATAAGCAAATAGAGGCAAAGGGAGGGTAGAAAAGAAAAACATTAAATCAATACAAATACATGAGGAACAAAGGTTATACACAAAGGTCACAATTGTTTTCAATGTCTTTCTATTTCAAAGGAACTGACACAAACAGGGGAATTGTCGAAAGATTCGCTTTCAATTAAATTCTTCATTCAATAGTAATTCATGTATTACAATAATAGTAAGAGATAAAGAGATCGTTGTCATATTAAATGATGAATAACTATTTGTCGATATGTTTATTTGGTCTTTTTATCACAAACAATTCGATGACAACTATCATCTTCAACATCATCACTATGATCATTATGTACACGCATATCAATACGATTAATAGTATTATCAACAGTGACAGTATCCTCAAAACTTGTAACATTGTTTGGATTGTTAGTATTACTACTACTACTACTACTACTACAACTACTACTAGTAGTATGATTATCTTTGTGATTACTAATATGTCCAGTATGCTTTTTGGTAGACTGTTGCTTGAAACATTTAATAGATTTGATAGAAGTTGCGGAAGACGATGATAAACCACCACGAGTTGTATTGGCAGACTGAAAGAAAATGAAATAAAATATTTTAAAAATTAAAGAAAATTAACCATATAATTGAAAGATGTGTAAACTGGGGTTAGATTATGATGTTAACATTTTTAATGTTCATCCACTGTGCCATATGTATCTGTATTGGCTTGGACAACTGTGGGACGTAAGGGCATATGTCAAATTGCTTTAGGCTGAATTTGTTCTTGACAATTGACTAAAGTGCCTAGTATTAGTAAACTGAATAATGACTACAAAAATCATATGAATATACATCACTCATCCTCGAACCAAGGAAAAAGTGTATAAGCTAAAACTTTGACTGAGTGTACAATTGAGTTCATCCAACATGATTCCTTGTTTATCATCTCTCATCTACCATTTGACCTTAAGATGTTATGTAGAGACAAGTCAATACGAGATCCAAACAGCTGTAGATACAGTAATGTTTTTTTGTCACTGAATTAAACAAAAAGGTTAAGAAAGATTAGTGAACATTGGTAGCATCTACTGAGTTGATAGATGCTTGGTAACTCATCCAGTAAGGCTTGGAGAATAATAAAGAATGACGACAATGTGAACTGATAAAAAGTCTACCTAATGACTATGACCTGTGTAGGGCAGCGACAGCAAAAGGAATGAGAAAGACAGCGGCGATACATAACACAAGACCACTATTCCGGCTTATTAAGGAAATAGGCAATAACGACACAAATGTTAACAAGACTATATTCGAAAAAGATGAGACGGTGATACACTTTCAATCTAAGAGATTAAAAGGGATGAATGGAGTACTTTAGAGAATACTTTAACCGATACACAGAGGATAGTGATGGATTAACACCGGTGACCTTGGTTTTGATTCCTGACTATCCCAGTTTATAAGAAAGAACTGAAAACTTCTAACGATTACCACAGATAAGTCAGTTTGACTGAGTTTCTAAAATACTAACCTAACTCATGAAGAGTGAACTCAAGGAAATCAGGGACGTTCAAGAACTGAATGTATGTGTATTGACCAAATAATCACTTCCGTCAGATTTTTGAACATTGGCATAAATATCGACATCCAAAACAGTTGTATTTCTTGACTTTGGGGCAACATTCGACTCCGTTGATCGAGAGGCTAATATGAAAATGGTTATCATTAAAAAGTATGCTGAAGAACTCTGTGAATACTTTCTCCCTGAAAATATGAAATATATCAATCAGCCTATTATGTATGTAGTGGGTAATTAAACTGTAAAGTGTAAAACATCGCCTGGCAAGAGTTGTTTCACAGCTTCTTTATAATTTCAAATTGAGTCAATTGTTCTACTAGAGTTGAAAAGTTCATCAATTGAGAATAGAGATTAAAAAACTCAAACAACGCTAATTACGAAAAATCAATGATCAAAAATGCCGTAAATATGTCACAGTACTCAGTCAGTCAGTTATAACGTAGGACCAGGCAAACATATGCATCGGTCCAAGTTGCCACACCTCATTAGCACAGCAAGACGAACATCGGATTCATAGAAGCAGTTAACTCAATGGTGTAATATATAAAAAAAGATTTTATGTAAGAATATGATACAGGGAGAAAGAATTAGTTCGCAGAAAGAAAGATATCAAGCATTTTTAATATCATAGTTTAAGGAAAGATAGAGTGTATACACCTACACCATTGTGATCGATTCTGAGCCATGTCACCCAGAGTCTCCAATCATTGGTTACGATAGTCACGCGGACCCCAACCAAGTAGCTGCATCTACCAACATGGCTAATACTAGAAGAAAGTGACTTCAGGCACTAATGCCACGTTTAAGTTTATGTCACAGTACTACGAAATCCTAAGCAATGTTTCACGTAACTGTCCAATACTATTCCAAGGGAAATGAATAACTAGTACTAGTTCATATAAAAAATGTTGATCATTTTAAAACTTCACTGTGACCGTGTAGTTGGGACATTTAAAGGTCAATGTCATGAAATGAACTAAGTCAAATTTTAACCAATAAGTTCATATTGTGAATTCCACTCTACCTACTAAAGTGGCAACGCACTATCATAAGCCCACTTACAATAAATATGGCTCATGTACCACTACAGGAAAATCCATGTGGTTCCAGAGTTGGGTTAAACTGGTGATCTTATTAAACCTCTGAGTTATCAATCTCAAAACTCTTTCTCTGAAGACATTTAGGGAAATTGGATAAAACAGATTAACATATCAATAAAAAATATCAATTATCATGGTACAATTTACATTTAATATTGCAGTATACATACCATATAGATTAAACGGATTTGTTCAGCTGCCCATTTAGCTAACTGTCGATTTTTATCTGTACTGGACAGTGATGATGCCTGAACTGGTGATACAGTATTTAAACTATTAACTTGTTGTTGTTTAGGTGATACTTGATTTATATTTAATCGACTACTCTGATTATTATGATGATTGACATTGATGCCAAGATTATCATCAATAAGACTTGAATAAGTGTTTCCAACAGATGGTCCATTGTGTAGTTTATTCTCTGTTGTTAACGGTAGCATCTTAATTGATTTTGATAGATGATTATCTAAAGCGGAGCATGTCTAAAAGCGAACATAAAGAAATAAAAACGGTTGGAAAAATGTTGAAAATCGGGGTGAACAGGAAAAAACCAACAAAAAAAAGAAATAGAACACGTTCTTTTGTTTGACAACATCTGTGTGTCAAGGACTATCAATACATACATGACTGCTGAATGCATAGAAAATTCGAGGGAACGCACAAAAGAATGAGAGTTGTGTTGTGGAGATAATGCACTGAGAAAACAGATCTTTTAAGGCAGACTTAACAATTCATTAGGAGTCGTGATCATAGCAAGCTAAACTCAAGATGAGGACGTCCATCAACGTATCGTGTTTATGAAAATACTGAATACGAGTGGTTTCTTGTGCCTGGATAGTTGATCATAAATTGAGTTTGGGAAAAAATTTGTCTGTGTACAAAATTCTAGCAAAACATGAAATGACAAAATAGGCTAAAGAGTATAATTTCTAGGGTTGCTGAAAACATTGTTACAGAAATGATACAAATGTACTACTGTCATACATGAGAAGTAGGTTGTTATCTATATTCAATGAAGAAAAAATTATACTGATTTACTGTTTGGATCCAAGATGTAAAAAAACATACAGCTTAGGTCGATAGATCAAATGAACTAACTAATGAGTATAATATCTAGCCCCCAAATGCCCTGGTACGGCCGAGAGTGGGGAGAGTCACCACTCTCTTTCAAAATGCTTTCACATGGACACATGTATAAGTTTGGTCATTGTAAGGATTTGTCGACAGAGTGTACCTATGGCATACAGAATTGAACTTATAGTCAAATGGAAACTTAAATATTTTTGAGTTACTTTTCAATGAACAGTTAGTCAATCAGTCAGTCGGACGCAATATAGGACATAGCATATATTTGTATCCAATCAAGTTCCGAGACTCTATTGTCACAGAAAGATGGAATTTTTAACGCAAATCCCACAATGATAGACGTAGTAACACTACTAGCAATGATAGAAAAGATTAGGCATCGAAGATACGATTCGAGAAGTAAATATAAATGAAATAAAAAATAGTAAATTTATGAAGACTTTACAGTGCTTAAAATGTGAAAGAAGATCAAGAGTGAATACATCTGCACCATTCTGAGCCACTGGTTACAACAATCACGCTGAACCCGTCGCTCAGTCTCAAAGTCCGTCTTCATGGATCGATTTCATGTCTTTATTAGGATGAGTCTAGCTTTTTTTAAGCTACTCCTCTAACACCAGGAAACACCAATAGACGAAATAGTCGGTAGATAGGGGCATGGAAATATACATCCCAACCACACTTCAGTCCATAAACATTTACTACCTAGTCAATCGATTTGTCATATTTATCTAGTACTTCGCATGTAACCTCAGAATTGCTCTCTCCACAGTCCCGAAATATGCGACCACTCGTTCGAAATATCTATGATCGAATACTAATAATCAAAGGATATCCTCTGTTTTTAATAGTTACATTTCACATGTTCAGAGTAGAACGGAGAGAACTGTTGCACAGTAAACTTGTCATTTAGTTTGGAAATGGATATCTCGTCTATGATACAAGTGATGCATGTTGGCAAAATCGAAGGGAACTTTTTAAATTCGTGCCGACATCTCGTCAATCACTAACTCCAAGATAAGTGAAGCGGTCAACAAATGAGGTATGAAAACCATAATTGCCTATCTATTCCTTATGATATTGGCCATAATCCAGAACATAATGTATATTTAAATATTTTAACAGTCATAAGTAGATTCTTTTATCAAAAATCAGGATGTAACATAAAGAAAAGACAGTGATCACTATAAGACTATGCAATGAAAGCAAATTATTAATTAAAATGAGGTCAAGATATAGAACGTAACCGGAGATTCATAATAGAAGTCAGGCGTTTAGTACAACCACTTAAGAGGGAATCACATGTACAGTTATAAACATACCCAGTAAAAATCATTCTAAGGTACATTTTAGTTCATTTATTCAATGAGTGGTGAATTTCAGAGCATAATTTTTATTGAGAGTATCATTTCAAGATCTAATTTCCAGTTTATTTGCATTCTTTATCTGGAAAGTTGAAATACACTACAGTGATAGCGTGTTTACAGAAGACATATGTAGGTAGGTACCTTTAGATAATTAAAGTGGAGCCTGAAGTGAAAATTACAGTTTTATATACAATACTGATAGACCAAATCAACAGGAAAATGTTCAGCAATGCTAGATATCACATTTTTATTGAACATCGAAAAAGGATGGTTATTCTTATACGTTTTATCGGGATTTTATGACTGGTTAGCTACTGTTAGAATTAAAAATAGAAACCATACATAGATGTCTGGAACAACCTTCAGAACTACCAGTACTGAAAATGTAACACTAATGAAATAACATAAACTGAACATGATTAAACTAATAGATTTGTCTAGTTACAAAGATTTGTTTCTATGATGGGTAAGAGTGGATGTTAACTAGCCATATTTTAGCTTTATTTTTCACCGTGATTGCTTTTGTGTATTATGTGATAAACGAATTACATTTATAGTATTATAAATCGATTGTACGATTATACTAGGCTTTTTCTTCCAAATAAATGATATATCAAATGAGGCTAGATAGATCGCATGCTGTATCAATGTGACACTGTAAATGGGCGGTTAATGGTGAATGATTGAACTATTCACCTAGTCAAAGGTTCTACTCACATGTTCCAGACTGGATTAGTTCGACTATTAGCAATAAAGCTTCTTATGTAGCATTTAGTTTCTTCCTTTGTATAAATGAGTTGATCTGGTGTCGGTGTATGTATTAACGATTAGATCAGACCGAAATAAACACAACAGTACTTGGCGTTGAATAAAAAAAAGCAAAAATCGAAACATTCAATACGTCGAATAAAAAACTCTTGACTTACAAGTAGAAGTCCGTATAAACTACGAAGGTTATTAGGGCACAATAGGCAAGCTTGACTATAATAAGCTCTGGCTAATTCTAAATTTTCTGTTCCACCTTCAGTGTATTTAATCTGAAGAGGTAATGAAAAACGAAACCAAATATACAGAATGAACATGTTCAAAATTAGCTTTGATTTAGTTTAATGTATTAGGTATTATACAGTCAGTTAGTCAGCTACAATGTAGGACGAGGCACATATAAATATGCATTGGTTCAAGTTTCCATACGTTATTAACACAACAAGATGAACAGAAATAGAATAATTTGACATAAATAACAGAATTAATGAACAGTTCTATTTTTTGCTTCCAGTTCAAAACAATAACAGTTAAATACATTTTCCATCTCGTATATCTTAAGCCCCCAAATGCCCTGATACGACCGAGAGTGGGGAGAGACATATCTCCTTCTGAAAATGTTCTCACATGGCCACATACATACAACCACTGCCACACAAGTTCTACTCACTGCCTTCTCGCGGCATTACCGTTGCTTATGAAATTGAGAGAACAAAAAGCAAATGTCCTGCGCTTTAACCGGTCGTACTCATAATCCGC
Source organism: Schistosoma intercalatum (assembly GCA_944470365.2). Lineage (NCBI taxonomy): Eukaryota > Metazoa > Platyhelminthes > Trematoda > Strigeidida > Schistosomatidae > Schistosoma > Schistosoma intercalatum. Next base: position 4,966,160 of record OX103729.1, on the reverse strand, counting down.
ACTCTGTAGAGTTGTAGAAGACATCTAAGTTATAGGAAGCGTCTACGAAGTCAGTAATAAGCATTCCAGTAAGAGACCTGTCAACTGTATGCGATACACATTGTTTCGAAAGATGGTCGCGCAATATCGCGTATTGATTGAAGCTCGATATTAACATCGTCGGATCCCGACTTCGTGGTCTAGAGGCTAGGCGTTCGCGCGTGAGACCGGAGTTTAAGTTCTATGTAAGAAGTGCTGAAGAGTCCCACTCTAGAACTAAACGGCCATCCATTACTCTCAGGTTTTCAATGGTGGTCGATCGATTGGTTCATGATCTCAGTGAAATACATTTATTGCCACCAAATAACAGGTAGTACTAACCACAGAAGTGAACAATGTAAAAATATCCAAGATATATTCTGATAAAAAAACAATCCAAAGAATCGGATTTCATTACCGACTACAAATAGTAGAAATCATTTGAAACTAATCCCTATCAAAGTCTGAATCCACTGAGTCAGTTGAAAACTGGAAGTAAAATTAGTAACCTACTATTTAACATAGTGAACGCATAACTAGCAATACGTTCTACCCTACAATTTTCACTGATAGTAAGGTAATAAGAATCTAAATTCTAAACCAAATGACTAGTTTGATTTTCAGCCTTCAATCAGTAATTTAAAAGTTCTGATCCTGTCCCAACCAATTCAGTGTAAATGGGTGGATAGTTTTAGAAATTCCTAGACAGTGTGGAATCAAACTCAAGTGCGCAAACCCGTACTTAGTAAATGAACACTATAAAAAGTCACAACGATAGTAACAATAGTTAGATATTATGTTTATACATAATATTTGCAGATAAATTATACCATGAATTGACTATAGCCAAACAACTACTGGAAATTAGGGGGGGATGGGTAGCTGTTTCATGGTGGATCGGAACTCGTCAGCAGTACGCATGTACCACCCTGCCAGGGACTCAAACAACAATTAATCCTCGTGGCAAGCACCTTAACTCTCAACATTTACATCTTTTCAAAAAACTACCAAGAATTCTTCTTTTGGTTGCTAGTGAGCACATGATTACTATCAGTGTAAAGTATTTGTGCAGTTAAATATGTTCAGGACATCTGGATCAAACACAAAACATGATGACCTCTAATTAAATAATATAGTTACTAGTTTTCAAAATGAATAAATTAGTCATTTTTAGGATATCAGAGCAATAAGACACTTCAACGAACACATTGAAGTAACATTCTATCAAAAGTAAAAGATATTTTACATTTAAAGAGATCAAGAACATTTCTTTCGAAAAAAATATTGTGTTTAAGATGAACTCACCAAAAACAGCAATATTGACACTTTCAACGGATCAACAACTGTATCGACATACAAATTTGCTATCCAAAATTGAAACTCTTAATAAGATCGTTTAGTGTATTAAAACACTTTTGTACAGAAATCCATAACTGATCAAAGCTTGGCAAGTTACGAGAAATAATCAGAGTGCTGGAAAATTTTGAAGTTAAAACTGAAACGGAAACTCTTTGAAAGAGTAACACTAGTGGTACTTTATATGAATTTGAGGAAATCGCTAATTAGTTTGCACATGATTCCCTTATTTATGATGAATAATTAATCCAAGGATTTTATTTATTCCTAGAAACGCACCTAAACTTCATGTCAAATTATGAAACAAGAATGATTAGACATGAACTATGCAGCTAAAACCGACAACCAGATAAACTTACCTCAGCATAACGTTGATAATAGAGATGATTAGAAGGATTAGACAAAATCATTTCTTCCATACAAAACGCAGCGTGTTTATAGTCACATTCTGATAGATAAAGGTCAGCTAATTCATTCCATGCTTCAAAATCGCTCATAAAACTATACGGAAACAAAAAGATATTTGAAATAACAAATCATTTTATTTTCTTAAACATTGTTTTAAGACTACTTAAATGAATTTAAGTAGACTAATACTTTGAAAGTATATTAAGTATAGATGCCGAGATAGTTTAATTAGTACGTTTAAACCTGTTGAAATGTTGGTAAATCATAATTAATATATAACATTTTTTGACGTCCCATTTCAGTAGTTAGATTCACACCCTGATACGGCTGAGGGCGGGGAGATTCTGCTCTCCCTCTCCAGATGCTCTCACATGGCCACGTGCGTAAAACTACTGATATACAAGTCCTACTCACTGCCTTCTCTCGTCAGGGGTGTTGTCTACGAAATTGAGGACGAAAAGCGAATACCCGGTGCTTTAACCAGGTTGGTGGAAACGGTGGGTCCACCTAGAGGAGTTGGAACACCTATATTGCAAACCAATGGTGTACAAAGGCTCCAGGATCCTGAGGAAACAGATGGATTATGAACCTATTGTTGATCACCGGCTACCATGGTACTGAATCTCCTGACGTTGTTCCACTGCATTGTGGATCAAACTATTATGTCGGAGGCTGTGGTGCCCCAAGAAAACCACCTGCTTCAGTTTGGGCACCCGAGTAATATTACAGCCCTTACACATATCAAATGAGACCTGTGTGGCGCATATGTATTCGGTGCACCTTTGTACCAATGTCTATGTGTTCAAATAAATAAATAAAAACTGTGTAACCAAAAAAATTCAACAAAACATAGAGAAAACACAAACCTTTACTTACGACAAGGATATCATTTAAGTTTGGAAACAAACAATCAGTTGTTATGCAATGCAAATTATAGAATCTATCGTGGCATCAGTGCTTGAAGTCACTAACTTCTAGTCTTAGCCATGTTGGTAGATACAGACTACTTGGTTGGGGTCCGCGTGACTATCTTAATCAATGGTTGGAGACTCTAAGTGACATGGCTCAGAATCGATCACAATAGCGTCGGTGTATACACTCTCTGTCTTCCTCTAAACTATGAGATTAAAATCGCTCCATATTTTTCTTTCTACGAACTGATTCTTTCTTCCTGTACTATATCCTTATGTGCAATCTTTGCTTTATATATTAACATCACTGCATTAACTACTTTTATGACTCCGGTGTCCATCTTGTTGTGTTATTGAGGTAAGGCAACTTGGAACGATGCATATATGTGCCTGGGTCCTACGTTGTAGCTGACCGACTGATAGAATCTATCTATCTATTTCATTGTCAAACTCATTTTTTTTTATAAAATCACAATATTTAAAAATCTACATGCTTAATAAATCGGATCAATAAAGAATCCGTTATCACTATGACTGGATAGTAAATTATTATTTTATTTCATTTTTTCTCTCAACAACAACAGCAACAACAAAATCCATCCAAAGTTTATTGTACAAAGGTCATAACAACGAGAAACAAAACAACAACGTGAACAAACAAAACATAATTTATAGTTAGAGAAAAAAACAGTCTATGTTAACTGGAATAGGTAAATGAACCATTACGAGAATAATAACGCAATTCTTACAACTCATTAATAACATTCAAAGAAATTTGAAGATAAATTATTACAGTTCTACAATTATCACTAGTACGTAGTACTGATGTATCGCAGTTTACATTCTCAATTTGGTGGAGCTCACATATAATTACGACATTTCATAATGAATTAAGAAGAAAAATTCCTTTAAAATCATACAATCCAACACAAAAACAAAAATTAATTAACGATATTTTAAAACCGCCATTCATTGCTTAAGGTGAATAATTGTAACATATGCGGCATAGTTGAACACCAACAGTCATGGATTCTCACTAGAATTCCTGGAATGATACTTTAAATTTAGTCATTAATGAGCACATGTTTATTATTATAAGGTTTGGTGAATGCGCAGGGCCAATCAGAGTTCTAGACTGTTCACATGTGTTTACGCCCTTGTACGGCCGAGAGTGGGGAGAGTCCGCTCTCTCTCTCCAGATGTTCTCACATGGCCACGCGTATATAGCCTCTACCAGGAAAGTCCTACTCACTGCCTTCCCTCACCGGGGTATTGTTCACGAAAATGAGATGACAAAAAGCAAATGTCCGGTGCTTTAACTGGATTCCAAACCAATGGTGCACATCGGCTCCAGTATCCTGCGGGAACAAATGGCGTATGAACCAATTGTTGGTCACCGGCTTCCATGGGACTGCATCTCCTTACGATGCTCTACTGCCTTGTGGATCAGACCTTCATGTCGAAGGCTCGGGGAGTGGCCCCCTAAGAAAACCACCTGCTTCAGTTTGGGCACCCGGGCAGTATCACAGCCCTCACACATATCGAATGAGATTTGTGTGGCGCATATGTATTTGGTGCCTCTTTGTACCAATATCTATGTGGTAAAATAAAAAAACGCGTCATTGGATCGATCGATAAAGTCACTACTTTCTAATAAGCGGTCACACGTTATAACAACACTGTTATGAACTCTCCCATACTAGAACGAAACAACTGTCCAGTGCTTCTAGGTTTTTAATGGTAGTCCAGCTAAGATTAACTTATGATTTGAAAATTTTGAAAATTCTACAACCACAACAAAAACTCTCCTACACTAATCACAAAAAATAATAATAATTGTCAGTGAAAGCAAACAGATTATTAGCGAGACTATAATTAATGGACGAACCAATCACGTATAAGATAACAGGTCTTGGATTTTGGCGCGAAATTCACTCATCCATTTGGTTAAATAGAGTCTTGGCATTATAGCTAATATCAGTTCGTGATGAAAACCTTAAATCTAATTCCTAACCTTAACCATCAATTATAAATCATAATCCAAATTCTTCACACCAATGTATAACCCTCATTTGGTCCTAGTTATCAGGTAAACATTCACAAGGTCAGTATAGCGTCTCTCAAAAGTGATCCATAGATTATAGTCTCACCAGATTATTTGGTTCATATCATGAAAGATTTTAGATATAAAATTCTAATAATTTCTATAGTAGGAGGAAACAACTGCTCATCAGTTTATCATTAACTATGTATTAGTTATTAGTGAAACAAAAAACACAGTTAATCTGGAAGGAGAATATGTAAACGGAGTACAATATTCAAACTACAATGTGATCAAAGCGTTAAAAGAAACAAGCGTTTCAGTGTTATTCTACTCAACAAAAACCACAACACTGTTTCAATTTATAAGGGATATAAACCCTCTTATGACAATCACTAAAGAATCACTTTTACTAAAATTGTATCTAAAATCTGAACTTCAATAATAATCTGATGTATAACTAGAGTTTGTGCAGAGTAAACCTAAGAAAAACAGGCTGGTTACAAACGTAGATTTATACCAAATCTTTATCATACAGCAGGTTATGGGACGCATACATAGTTGTATTTCTTGATCTAAATCCACCCATTCGAATTTGTTGATCGAAAGGTTCAGTGGCGGTGTCTTTAAATGAAAGTAAATTGTCCTTGCATAGATCATTTACTGGAAAGCTTATGGTTGAGAGAGATATTATGGTGAACTGTGATCAAGTAATTTTCGTCAAACTGTTCACTTTCTCTATTTTTACTTAAATCTGTCATCGACATTCTGTTAAAGATAATGATCTAATCGTCTCACTTTTCCGGAGTTATGATTCACTTGTTAACTTATAATACACGCGTAACACAGTCCTGTTTGGTGAAGACGTTGGAAAAACGTAGTCTTCTGGCCAGCTTGGGGAACAATATAAGCATGCTTGGGATGCGCTTATTTCCATCTAAATATAAAATGTTGCTTCAGGACTGGTTTGGATCAACACCTAAACTAATGATAGGAAGTATAGATCATTTCATCTTGGAAGTCTCATCACTCCTGATGAGTTAGTGACTGACGAGATGTTGGCACGACTTTAAAAAGTTCCCTTCGATTTTGCCAACATGCATCACTTGTATCATAGACGAGATATCCATTTCCAAACTAAATGACAAGTTTACTGTGCAACAGTCCTCTCCATTCTACTCTGAACATGTGAAATGTAACCATTAAAAACGGAGGATATCCTTTGATTATTAGTATTCGATCATAGATATTTTGAATGATTCGTCGTGTATTTCGGGACTGTGGAGAGAGCAATTCTGAGGTTATATGCAGAGTACTAGATAAATATGACAAATCGATTGACTAGGTAGTAAATGTTTATGGACTGAAGTGTGGTTGGGATGTATATTTCCATGCCCCTATCTACCGACTATTTCGACTATTGGTGTTGTCTGGTGTAATAGGAGTAGGTTAGAAAATAGCTAGATTCGTTCAAACTAAAACATGAAATCAATCCATGAAGACTGACTTTTCAACTGAGCCCTCGGAATCGTTCACAATGGTGCAGATGACTTCATTTACTTTCATCAGAATCTGAGTTCAGAACTCTACTTACATATTTTGTTCTCTACACTTAATCTTTTCCACTAATACTATTGATACTGTTATTGCTTCTACTACTCTTGAATTTGTCTTGAAATAATTTGAAACGCTTTGATAATTTGGTACGTTCCATATGACATAATAATTAATATGTAGTTATATATATATATATATATATATATATATATATATATATATATATATATGTTTTGTTAGAACTTACATTTTTAAGTATTCTCTTAATTCATTAATGGCTTCGGGTATTTTCTGTTGGGCTATTAAAATTGTAATCATTCGTTTACGGGCCAACTAAATGAAATTAACCCAAAATGAAAAAAAGTATGCACATTGAATAATAATAATAATAATAATAATAATAATAATAATAATAATAATAGTGTTATTATATACAAAGCTGAAGGCATATATATATATATATATATATATATATATATATATATATATATATATATATATATAACACACACACACACTTGAAGTCTACGCCGGACATTACCCGTCACAATACCTCATATTATCAAAATTAAGAAAACAAAACACGTTAAGTACAACTTAATATATAAATTGTCATCGATACAATCATACGACATAAGGTAACAATAATATCTATCTGATTTATCTATTCACTTAATGATAACTGTGATATATTGCAAATTGTGCTTAAATATATCTAATCCATTATTCAAATGAATTAACACAAGCACGAACTGGTGATAAGTGGAAAGTGAACAATTTAGAAATAGATTTTTATAGCAGATGAGTTATCACTTTTGAGATAATATTTAAATGAGAAGAACATACATGAGCAAAAAGATGGTGGAGAAGATTTTTAGATCAGATGGATGATTTTGATAGAGTTTTGTTCTGAGTTGGATAGTTTGCGCATAGAGCTTTTATCGTTTTTCTGAACGATATCATTAGCACATTTATTTATTTATTTTAACACATAGATATTGGTACAAAGAGGCACCAAATACATATGCGCCACACAAATCTCATTCGATATGTGTGAGGGCTGTGATACTGCCCGGGTGCCCAAACTGAAGCAGGTAGTTTTCTTAGGGGGCCACTCCCCGAGCCTTCGACATGAAGGTCTGATCCACAAGGCAGTAGAGCATCGTAAGGAGATGCAGTCCCATGGAAGCCGGTGACCAACAATTGGTTCATACGCCATTTGTTCCCGCAGGATACTGGAGCCGATGTGCACCATTGGTTTGGAATCCAGTTAAAGCACCGGACATTTGCTTTTCGTCCTCTCATTTTCGTAAACACCCCGGTGAGGGAAGGCACTAAGTAGGACTTTCCTGGTAGAGGCTATATACGCATGGCCATGTGTGAGCACAAAGTTCAGATGAAAGCTCTACGACTAAACTATCCAGCTCAAAGAATAAAACTCCATCAAAATACGAGCATAGTATTAGTTCACAATAAAATGTGAACCCAATGGGTTATTTCACATTAAAACCCGACATTATCTACTTTCGATTCAAGTGGACTCGATAGCAATAGTATTAATATAGTCTACAAATCTTAAAAATGCACCACAAAAAAAAACAGTACAAAACCTTGTACTGGGTAAATGAATTACACTACTATATTGATGATTTAGTTATTTGGTTCGTTTGTTCATTGAGGTCTATTCTTTGTATACAACATTACTTTGTAACATTGTTTATAAATGAATAACGCACATCAAACGTATTTATTCTGGAACAGTGAAACTTAAACTTGATACTTCCATTGACCAGCTCTCTTATTCTTCATTCAAGATTATCAAACAAATTCATATATCTAGGAGCATTTTGAATCATACTAATAAACGATGATAATTAACTTATTAAAGTTTCTGTGAGACTATAATTTACGGACGAACCAATCACGTATAAGATAACAGGCCTTGGATTTTCACGCAAAATTTATTCATCCATATGGTTAAATAGCGTTTTAGCACTTTAGCTAAATCTAATTCCTAACCTTAAGCATCAGTTGTAAATCATAATTCTAATTTCTCACATTGGTTCATAACCGTCATTTAGTCCTAGTTAGTAGGTGGATATTCTCAAGGTCAGTCCAGCGTCACTCAAAGGTGATCCATAAATTATCGACTCACATAAGATTCTAGCAATAATATTTTAAACATGAAGCAGTACAAATCTGATCATTTAATAAATGATCATCGGTTGATTTCAATTACTTAATTGGAAGTCAACAAAACCTGAAGGTCTTGTTCGTTTCTTCTTAAAAGTATAAGGTATTAATACAACAGATAGTTTAAAATATTTCTCTTTCTATCTCTTTCAAGCGTAACTATGATAATACGTTAATACGATAATAAGACTAGTCACGTTATATCAAATCCGGCACTAAAAATAGAGAACCAGATTATCACTAAATACTACTTTATTCAACATGGTTACAAGCAGTTACGCTCGGTGAGTTCAGAGTAGAAATAACATTTAATAGTCAGTAGGCTAAGCACATGTTTGTCTACGATCAGTAATCAATCATGTTTCACTTTCACTACCATACATCAAGGATCCATCAATAATCAGTTTCAAAAGAAAATAAATTTGAATGTTCTGTGCATCTTAGTCTTTAGCTTCACATCTTATATGATTCAACTTGGTGACAGAAACTATCAGTTCCATTAGGTGAACGCAGTTTAAAGAATAATATATTCATACAGGTTGATTAAATTACAGCTAACAATTAAAAATGCTGTAAAATTAGAAAGTTAAAATAAGTTCAATACTACAAATGCTCTACTGTATGTATATGGAGAACTAAACATCCACAAATACTACTTACTGTATTGGTTGGATCATCTTTTATGAGTTTTGTGTACACATTTTGAGCATCTTCGAAGCTTGTGTAAACAAAAAAGAAGTACATATTCACACAACCAGGAAAAATGTTTTACTTAACAAATAAAAACATTTCAATATCATCATATAACATTATAATCAGTCATAAACCATGTAGCGTCAACCATCACCTCATTTGAGGACAACCATCCTTTTTTCGATGTTCAATAAAAGTAAGATATCTGGTATTTCTTAGTACCTTTCTGTTCACTTCGTGGGTAAGTCCTGGATATAAGAGCACAATTTTCATTAGGGATTTCATTCGAAACATCTAAAGCTATCTACATATTTGTTTTATGAAGACCCCACCAGAGCGCATCTTAACTTGCCGGATGAAAGAGTAAGGAAACTGAAAATATGAGCTTAAAATGATATCCTCAGTGAAAGTTATGCTCCTACACGCAGCACTAACATATTAATTGAATGGAAAAGTACTCTAGAATGCTTAATATTACACACATATTTGTTATGTCCTCTGGCCCACCAAATACCATGTGACAAGATCGCCAATCAAAATACTGACTTATATGACTTTGTCTGTGCTAAATCAGTGATGTGGTGACCAGCACGAATAGCCTCGAGTCAACTCAGAGTCCTTATTAGTCTTCTGTATAGTAGCTTCTCGCCTAGCTCAGCCCGTTCAGTCCAGAACACCAATCTCAGCGTCAGTGATATGAATCATGTATTTCGAATATACTGGGTTTATATCCAAACCAAACAGACCACATCGCACCACAAAATAGAAAATATACATTTGTACAAGATCTAGCCAAAAGTGGCTGTCAATATGGGAGACTAATTAATAGACTGAGCATAACTCGAGAACGCCAAAACGTATAATAGTTTATAAGTCAAAGTAAACTTTATAACAGGAGGATAGATACACATAATCTGACTACTGAATAGTTATAGATTAAGAATATACGTATAATACTTGTCCATAAATGGATCTCAAAAGTTACCATTCATAATTCTCGCCAGGATATAACAACGTGTCTTATCTTATCAACTCTCAAACGGACATTTAAATTAATTTACAATTGAAGCTCAACTGAATAAAAATCAATCATCTTTAACTTATTACTAACTTGACACAATTAATCCATGGTTAAGTTGTGTATACTCTTAAATAATTATAAAAAAGTAAGATGGATTTATGAACAGATCGGTTACCTTCAATAGTTATTCAAGCTTCTTGTTAGACTTTACAATTACTATGAATAAACTACAAAATTTTGTCAACGATATCTTGAATGATGACATGATTTATAGAAAATACTGAGCATTTTGTACTTCTTCACTGACACATCACTCACTCTATTTCTGCTCAACAATAAATTTTAGTGCACGAGAGAAATTAATGGCATATTTCGATAGCAACCAAGAGATGGATGCTAACAGATTATATTATACTACTTGTCTAGAATTATATAAAAATATTCTCATAGTTGAAAATATTCTCAAAATTAGTGCACAGAGAATCCAGTAGCCCCCCTCTCAAAAGAAATTCTTTCAAACTCATTGTCTCATTAAAAAATAAGAGAATTGTATACAGAGTTATGGAAGAATGACAAACGATCTGTACGAGAAAAAGGGAACAAACACATGGACACATAAATAAAGACAACGTGTCAATCAAGATCCAAAAAGCATTATTGATCCACTTACTTTCCTTTACTTTCTAAGTACATACCAAAAAGACGATTAACACGACAACTATTACGAAATTTTGCCAAAAGACGATCAAGACATTCCTATAAATTTGTACATTAACAAGAAGACATATATTTTAGACATATTCTAACTTCTCTAATAAAAAGAAACTATGCTGTTTTAAATGAAAAACGGGAATACGGATACACAATGACTCGAAGTAAATTTAGAAGTAAATAACACAACAATTCGCTTTTGTAGGAAGTTCTGTTCTACCTAAACGGCTCCAGGTGGCTGAATGGTCAATTACAAGGGTGACATCATCAAATACGAAATGTGAAAACAACTTCCCTAAAGTCATTTGTGAGAATTGAACTTGCCTCTTTCAACGTTGGAACTTTGATGAGAATCGGACAACAGAGAGGTTTGGTTGTTTATTCGGAAATTTTTAGTATAGACTTTTGTTATTTCTCTGATACTCGCATTCAAGACTCTATTGAGGCATCACAATTTCGTTCTCCATCCGTCAACCACAAACGTTAGCTTCATGTGAACATATTAGGGGAACCTGTAATCTTGGTATCCGCTTTAGTTAGTACTGGTTTCACATTACGTTAACATAACGAATCCCCACTTACAGCCATACACTTAGCCTCACTAAACAAATACAAAGAGGCAATGCAACATACTCTTCAAATATCTGGAGACATAGCAGCAACTTTTCTTCGTCAAGCACTTCTTGAATGCATTCCCGTTGACAGTCGTTGATGTGCTGTCCGTCTTAATGGCACAGTAAGATATCGAAAGATAAAGACATAAGCTGTTGTCTCTTTATCGCTTTTTGCCCATGCCAAGGACAACTGGAGCTCGGATGAAGTGAAAGATGAGTTTCACAAGCTTTCTAACACCCTTCAGAAAGCACGGAGATAAGACGTGGTAACTGTGTTGGATGATTTTAACGCCTAAGTACGTAGAATAAGTCAAATTGGAAAGTACTTAGATGGGTCTTACGGAGTTCCAGTCCAACAAACAAAAAGTGGTGACCGTCTATTAGCAAGTGCGAACTTTAAGCATAAGGACAGACAATATAACCTAGTAACCCCCAACATCAACACGATGGACACAAATAAACCATGCTGCTATTAGCCATCATTGGAAAGGATTTATAAAAAACTGCCGCCCCAAGTAGAGTAAATGGCCAAGTGACAAAACGCAATTCTATGCGCTTTATGATCATAAGAAAATCACAACAGGTAAATATTGATACAAAAGTGAAAAGTTCAACAATGAACTAAAGGAAGAATCAGCTAAGCGTTTGATCGATCAGAAAGCAAAATTTCATTATCAGGAAGCTTGACATGATAGTCAAACAACCGTAGGTACAAAATTGGTTTGTCATCAATGGAAACAAAAATGCTGGGAAAGATTGTTTGGTTTCGGTGGAATCTATTGAATGGTTAGATACCCGGAAACACATCTCAGCAAGCTCATAAAACGTTGAAAAAAATGACGAAGACTCCAACATACACTAACGTAATTAATAGTGGACAACAAAAGAGATGAAAAAGGCAGTGACCATACAAAACACTAAACAATAATTCCGACTCTTTAATGGAATATGTATTAAAAACAGACTGCGAATGGGACTATTTCAGAAAAAGGCGGAACCAGAATTCACTCTCAGTACAGACTATTAAAATACTGGTCAGAACGCTTTAAGGAATGTTCTAGCGATCCTCTAGCCACCCTTTAGTTATTCATTATTTTCAAA